>CM026559.1:21546523-21861029 GCA_015143295.1 Tetracentron sinense | reverse complement strand
TCAAGGTATTGAGTGCGGACTTTCCGACCAATGATCGCATCACCTTCAAGCATGAAAACGGTCCACGGAACCCTTCTGCCTCCGTAAGCGCCCCAATATATAGAATATCTTTTTCTAATTACCGAATCCATCCTTCGGCAACAAGCGGGTCAATACTCCCACAATAATGTTGGAGGCCTCATCCTCCAAAAAGCTCTATTCGGCTTTGCTCGATAGGAGGAGAAGGATAAGCGGCGGACATTAGGAGGAGTAGCGGTTGCCTTGCCGCTAACATAGCCAAGGTCTCGGCTACTGGGGCAAAAGCTTGGGCAAAGCGGGTTGATTACCCGATAGAGCATCACTTCCATTGTCCCTTGTGTTGTTCCGTGACCCCGAGTATTGCGTCTCTTGATTTCTCCTGAGAACGACAATACAACATGAGTCTAACTTGGATACGCATTTAGTAACAATTCACAGTCATTCAAAGCATATTACTAAGAAAGAATAATGCACACATGGTATACAACACAATATCATAACATACAATCAGTGTTCCTAGCGTAGGACTCTAAGTTTGTTGAAGTTCAACCAGGTTTTGACCAAGACTAATTTTAGTCTATACTTGGAATACAACTCTTCATAACACCTAATGTCTTGTTCATTATGGTATCGAGTACTAAGTGACCTAGGGACTCTAATGCCTAAAGCTCTGATACCACTTATGTCACGTCCAAAAATACCTACGAGTTAAGGGATACTTTAGCGGTGACTATTCGTACCTGAAAACCATCATGTAATGAACAGACTAACAATATAATAACACAATAATCAGAGTGCGGGAAAGTGGGAAGCTAATCATGAGTGCGGAAGCAGGTGAACTAACTTTTTCTTTTCTCTATAACTCCAAAATAGTATTCGAAGTTAGCATAGACAAAACATATCAAATTAAAGGTGGACATGCCCACCTATCAAAATAAAAAATGAGAAACCCTGGAATTCTCCCTCGCTCAATAATCACCCCCGTGGGGCCAATGGTCTAGGTCCCTCACCTCAGCCTGAGGCTCAACTGCCAACTCCTCAATTGGTTCTTCCTCGCCATAGTCCTCCTCCACCCAAGAACCCGGGGCACAAATTTCAAAAGGGACTCGTGCACCTGCTGACATAAAAGTACAGCTAAGTATGGAATACTCAGTGAGTACAAACTACTAGCAAACCATAGAAATAACAAAACACAACACTAATAACAATAATACAAAATAATCAATTTTAAGCAACTATAGCAACATATGACATTTACCATTAAGAAAGAAGCAAAAAAAAAATCTTGACATGTGTGCATGAATGCGAAAACTGGGTAAATCTTATACTTGGAAACCTGTTTCATGTTTCGGTCTTACTTGTGAAAATCATGCATGCGTGTCTCATCTTATTAGAAATCATATGTCTTGCTTGTTCTTGATTTGCTTGACTTGTATACTTATGAGCCAGAGGCTAGCACCCGCACATCCCTGGGCTACCAACCTCCTTGACATTTCAATTTCTTTTGAGCTAGAGGCTAGCACCCTTCACTTGGGTTACCAACCTCCTTCACATGTACTTGTTTCCTTTTCTTGTGAGCTAGAGGCTAGCACCCTCCACTTGGGCTACCAACCTCCTTGACATGTACTTGTTTCCTTTTCTTGTGAGCCAAAGGCTAGTACCCTCCACTTGGGCTACCAACCTCCTTGTCATTTCATTCAAATACTTGTGCTTGAAAACGTCGGTTCTTGCATGCATACGTGGGCGTGTGTGCCACTTGTAATAATCATGATGACATGCTTCAATGGGAGGATCACATGAATATAGCATTTCGATTCCTAAAATAATCGTATGACAATTTAGGCAACATATAGTGCATCTGAGCCATTGATTATTCATAAGAAAATTTACACAATTCCTATTTCCATATTCTTCATCAAATCTATTTATCCATTGTTTAGTCATTTTATCAAACACACAGTGTGCAACATTTCTTAGTCCTTTCATTTCCTCTTTTTAGTGCATATTTTTCGTCAATACATTAAGGTACATTCATTATTTATAGAATACCCTTTCCACCATTTTCCATTTCACACATCGCACAACATCCATACAGCATCCAATCGTCTCAATCACCATCCCATCCACACATCCATACCATTTACTTTATCTTGTTTATATTTAGGGAAGATGATATATTTCAAAAGGAAAAAAACATACGATCAAGAGTCCTTATACACAATAAAAAAACCTAGGTTATTGCTAAGGGAGTTAGTAGGGTGTACTAACCTTGAAACAAAGAGGAAAATTTTTGAGAATGCCCTGGGAGACTCTGCCCTAGCTTGGAAAAAGCTCCACATGAGCTTGAGGATTGGTCTTGAGGAGTTCCAAGCTTAGTGAAGATTCTTGGATGCTCAAACCCTTGATCTTCTCTACAAAAAGGGGAGAAACCTTTGGAACCCTAGGTTCTCTCTTCCTTTCTTTCAAAATGCTCTAAGGAAGGTGTATGGGGACCCAAGAGCTCGAGCAAACCTTATAAGGCTACAGGGTGCTGGCCAAATGACGAAAAAGCCCTTAATGAAATTTCTGCAAAACGCGATAGACCGATCGATCGGTGGTTAATATCGAGCGATCGGTCCCCTACCGAGCGACCGGTGTTCTTGATCGAGCGATTGGTCAAAAACACCCTCTCTGAAAAAATTCCCCATACAAATTAGTTAACTAGTCGATAGATACCGATCGATTGGTTGTGGACCGATTAATCACTACATTGGACCGAGGGATCGGTTGCCTGCAATTTTGACAATAAGTCCATTTTTCCATCCAATCCACTACCTAGACTTATTCTACTTCCACTTTAACATTTCTAATCATGACTAGGACCCTTTTTAGGCTATGGCATATTATTAATTATTTTATTTAATTTCTTTATACTACTCATGCAAAATTCTCAAAGGTTCTAATTTTTCATTTCATGAAAATTGGGGGTTACAACGCATCATGCCTTGACATGCATTCCAAGACATATACAAAAGTTCTGGGGTTCTACACCAACGGTGCACCGAAGAGGGTCGAGGGGGACTGGAGGCACCCTCACCCATCGAAGAGGCTCAAGATATCTTGATTTAATCTTTCTTCTAAGTCATTTTAAAGTTGTTTGTCAAGTAACACGTGTCTCTATTGCCTCCACGTCAGCATTTCAAAAGTGACCATCAACATTAGCCCCGACCCGTGAAGACTATATATTTTTATAGTCTCTTGCGGGAAATTTTGTTAATGGAAAGCCCTTCTGTTGATGTTGATTTTTTTTTATGTTGACAAGCGACAAAGTGGTTGTGCAGCAAGCCGGTGGTTATGGTCTGGTGGCACATCGAGGTGTTGTTGGCGAGGTTGCATTAGAGCTCCCGACGACAACGACGGCATCTTTGCAGATTTTCACATTTAGCAACTTCTAAATCCTCGCTTTTGGTTTGCCTATATAATGTATTGTTCCCTATTATGAATTAGGCTTTCTAGATTGAGAGTAAAGGCTCTTAAACTCCTATTAGGGGTTTCCCATTGTAATTAATTTATCCCTTTGAGCTCTCTCTCATGTTGTAGATTAGAGTTACAAGTTTTCATCGAAACATCTTAAACTTGCATTATTGATTCTCACTATTCATGAGATCACTCTAGGTGTGTGTTTAAACTGAATTAAACTCCTCAACTCCTACGTGAGTATAAACTTGGTTGGCACATGCCAAAGCCTTTATAAAAGGAGATCGATTCGTGTAGTGGATCATGGTTACCTTGTGGTCAGAGTAATCCAGAGCCATCGTAGTGGAGATCAATCAAGAAATTGTGGTTGCGAAGTACTTAGAGAAGCATAATCTGCTGTGGTTGATTGTAGAGCCCCGGACCTTTTCACATTTAATGCATGACACTTTCATAGCCATTTTGCCTTTAAAGTAGTACAATTAATAAATAAGGAAGAAATTGAAAATTTCGAAACATAAGAAATGTTCCTTTTCGAAGTACGAACCCAACGCAAGTTAAATCGTCAAAATCCGACGAGCGAGTCAAAAGATATGGCCAAAACAGTTTGGAACTGCAGGCAACCGATCGCTCGATCCATGGAGCGATCGATCGGTAGCTATCGACCGGTCAAGATTTTTGTATGGGGAAATTTTCCAGAGAGTTAATTTTTGGTCGAGAGCTCGGTCAACACACCGATCGCTCGGTAGGCAACCGATCGATCGGTCATAACCACCGATCGCTCGGTATTCGTGTTTTTGCAGAAATTTCAGTAAGGGTGATTCGGTCTTTTGGCGTTTCACTCTTTATTCTTAAGGGATGCCCGCGCCTTTTAGGGCTCATTTACCACACTTAGAGACATTGAGAGTTAGAGAAAGAGGAGAGGGCAATTTCTAACCTAGGGTTTACTTTGGGGAGAAATCAAAGGGGTTTTCAAGACCCACAATCACCTCAAGCTTGGATTACTTCAAGATTTTGATTCAAGCACGCGAGGAGGAGTTTCTCCAAGCTAGGGCAGCGCCTCACGAACGTTCTTGGAGGAGTTTTCTTCCTTATTTCTTCAAGGTCGGTACCTTTTGCTACCCTCCTAGTTATAGCCTTTTCTTTCTCCCCTTATTCTTTGTATTCCTTGCTTTCTTTCATCCATAAATGTATTATGATTTGAAATGGTGAATGGTGTGAATGGAGAGGGGTGTTGGCGATTGGATGCCGTGTGTATGATGTAATGAATGAAATGGGGAAGGGCATTGCACTAATAATAAACATACAAGCATGTTGTGAATACGAAACCACCTAGAAAAGCATGTGATAGGCTTAACAAATAATGTACTCACCATGTTTGATGAAATGCCAAGGTGAACAAAGTGAGTTGTAAATTAGGAAATGCATGTCTAATAAATTATGGATATTGCTAGGGCCTATGATAGTGTGTTTTCTTGCTTTCCCTAAATGATGGGAATATTACATTGCTCAATCATTGATGTTATATGTGTTGTGAATTACCCAAATGTCATATTTAAATTTAAATGCAAGTATGTACACGATTCCCACGAGCACGGCATGCATGACATGATTTACCGAGGTTTTCAAGAACATGGTTAGAGGTGGGACATATCCTTCGATATGTTTTACCTCGCTTTTCACAAGAAAACAAGAACCAACATTCCACGAGGGGTCTCCCCTCACTCACAAGTGCATATCATGAAGAAGGGCCTCCCTTCCCTCGCAAGTACATACATATCATGAAGAAGGGTCTCCCTTCCCTCTCAAGTGCATTGCATAAAGAAGGGTCTCCCTTCCCTCTCAAGGCATCTCTCAAGCGCATCTCACAAGGATATCTCACAAGTGTACCTCACAAGTTACATGATCACAAGCAAGCACGCATGACATGCATGACATGACACGTACGACACGCTCGACAAGATCAACTAAGACAAACACGACAAGCTTTCAAGTACGAAAAGGTATATCAAGCCAAGTCAAGTGCACGATGTTTTCAAGAGGTTTTATCGGCTTTCTACGAAATACAAGCATGATTATAAATTGCTTTACTTCCTTGTATGATATGAATTGTTTCCGTCTAACATATATGAATTGCTCCTGATTATGTATTGCCATTTTTATGCTATGACTATTGGTTAGTATTTAGTACCCGCTGAGTATTCCATGCTCAGCCGTACTTCTTATGTCGGCAGGTTCTGAGGGAGCTGCTGCTCCATTTGATGTTTGTGCCCCTGGTCCATGGGTGGAGGAGGAGTACGTCGAGGAGCCTTTGGAGGAACCTCCAGTAGAGGGTTACTATTAGGTGGTTGTAGATTCTGAGTGGATTAGCTATGGGTGAGATGAGAGATATACGGTCATGTATTTTTGGCGGGTCTGTCCGCACTTTCTTTTGGTTACTTTTTGTATAAACTTGGATTTCCATGTGTATATATACTTAGAGGTTTGTTAGACTTCCGCTGTGTTTTATAGTCATGTTTCCGCTGTCATCCTCTATTGTATATGCTCTGTGGGTTTTTTTGCAGGTTGGTTTGTCAAGCAAGTCATGAAAGCCATGATTGGTCGTCCAAAGTTCACTCTGACTCCTAGGGTGGGTTTTGGGTCGCGACAGAAGTGGTATCAGAGCTTAGGCTTTAGGTCTCTAGGGTCACTTAGAATCGAATACCACGGCTTGACAAGAGCATATGTTGGGAAACGAGTTAGGAAGGAAGTAAGTCGGAAGCGAGTCTTGATCCAAGTGAAAGACTAAACTTTAGTCTTAGTCTAAAATGGTTGCTTTAACCCAGTACTGTCCTAGGTACGCTAGAACACTAAAGTACAAGTATATTGTGATGAATACTCTGATGACTTGATGTGATGTATATTAGTATTATACAACTAATACGAATTGAATTATTGTGAAATGGAAATGCGATAAATTGTGGTTTCAAGTGAGACTCATGTGGTGCTATTGTTCTCAGGACTTTAGTCATGAGGTAGGGCACACGGGGTCGTGGACCACACACCAGAGCTTCATCTTCTTCCAGAGATGAGGATGAGCAGCTGAACCTCTCCCAGGTCTTAGGCTCTATTGCTGAGACTCTCGCCATCCTGGCGGCTCGGCAGGCTATACCATCATCGGCGGCACCTACTCCACCGCCCGCAGCTCCAGTACATCGTACTGCTGGAGTTGAGGCATTCAGGAGATTGAGGCCTCCATCCTTCCATGGGAGTGTGGACCCTCTTGCTGCGGAGGCATGGATCCTCCAGATGGAGAAGATCTTTGCGGTCCTCTCGCCTACAGAGGAGGATAGAGTAGCATGGGCAGTTTTCATGCTAGAGAGCGAAGCCCACCATTGGTGGTTGTCCGCATTGAGGATGCGAGATTTGACCATGCAGGGTCAACCTTGGACTTGGGAGGAGTTCAAGGACACTTTTTATAAGAAGTACTTTCCGATCGGAGCACGGGAAAGGAAAGAGAGAGAATTCATCAACCTTAAGCAAGGTTCGATGTCAGTAGCACAATATGAAGCTAAGTTCTCAGAGCTCTCTAGATTTGTGCCTCACATGGTGGCTACTGAGGCAAGGAAGGCGAGGAGATTTGAGCAAGGGCTCAAGGATGTTATTATGGAGAAAGTATCGGCTTTCAGGCACGCTACTTATCCGGAAGTGGTAGACAAAGCCTTATTGATCGAGGCAAATTCTGAGGCGGTGTCCAAGAAGAGGGAGTTGGCAAGAGGCCAAGCCAGTAGTTCAGCACCTCCAGAGAGGCGGGCTCGTACCGGCCCTTATCAGTATGCGTGGCCAGCACCACCGATGAGGCCATCTTATGCGCCTCCAGCTCCACGGCTGTATGTGCCTCAGGCACCACGACCTCAGGCTCTTCCAGCTCCACGGCCAGTTGCACCTCAGACGGTGAGGTATGCTCCACCTCCGGCCCCTCCGACCTATACACACGAGGTCTGCACTTCGTGCGGCCGAAGGCACCCAGCAGGAGATTGCCGAAGGGCATCGGGTGGATGCTTTCATTGTGGTCGCCAGGGCCATATGAACAAGGATTGCCCCAGTCGGCATTTACCAGGCCAGTCTCAGGGGATTAGGCCCCCAGCACACCCAGCAGGATCATATCAGGCGTCATCTCAAACTACCCGGTCTACACCTCAGTCTCGCCAGGCGAACCAGGGGCGAGTTTTTGCCTTGACAGAGGGTGATGCACTTGCATCTGACGATGTGGTGCAAGGTACGCGTTTGGAGTTAATTTCTTTATTCGTGATTATTATGTTATGTTTTATTCCATGTGTACGTACTTGGTATGCTATATATATATACCTACGTATATACACTGTTGATGCTTGAATTGACGTAACTAGCTAAAATTTCATAAACCCTACTAGTCAATGAGTGTTTGGCTCGAGTGTTGATTGATACCGGGTCTACTCATTCGTTTGTCTCGCCGGGTTTTTCAGAAGGCTTTTCTGTGGAGCCTACTCAGCTAGAACCGGAGTTAGCCATTTCGACTCCTCTCGGCAAAACAGTGTTGGCAGATAAAGTGTATAGAAATAGTGGGGTCCAAGTTGGAAGCCACGAGTTGGTGGTTGATCTCATCGTCCTTGGATTCCAAGACTTTGATGTTATATTGGGAATGGATTGGTTAGCGGCACATCACGGGCATGTAGCTTGCTTTGAGAAAATGGTACTCTTCAAGCCAGTAGAAGGGAAACCATTCCACTTTCGTGGGTTGAAAAATAGAGATATTGCTCGTTTTGCGGCGTTGAGCTTAGCTAACCCCGAGGCAAAGGACTCATCGACTATCCCGGTTGTGAGTGAATTCCTGGATGTGTTTCCAGAGGAGTTACCGGGATTGCCTCCAGATAGGGAAATTGAGTTTGTGATCGAGCTTGCACCAGGCACAGCTCCTGGTTTCAGGGCTCCATATAGAATGGCCCCTATTGAACTCAAGGCAGTTGAAGGAGCATGAGAAGAATTATCCCACGCACGACTTGGAGCTTACGGCGGTCGTGTTTGCACTTAAGATTTGGCGTCATTACCTTTATGGGGTGGAGTTCTATGTGTTCACTGATCACAAGAGCCCCAAGTATCTCTTTTCCCAAAAGGTGCTGAATCTAAGGCAACGGCGTTGGATGGAATTTTTGAAAGACTATGATTGTACCATTCAATACCACCCAGGTAAAGCAAATGTAGTGGCCGATGCTTTGAGTAGAAGACCTCAGGGGTTGTTAGCACACATGTTGGTCCAAGAATGGAAGCTACTAGAAGATTTGGCAAATCTGGACATCAGTGTGAATAACTCTGTCCGTAGTCCTATCTTGGCAAATGTCACGGTTCGGCCATACATTATAGATTTGATCCAAGAATACCAAGCCACGGATGCTGAATTGTTGGATTATCGGGACAAGGAGGTTGCTAAGGGTAGTGATGACTTCTCTCTCACTAGCCGAGGTGCTATCACATTCAAGGGAAGGCTATGTGTTCCAGCCAATGCAAATCTTTAGAGAGAGATTTTGGATGAAGCACACCGTTCAAAGTACACAGTACATCCAGGGGGTACAAAGATGTACCGGAACCTCAAGAGTCACTTTTGGTGGCGGAATATGAAGAGGGATGTTGCTAAATATGTGGCACGGTGCTTAGTGTGCCAACAGGTGAAAGCAGAACACATGCGACCCGCCAGTCTATTACAGTCTCTTCCGATTCCCGAGTGGAAATGGGAGAACATATCCATGGATTTCATAGTTGGCTTGCCAAAGACGGCAAGGGGCTCAGATGCGATATGGGTAGTAGTGGATCGTTTGACGAAGTCCGCTCACTTCTTACCTTACCGTACTACTTTCAACTCTAGTCAGTTAGCCGCTTTGTACATCAAGGAAGTGGTGAGGTTGCACGGAGTGCCCGTTAGTATTGTGTCAGATCGGGATCCAAGATTCACATCACGATTCTGGAAAAGCTTCCAGGAGGCTATGGGTTCCCGACTTGATTTCAGCACCGCTTTTCATCCACAGACAGATGGACAAACTGAGAGAGTGAACCAAGTCATTGAAGACATGCTTCGGGCTTGTATGTTGGATTTCAGAGGCAGTTGGGAAAAGCACTTGCCTTTGGTTGAATTCGCCTATAATAACAGCTATCAGGCGAGTATCCAAATGGCACCATTTGAGGCCTTGTATGGGCGAAGTTGTAGGTCTCCTCTCTATTGGGATGAGGTAGGAGAAAGGAAAGTACTTGGTCCGGAGTTGATTGAGCAAACTGCAAACACAGTTAAGATCATTCGGGATCGATTGAAAGCCGCTCAAGATTGCCAGAAAAGTTATGCGGACACGCGCCGTAGGGACTTGGAATTTCAAGTAGGGGATCAAGTTTTTGTGAAAGTATCTCCTAGCAAAGGGATCATGAGATTTGGTAAGTGAGGCAAGCTCAGTCCTCGGTATGTTGGCCCTTTTGATATTATCACGCGAGTTGGTGAGGTTGCTTACAGGGTAGCTCTCCCACCTCACATGGCCGCAGTTCACAACGTTTTCCATGTGTCTAAGCTTCGGAAGTACATTGTGGATCCTTCGCATGTCATAGACTTGGAACCGTTGGAGATTCGAGAGGACCTCACCTTGATTGAAAAGCCGGTTCAGATTTTGGATCGAAGAGATCAAGTGCTTCACAACAAGACAATCCCTTTGGTTCTTGTGCAATGGCAACACCATGCTCGGGAAGAAGCTACATGGGAGCGTGAAGCCGAAGTCAAAGCGAAGTACCCAGAATTAATTGAATGAGTTTTTGTATAAGTTTCTATATGACTTGTAATTTTCTTTTTGGTTTGTAATGCAAGTAGCGTCTAAATTTCGAGGACGAAATTTTTGTAAGGGGGGGAGGATGTAGAGCCCCGGACCTTTTCACATTTAATACATGACACTTTCATAGCCATTTTGCCTTTAAAATAGTACAATTAATAAATAAGGAAGAAATTGAAAGTTCCAAAACGTCAGAAATGTTCCTTTTCGAAGTACGAACCCAACGCAAGTTAAATCGTCAAAATCCGACGAGCGAGTCAAAAGATATGGCCAAAACAGTTTAGAACTGCAGGCAACCGATCGCTCGATCCATGGAGCGATCGATCGGTAGCTATCGACCGGTCAAGATTTTTGTATGGGGAAATTTTCCAGAGAGTTAATTTTTGGTCGAGAGCTCGGTCAACACACCGATCGCTTGGTAGGCAACCGATCGATCGGTCATAACCACCGATCGCTCGGTATTCGTGTTTTTGCAGAAATTTCAGTAAGGGTGATTCGGTCTTTTGGCATTTCACTCTTTATTCTTAAGGGATGCCCGAGCCTTTTAGGGCTCATTTACCACACTTAGAGACATTGAGAGTTAGAGAAAGAGGAGAGGGAAATTTCTAACCTAGGGTTTACTTTGGGGAGAAATCAAAGGGGTTTTCAAGACCCACAATCACCTCAAGCTTGGATTACTTCAATATTTTGATTCAAGCACGCGAGGAGGAGTTTCTCCAAGCTAGGGCAGCGCCTCACGAACGTTCTTGGAGGAGTTTTCTTCTTCATTTCTTCAAGGTCGGTACCTTTTGCTACCCTCCTAGTTATAGCTTTTTCTTTCTCCCCTTATTCTTTGTATTCCTTGCTTTCTTTCATCCATAAATGTATTATGATTTGAAATGGTGAATGGTGTGAATGGAGAGGGGTGTTGGCGATTGGATGCCGTGTGTATGATGTAATGAATGAAATGGGGAAGGGCATTGCACTAATAATAAACATACAAGCATGTTGTGAATACGAAACCACCTAGAAAAGCATGTGATAGGCTTAACAAATAATGTACTCACCATGTTTGATGAAATGCCAAGGTGAACAAAGTGAGTTGTAAATTAGGAAATGCATGTCTAATAAATTATGGATATTGCTAGGGCCTATGATAGTGTTTTTCTTGCTTTCCCTAAATGATGGGAATATTACATTGCTCAATCATTGATGTTATATGTGTTGTGAATTACCCAAATGTCATATTTAAATTTAAATGCAAGTATGTACACGATTCCCACGAGCACGGCATGCATGACATGATTTACCGAGGTTTTCAAGAACATGGTTAGAGGTTTTCAAGAACATGATTTACCGAGATTTACCGAGCACAACATATCCTACGATATGTTTTACCTCGCTTTTCACAAGAAAACAAGAACCAACATTCCACGAGGGGTCTCCCCTCACTCACAAGTGCATATCATGAAGAAGGGCCTCCCTTCCCTCGCAAGTACATACATATCATGAAGAAGGGTCTCCCTTCCCTCTCAAGGCATCTCTCAAGCGCATCTCACAAGGATATCTCACAAGTGTACCTCACAAGTTACATGATCACAAGCAAGCACGCATGACATGCATGACATGACACGTACGACACGCTCGACAAGATCAAGTAAGACAAACACGACAAGCTTTCAAGTACGAAAAGGTATTTCAAGCCAAGTCAAGTGCACGATGTTTTCAAGAGGTTTTATCGGCTTTCTATGAAATACAAGCATGATTATAAATTGCTTTACTTCCTTGTATGATATGAATTGTTTCCGTCTAACATATATGAATTGCTCCTGGTTATGTATTGCCATTTTTATGCTATGACTATTGGTTAGTATTTAGTACCCGCTGAGTATTCCATGCTCAGCCGTACTTCTTATATCGGCAGGTTCTGAGGGAGCTGCTGCTCCATTTGATGTTTGTGCTCCTGGTCCATGGGTGGAGGAGGAGTACGTCGAGGAGCCTTTGGAGGAACCTCCAGTAGAGGGTTACTATTAGGTGGTTGTAGATTCTGAGTGGATTAGCTGTGGGTGAGATGAGAGATATACGGTCATGTATTTTTGGCGGGTCTGTCCGCACTTTCTTTTGGTTACTTTTTGTATAAACTTGGATTTCCATGTGTATATATACTTAGAGGTTTGTTAGACTTCCGTTGTGTTTTATAGTCATGTTTCCGCTGTCATCCTCTATTGTATTTGCTCTGTGGGTTTTTTTGCAGGTTGGTTTGTCAAGCAAGTCATGAAAGCCATGATTAGTCGTCCAAAGTTCACTCTGACTCCTAGGGTGGGTTTTGGGTCGCGACATTGATCATGTTACTTCTAAGTGCGTGATTGCTTATTGAGACGTTGAGGATTAGTTATTGAGGATCGTTATGTCGAGTCTGGTTGGGTACAGTATAAGTCCTGTAAGTTTTTGTTGCTTTTGTTCTTAGTTAAATCTCATTTGCTGGACTAGGTCCTGTATATTATTCTGAAAGGGTTTCCATGTAAAAATATCGATGTTGTGGTTTGTTTATTTGTTTACCTTTTTCGCACTTTAATTTGATAAAATTAAAATTGGTAGACAGGCCTTAGGAAAACCTATTCACCTCCTCTAGGTCTTAATTCATATATAAGGGGTAATTTCAATTGGTATCAGAGTGAGTTCACTATTAAAGTTAACTACTTTAGTACGATCTTGTTCATATATCCCTATATGACTTCAATCAAATAGGGTAGTTTCATCGCTCGTCCTCCCCTATTTGATAGGAATAATTATGCATATTGGGAACCTCGAATGAGATCCTTTTTAAGATTGATGGATGAGCGAGTATGGATGACCATTGAGAAGGGTTGGAAAATCCTGGTCAAAACAGTCGAGGAACTGAATGTAGTAGAATACTCTAAAGTCCGAAGAATGGGGTAAAGATAAAATGGAGACTGCCGGTTGGAATACCAAAGGTCTTAATGTCATATTCAATGTTGTCACACCTGAAGAATTTTGAAAGATCTCTAAATGTGACACATCGAAAAAGGCTTGGGAGATTTTAGAGATTACCCATGAGGGGACAACAACTGTGAAAATCTCTAAGCTCCAAATGCTTACTACTAGATTTAAGAACCTTAGGATGGAAGATAATGAAACCTTTGATGATTTTTATGCTAACTTAAGTGACATTGTCAACTCTTGTTTTAATCTAGTGGAGAGACTTTCTGAGTCTAAAATTGTAAGAAAACTCTTAAGATATCTTCCTGAGAGATTTTAGGTCAAGATTACAGCCATTAAGGAGAGAAAAAATATTAATGTTCTTAAGATTGAGGAGTTAGTCGGCACTTCAAACTTTTGAACTCAATCCTAAATCTTCCAAAAAACTCAAAGTTAAAATTATGGCCTTGAAAACAATCAAGGAATCATTGGTCGATTCAAATGGTGAATTTGAATTTAGGTTGGAAGATGTTGCCTTATTTGTTAAAAAATTTAATAAATTCTGGAAAACAAATAAAGTTTTTAATCCTAAGTCAGGCTGAAAACCTTTTGAGAAAACTAGGCCTAAGAATCAAGAAGAAAGAAAAGATCCCAAAGGTGCTGAAAACAATTCCCCGCAGCATTCAATGTTATGAATGTCATGGTTATGGCCATATGTCACCTGAATGCTCTAACAAACAAAAATCTAAGGCTAAGGCAATGAATGCCTCATAGAGTGACAGTGATTCTGAATCTGAGATTCTAGATAATTTCCCTTCTGAGAAAGAAGATTGGAATCATACTGCCTTCACTGCTAGTTCTAAGGGAATTGAAGAATCTCCCTCATTCTTGTGTAACAAAGATCAAGACATTGAGTGTCTAAATATGTTAATGAGGAAGAAACCCAAGAGAGTCAAAAGGAGTCTGATGATGGAGGAATGGAGAGTTAGGATGACTCTGAATCTGAGGAAGACATCCATACAGTATACAAAGAACTGTATGAGGAGAGTCTCAAACTTAAGAAGACCAATATCTCTCTTATCAAAAGGGTCAATTTGACTGAGAACGATAGAAATAAATTCCTTCAAGAGGCTGAGGATTTGAAATCCTAATTTCAGAAATAGGATTAAAGAAAGAAGTTCTCAATGAAAAAATTGCATTTTTTGAAAGAGAGTTTCACAAAGTTCTGGCTGAGAAAGTTAGGCTAATCAAGAAGATTACAGATCTTGAAAGTGACCTTTAGAAAAGGATTGAATAAAATTTTGAGCTATCTGAGAAAGTTACCAAACTTCAAAAGGAAGATAGATTCCTAGGCATAACTGAAATTGTTGATAAGCTAAACTGCCAAGGAAAGAATTATGGTAGTAAGAAAGGAATTAGTCACTCCTCTCAGAGACGCTACCATGTTGAGAAGCTCAAGGCTAGAGTACCAGATCATATTGGAAATCATAATGCCTTCAATGCTAATGGAAACTCAGTTCGTTGTCCACTATATCAGACTTTTGTTTCTTTTGAGACTAATGGGGTTCTAGTGCCTCCTATAGCTAAGAGAACCCCATGTGCATCATCCTATTAAGAGGAATCCTTCCTCTCATTTTGTTCCCACTTATTTCCAATATGGGGTCACACTTGACCAAAATGTCCTGTCTTCAGGAGAAACCGTCGCCAAGGTTCAATGAACCAAAGGCAAAATATTCAAGGAAAATTCCAAAACCAAGTTGAAATCCTTGCAGAGAAGTATAGGAGTTTGAATGAGGAGGTGATGAAAATTGCTCACCTATCTAGGAATAGTCATGGTGCGGACACTTCTACATACAGGATATAGAAGAGGGAACAGGGTGAACCAATGTGCTTCTAGGAATTTGACCAGGAAGAATGATTTTGGGTTCACCTGAAATTGTTAGGGACCAAAGGGTCACTTCTAATCTTAGAACCATTTGGATGAGAATGGAAGACCTCCGGGACTATGACTAGTCCATTTTGTCATAGCATAGGTTGTGCTTTAATTGCTATATCTATACCTAGTGCTATGCTCAGTTATGTAAATTAGTAAGCTTGTCTTTTAATTGCTTCAGTTTATTTTTTCCCTTATATATATATATATATATTGCTAATTTAATAAGAATTCCCTCCTTAAAAATGTAAGTTGAATTTTTGAAATTCCCAAATTGCGCTTATCACAAGAAAAAATATTTTGCTTAATTCTCATACTACCCCTTACTCATTATCTATCTATAAACTTAAAAATCTCTACGGTTATAACCGGACTCCTTGGAGTCCGGTTACACCACTGAGGTTGTCATGTGTCACTTTTAATACTCTTTAATTGTGGTTAAGATTCACCCAACCCCTAGGGTTCACCTGCTTATCCTTGGTTTTTAGAAAAAAATCTATCTATTACTAATAATGAAAATTCCCCCTTAAAGTGTAGGTTAAAATTTTCTTAATTCCCAAATTGACCTTATCATAATCATATAGAAGACAAAATATTTTGCAAAATTCTCATACTACCCCTTATTCATTATCTATCTATAAACTTGAAATTCTCCACGGTTAAAATCAGACTCCAAGGACTTCGGTTACGCCACTAAGGTTGCCATGTGTCCCTTTTAACACTCATTAATTGTGGTTAAGATTCACCCACCCCTAGGGTTCTCCCGCTTATCCTTGGTTTTTTGAAAAAATATGAAAAAAAAATTAACCTTAGGAGTTAGTGAATTTTAACCAAGGTTTTAAAAATTAATATTTTTTTCTAAAAACTAAGGATAGGTGGGTGAATCTTAACCACAACTAAGGGGTTTCAAAAGAGACATATGGCAACATCAAGGGCATAATCGGACTCCAATTGTGGTTAAGATTCACCCATCCCTAGAAATCACCCACTTATTCTTGGATTTTAGAAAAAAATATTATTTTTTAAACCTTGGTTAAAATTTAATAACTCTTTGGATTAAGTTTTTTTTTTTTCTAAAAACCAAGGATAAGTGGGTGAACTCTAGGGGTGGGTGCATCTTAAGAACAGTTAAGGAGTTTTAAAAGGGACACAGCGCGACTCAATGGAATAATTGGACTCCTCGCTCTCTTGGCAAAACGCTCCGGAAGAAGAAAGTCTTGCCAAGGTCTTGCTCGCCCCCTTTCTTTGCTATACCCAAAATGCCCCTAAAGCTTTTTGGTTCTCAAAATTTCCCTACGTCATATTTTTATAATCAACATGTCCCTCGCAATTTTTTTAAAATCTAAAATGTCCCTCATCTAGGGTCTCTCTTCCCAGTCTCTCTCCCCTTCCCCTCTCCCTCATCTACATCACACATGCCGCCCAGTAGTTCCTAATATAATGAGAATTCCACCCCTTAAAAACGTAGGTTGAAAATATTTAATTCCCAAACTGCCCTTATCACAATCACATATATATATATATAAGACATAATGTTTTGCTTAATTCCTATACTATCCCTTACTCATTATCTATTTGATAAACTTGAAAATCTCTAGGGTTATAAGCGAACTCCTTGGAGTCCGATTACGCCACTAAGGTCGCTAAGTGTCCCTTTTAACACTCTTTAACTGTGGTTAAGATTCACCCAACCCAAGGGTCCACCCGCTTATCCTTGGTTTTTAGAAAAAAGTAATCGTAAGAGTTAGTGAATTTTAGAGTTAGTGAATTTTAACTAGGGTTTAAAAAAATTAATATTTTTTTCTAAAATTCAAGGATAGGTAGGTGAATTCTAGGTGTCGCGACCCAAAACCCACCCTAGGAGTTAGAGTGAACTTTGGACGACTAATCATGGCTTTACATGACTTGCTTGACAAACAACCTGCAAAAACCCACAGAGCATATACAATAGAGGATATCAACAGCGAAAACATACTCCAACATAGCACAGCGGAAGTCTAAACAACCTCTATGTATATACGAATCCAAGTTTACACAAAAGGAATCCAAAAGAAAGTGCGGACAGACCCGCCAAAATACATGAAGGTATATCTCTCATCTCACCCACAGCTATTCACTCAGAATCTACAACCACCTAATGGTAACCCTCTACTGGAGGTTCCTCCAAAGGCTCCTCGACGTACTCCTCCTCCACCCATGGACCAGGAGCACAAACATCAAATGGAGCAGTAGCTCCCTCATGACCTGCCGACATAAGAAGTACGGCTGAGCATGGAATACTCAACGGGTACTAAATACTAACCAACAATTATAGCATAACAATGGCAATACATAATCAGGAGCAATTCATATATGTCAGACAGAAGCAATTCATATCATACAAGGAAGTAAAGCAATTTATAATCATGCTTGTATTCCGTAGAAAACCGATAAAACCTCTTGAAAACATCGTGCACTTGACTTGGCTTGAAATATCTTTTCGTACTTGAAAGTTTGTCTTGTCTATCTTGCTTGTGTCGTACGTGTCATGTCATGCATGTCATGCGTGCTTGCTTGAGATCATGTGACTTGTGAGATACACTTGTGAGCTATCCTTGTGAGATACGCTTGAGAGATGCCTTGAGAGGGAAGGGAGACCCTTCTTTATGCAATGCACTTGCGAGGGAAGGGAGACCCTTCTTCATGATATGCACTTGTGAGTGAGGGGAGACCCCTCGTGTAATGTTGGTTCTTATCTTCTTGTGAAAAGCGAGGTAAAACATATCATAGGATATGTCCCACCTCTAACCATGTTCTTGAAATCCTCG
Organism: Tetracentron sinense; assembly: GCA_015143295.1. Lineage (NCBI taxonomy): Eukaryota > Viridiplantae > Streptophyta > Magnoliopsida > Trochodendrales > Trochodendraceae > Tetracentron > Tetracentron sinense. The sequence goes on along the minus strand of CM026559.1, from coordinate 21,843,081 downwards.
ATAAATCATGTCATGCATGCTGTGCTCGTGGGAACCGTGTACATACTTGCATTTAAATTTAAATATGACATTTGGGTAATTTCACAATACATATAACATCAATGATTGAGCAATGTAATATTCATATCATTTAGGGAAAGCAAGAAAACACACTATCATAGGCCCTAGCAATATTCAGAATTTATTAGGCATGCATTTCCTAAATTACAACTCACTTTATTCACCTTGGCATTTCATCAGACATGGTATGTTCATTATTGATTTACCCTACAACATGCTTTTCTAGATGGGTTTTTCTCAAATCATACATGTATGTTCATTATTGGAACAATGCCCTTCCCCATTATAATCATCACAACACAACCATTGGCATCCAGTCGCCCAGTCCATCTCCATTCGCCATTCACAACCATCCATCTCATAACACGTGTAATAAAGGAAAATAAAGAGAAATAAAGGGGAAAGAGGAACTATAACTAGGAGGGTAGTAAGAAGTACCGACCTTGATCAAGTGAGGAAGAAATCCCCTTTCCAAAACGACTGTGTAGCTTCTGCCCTAGCTTGGAGAACGCTCTCCACGAGTGCTTGAGCCGAGATCTTGGAGAAAACCCGGACTGGAAGTGATCTAGGGTCTCAAAACCCTTTGATTTCTCTCCAAAATGGAAACCCTAGGTTTAGGAATCGCCCTCTCCTCTCTTCTTATCTCCCAATCTCTCTAAGTGTTGAGAATGAGCCCTAATGGCTCGGGTTAAACTCTTAAGGCAAGAGTGAACCGACCCAAAGACCATAATACCCTTACTGAAATTTCTGTACAAACACTAGTGCCGAACACGTTGTTCTGTGAACAGTGCCGAACACGTTGTGCTGTGAACAGTGCCGAACACGTTGTGCTGTGAACAGTGCCGAACACGTTGTGCTATGAACAGTGCCGAACACGTTGTGTTGTGAGCAGTGCTGAACACGTTGTGCTGTGAACAGTGCCGAACACGTTGTGCTGTGAACAGTGCTGAACACGTTGTGCTGTGCTCGATGTCCGTTGTCTTATGTACAACGTGCCCGGTGTGAGCTATACCACGTACCCGTTGTTGCTGTACAACATGCCCGTTGTTGCTGTACAACGTGCCCGTTGTTGTTGCACAACATACCCGTTGTTGTTGCACAACGTACCCGTTGTCTGTTGGACAACGGATGTACAACGTATACGTTATCAGAGCTAGAGCTACGACCTTAGCGCCTTCCGAGTTACGTCCCTAGCGTATAACCGAGCTACGTCCTTAGCGCATAACCGAGCTACGTCCTTAGCGTATAACCAAGCTACGTCCTTAGCGCCTTTCGAGCTACGTCCTTAGCGCATAACCGAGCTACATCCTTAGTGCATAACCGAGCTACGATTGTCTGCAGGACCAGACTGTTTTGGCCATATCTTTTGACTCGTTCGTCCGATTTTGACGATTCAACTTGCATTGGGTTCGTACTTCGAAAAGGAAAATTTTTGATGTTTCAGAATTTCCAATTTCTTCGTTATTTATTAATTATACATCTTTAAAGGCAAGATGACAACGAAAGTGCCATGTATTAAGCATGAAAAAGTCTGGGGCTCTACATCCTTCCCCCCTTACAAAAATTTCGTCCTCGAAATTTGGTCGGGACATGCATTTCAGAATCAAAACAAAAAAAATACAAGCCACATATACAAAACCTATACAAAACTCATTCAATTAATTCTGGGTACTTTGCTTTGACTTCGGCTTCACGCTCCCATGTAGCTTCTTCCCGAGCATGGTGTTGCCATTGGACAAGAACCAAAGGGATTGTCTTGTTGCGAAGCACCTGATCTCTTCGATCCAAAATCTGAACCGGCTTTTCAATCAAGGTGAGGTCCTCTCGAATCTCCAACGGTTCCAAGTCTATGACATGCGAAGGATCCGCAATGTACTTCCGAAGCATAGACACATGGAAGACGTTGTGAACTGCGGCCATGTGAGGTGGGAGAGCTACCCTGTAAGCAACCTCACCAACTCGTGTGATAATCTCAAAAGGCCCAACATACCGAGGACTGAGCTTGCCTCGCTTTCTAAATCTCATGATCCCTTTGCTAGGAGATACTTTCACAAAAACTTGATCCCCTACTTGAAATTCCAAGTCCCTACAGCGCGTGTCCGCATAACTTTTCTGGCGATCTTGAGCGGCTTTCAATCGATCCCGAATGATCTTAACTGTGTTTGCAGTTTGCTCAATCAATTCTGGACCAAGTAATTTCCTTTCTCCTATCTCATCCCAATAGAGAGGAGACCTACAACTTCGCCCATACAAGGCCTCAAATGGTGCCATTTGGATACTTGCCTGATAGCTATTATTATAAGCGAATTCAATCAAAGGCAAGTGCTCTTCCCAACTGCCTCTGAAATCCAACATACAACCCCGAAGCATGTCTTCAATGACTTGGTTCACTCTCTCGGTTTGCCCATCCATCTGTGGATGAAAAGCGGTGCTGAAATCAAGTCGGGAACCCATAGCCTCTTGGAAGCTTTTCCAGAATCTTGATGTAAATCTTGGATCCCGATCTGACACAATACTAACGGGCACTCCGTGCAACCTCACCACTTCCTTGATGTACAAAGTGGCTAACTGACTAGAGTTGAAAGTAGTTCGGTAAGGTAAGAAGTGAGCGGACTTCGTCAAACAATCCACTACTACCCATATCGCATCTGAGCCCCTTGCCGTCTTTGGCAAACCAACTATGAAATCCATGGATATGTTCTCCCATTTCCACTCGGGAATCGGAAGGGACTGTAATAAACCTGTGGGCCGCATGTGTTCTGCTTTCACCTGTTGGCACACCAAGCACCGTGCTACATATTCCGCAACCTCCCTCTTCATATTCCGCCACCAAAAGTGACTCTTGAGGTTCCGGTACATCTTTGTACCCCCTGGATGCACTGTGTACTTCGAACGGTGTGCTTCATCCAAAATCTCTCTTCGAAGATCTGCATTGACTGGGACGCACAGCCTTCCCTTGAATGTGATAGCACCCTGACTAGTGAGAGAAAAGTCTTCACTACCCTTGACAACTTCCTTGTCCCGAAAAGCTAACAATTCCGCATCCATGGCTTGATATTCTTGGATCAAATCTATAACGTACGGCCGAACCGTAACATTTGCCAAGATAGGACTACGAACAGAGTCATTCACACTAATGTCCAGATTTGCCAAATCTTCAAGTAGCTTCCATTCTTGCACCAACATGTGTGCTCACAACCCCTGAGGTCTTCTACTCAAAGCATCAGCCACTACATTTGCTTTACCCGGGCGGTATTGAATGGTACAATCATAGTCCTTCAGAAATTCCATCCATCGCCGTTGCCTTAGATTCAATTCCTTTTGTGAAAAGAGGTACTTGAGGCTCTTGTGATCCGTATACACATAGAATTCCACCCCGTATAAGTAATGTCGCCAGATCTTGAGTGCAAACACGACAGCGGCAAGCTCTAAGTCGTGCGTGGGGTAATTCTATCACTATACACCTCATACCCATAAGGTCCAGATGGCACAATAAGGACAGGGGCTGTAGTAAGCCTCTTCTTCAGTTCCGTGAAACTGATCTCGCACTTATCACTCCATACAAACCTGGCATTCTTCCTTGTCAGGTAAGTAAGTGGTGCTGCAAGGCTAGAGAAACCCTCTACGAATCTCCTGTAGTAGCCTGCCAACCCAAGAAAGCTGCGTATCTCGGTAACACTCTTGGGCCTCGCCCAACTCATGACTGCCTCTATCTTCTTTGGATCCACCGAAATGCCTTCCGCTGATACAACGTGGCCTAGGAATGCCACCTCTTCCAACCAAAACTCACACTTGCTAAGTTTGGCGTATAGCTTGTGTTCTCTTAGCATTTCCAAAGCAAGGCATAGGTCGCGTGTGTGATCTTCCCGTGTCTGGGAATAGACCAAAATGTCATCAACAAATACAATCACGCACCTATCAAGATATGGCCGGAACACCCGGTTCATCAAATCCATAAAGGCTGCCGGCGCGTTCGTGAGTCCAAAAGGCATCACCAAGAACTCGTAGTGTCCATACCGAGTCCTGAAAGCAGTTTTGGGAACATCTTCCACCTTAATCTTCAACTGGTGATAACCCGATCGAAGATCTATCTTTGAGAAAAATCTCGCTCCCTTCAACTGATCGAACAAGTCATCAATTCTAGGCAATGGATACCTATTCTTTATAGTGACCTTGTTCATCGACGCACATCCGCATCGAGCCATCTTTCTTCTTAACAAACAACACTGGGGCACCCCACGGTGAGACACTTGGTCGAATGAAACCAAGGCCTTGTAATTCCTCCAACTGAGTCTTCAACTCCTTGAGTTCAATAGGGGCCATTCTATATGGAGCTCTGAAAACAGGAGCTGTGCCTGGTGCAAGCTCGATCACAAACTCAATCTCTCTATTTGGAGGTAATCCTGGCAACTCCTCTGGAAACACATCCAGGAATTCACTCACAACCAGAATAGTCGATGAGTCCTTTGCCTCGGGGTTAGCTAAGCTCAACGCCGCAGAACGAGCGATATCTCTACTTTTCAACCCACGAAAGTGGAATGGTTTCCCTTCTACTGGCTTGAAGAGTACCATTTTCTCAAAGCAAGCTACATGCCCGTGATGTGCCGCTAACCAATCCATTCCCAATATAACATCAAAGTCTTGGAATCCAAGGACAATGAGATCAACCGCCAACTCGTGGCTTCCAACTTGGACCACACTATTTCTATACACTTTATCTGCCAATACTGTTTTGCCGAGAGGAGTCGAAATGGCTAACTCCGGTTCTAGCTGAGTAGGCTCCACAGAAAAGCCTTCTGAAAAACTCGACGAGACAAACGAATGAGTAGACCCGGTATCAATCAACACTCGAGCCAAATACTCATTGACTAGTAGGGTTCCTGAAATTTTTAACTAGTTACATCAATTCAAGCATCAACAGTGTATACACATAGGTATATATATATAGCATACCAAGTATGTACACAAGGAATAAAACACAACATAACAATCATGAATAACGAAAACAACTCCAAACACGTACCTTGCACCACATCATCAGATGCAAGTGCATCACCCTCTGTCAAAGCAAATACACGCCCCTGGTTTGCCTGGCGGGACTGAGGTGTAGACCGGGTAGTCTGGGATGACGCCTGATATGATCTTGCTGGGTGTGCTGGGGGCCTAATCCCCTGAGACTGGCCTGGTAAATGCCGACTGGGGCAATCCCTGATCATATGGCCCTGGCGACCACAATGAAAGCATCCACCCGATGCCCTTCGGCAATCTCCTGCCGGGTGCCTTCGGCCGCATGAAGTGCAGACCTCGTGTGTAAAATTCGGAGGGGCCGGAGGTGGAGCATACCTCACCATCTGAGGTGCAACTAGCCGTGGAGCTGGAAGAGCCTGAGGTCGTGGTGCTTGAGGCACATACTGCCGTGGAGCTGGAGGTGCATAAGATGGCCTCATCGGTGGTGCTGGCCACGCATACTGATAAGGGCCGGTACGAGCCCGCCTCTCTGGAGGTGCTGAACTACTGGCTTGGCCTCTTGCCAACTCCCTCTTCTTGGACACCGCCTCAGAATTCGCCTCGATCAATAAGGCTTTGTCTACCACTTCCGGATAAGTAGTGTGCCTGAAAGCCGATACTTTCTCCATAATAACATCCTTGAGCCCTTGCTCAAATCTCCTCGCCTTCCTTGCCTCAGTAGCCACCATGTGAGGCGCAAATCTAGAGAGCTCCGAGAACTTAGCCTCATATTGTGCTACTGACATCGAACCTTGCTCAAGGTTGATGAATTCTCTCTCTTTCTTTTCCCGTGCTCCGATCGGAAATTACTTCTTATAAAAAATATCCTTGAACTCCTCCCAAGTCCAAGGTTGACCCTGCATGGTCAAATCTCGTGTCCTCAATGCGGACAACCACCAATGGTGGGCTTCACCCTCTAGCATGAAAACTGCCTACGCTACTCTATCCTCCTCTGTAGGCGAGAGGACTGCAAAGATCTTCTCCATCTGGAGGATCCATGCCTCCGCAGCAAGAGGGTCCACACTCCCATGGAAGGGTGGAGGCCTCAATCTCCTGAATGCCTCAACTCCAGTTGTACGATGTACTGGAGCTGCGGGCGGTGGAGTAGGTGCCGCCGACGATGGTATAGCTTGCCGAGCCGCCAGTATGGCGAGTGTCTCAGCAATAGAGCCTAAGACCTGTGAGAGGTCCGGCTGCTCATCCTCATCTCTGGAAGAAGATGAAGCTCTGGTGTGTGGTCCACGACCCCGTGTGCCCCGCCTCATGACTAAAGTCCTGAGAACAATAGCACCACATGAGTCTCACTTGAAACCACAGTTTATTTCAATGTCGTTTCACAATCATTCAATTTGTATTAGTTGTATAATACTAATATACATCACATCAAGTCATCAGAGTATTCATCACATTATACTCATACTTTAGTGTTCTAGCGTACCTAGGACCCGTACTTGGTTAAAGCAGCCATTTTAGACTAAGACTAAGGTTTTAGTCTTACACTTGGATCAAGACTCTCTTCCAACTTACTTTCTTCCTAACTTGTTTCCTGACATATGCTCTTGTCAAGCCGTGGTATAAGATTCTAAGTGACCCTAGAGACATAAAGCCTAGGCTCTGATACCACTTCTGTCGCGACCCAAAACCCACCCTAGGAGTTAGAGTGAACTTTGGACGACTAATCATGGCTTTACATGACTTGCTTGACAAACAACCTGCAAAAACCCATAGAGCATATACAATAGAGGATATAAACAGCGGAAACATACTCCAACATAGCACAGCGGAAGTCTAAACAACCTCTATGTATATACGAATCCAAGTTTACACAAAAGGAATCCAAAAGAAAGTGCGGACAGACCCGCCAAAATACATGAAGGTATATCTCTCATCTCACCCACAGCTATTCACTCAGAATCTACAACCACCTAATGGTAACCCTCTACTGGAGGTTCCTCCAAAGGCTCCTCGACGTACTCCTCCTCCACCCATGGACCAGGAGCATAAACATCAAATGGAGCAGCAGCTCCCTCATGACCTGCCGACATAAGAAGTACGGCTGAGCATGGAATACTCAGCGGGTACTAAATACTAACCAACAATTATAGCATAACAATGGCAATACATAATCAGGAGCAATTCATATATGTCAAACAGAAGCAATTCATATCATACAAGGAAGTAAAGCAATTTATAATCATGCTTGTATTTCGTAGAAAACCGATAAAACCTCTTGAAAACATCGTGCACTTGACTTGGCTTGAAATATCTTTTCGTACTTGAAAGTTTGTCTTGTCTATCTTGCTTGTGTCGTACGTGTCATGTCATGCATGTCATGCGTGCTTGCTTGTGATTATGTGACTTGTGAGATACACTTGTGAGCTATCCTTGTGAGATGCGCTTGAGAGATGTCTTGAGAGGGAAGGGAGACCCTTCTTTATGCAATGCACTTGCGAGGGAAGGGAGACCCTTCTTCATGATATGCACTTGTGAGTGAGGGGAGACCCCTCGAGTAATGTTGGTTCTTGTCTTCTTGTGAAAAGCGAGGTAAAACATATCATAGGATATGTCCCACCTCTAACCATGTTCTTGAAAACCTCGATAAATCATGTCATGCATGCCGTGCTCGTGGGAACCGTGTACATACTTGCATTTAAATTTAAATATGACATTTGGGTAATTTCACAATACATATAACATCAATGATTGAGCAATGTAATATTCATATCATTTAGGGAAAGCAAGAAAACACACTATCATAGGCCCTTGCAATATTCAGAATTTATTAGGCATGCATTTCCTAAATTACAACTCACTTTATTCACCTTGGCATTTCATCAAACATGGTATGTTCATTATCGATTTACCATACAACATGCTTTTCTAGATGGGTTTTTCTCAAATCATACATGTATGTTCATTATTGGAACAATGCCCTCCCCATTATAATCATCACAACACAACCATTGGCATCCAGTCGCCCATTCCATCTCCATTCGCCATTCACAACCATCCATCTCATAACACGTGTAATAAAGGAAAATAAAGAGAAATAAAGGGGAAAGAGGAACTATAACTAGGAGGGTAGTAAGAAGTACCGACCTTGATCAAGTGAGGAAGAAATCCCCTTTCCAAAACGACTGTGTAGCTTCTGCCCCAGCTTGGAGAACACTCTCCACGAGTGCTTGAGCCGAGATCTTGGAGAAAACCCGGACTGGAAGTGATCTAGGGTCTCAAAACCCTTTGATTTCTCTCCAAAATGGAAACACTAGGTTTAGGAATCGCCCTCTCCTCTCTTCTTATCTCCCAATCTCTCTAAGTGTTGAGAATGAGCCCTAAAGGCTCGGGTTAAACTCTTAAGGCAAGAGTGAACCGACCCAAAGACCATAATACCCTTACTGAAATTTCTGTACAAACACTAGTGCCGAACACGTTGTGCTGTGAACAGTGCCGAACACGTTGTGCTGTGAACAGTGCTGAACACGTTGTGCTGTGCTCGTTGTCCGTTGTCTTATGTACAACGTGCCCGGTGTGAGCTGTACCACGTACCCGTTGTTGCTGTACAACGTGCCCGTTGTTGCTGCACAACGTGCCCGTTGTTGCTGCACAACGTGCCCGTTGTTGCTGCACAACGTGCCCGTTGTTGTTGCACAACGTACCCGTTGTCTGTTGCACAACGGATGTACAACGTATACGTTATCAGAGCTAGAGCTACGTCCTTAGCACCTTCCGAGCTACGTCCCTAGCGCATAACCGAGCTACATCCTTGGCGCCTTCCGAGCTACGTCCTTAGCGCCTTTCGAGCTACGTCCTTAGCGCATAACCGAGCTACGTCCTTAGTGCATAACCGAGCTACGATTGTCTACAGGACCAGACTGTTTTGGCCATATCTTTTGACTCGTTCGTCTGATTTTGACGATTCAACTTGCGTTGGGTTCGTACTTCGAAAAGGAAAATTTCTGACATTTCAGAATTTCCAATTTCTTCCTTATTTATTAATTATACCTCTTTAAAGGAAGATGACAACGAAAGTACCATGTATTAAGCATGAAAAAGTCTGGGGCTCTACACTAGGGGTAGGTGAATCTTAACCACAGTTAAGGGGTGTCAAAAGAGACACATGGCAATTAACCTCAAGGGCGTAACCGAACTCCAACTTTGGTTAAGATTCACCCACTTATCCTTGGTGGTGTACTCTAGGGGTGGGTGAATATTAACCAAAATTAAAGAGTGTTAAAAGGGACACATGGCGACCTTAATAGCGTAATCGGACTCCTCGCTCTCTTGGCAAAACGTTGTGAAAGAAGACGTCTCATTATAAGCCTCGTTGGCCCCCTTTCTTTGCTATACCCGAAAACATTAATATTACACTCTGTAAAAGACAATCTATCTATCATGATTCAGTAGTAAAGAGAGGATCCTTTACGCTCCCTTATCAAATAATGAAATTGAGCAGTGATTAGCTGACCCTGGGTCCGCTTTTATCTTACCCCGTGTCCTCATGTCCCTTTTAACACCCCTTTAACCTTGGTTAAGCTTAACTAAATTAAAGTTAGGATTTGGTTTTTTTTTTTAAACCAAGGTTGGATTACTTAACCCTAGGATGAGTGAATCTTAACTACAGTGGCTGAGCATGTAAAATTGAGGCATGGACCAATGAGGACCGGCAGCCGTTTCGTTGCAAAATGGAAAGCACGGATAAGTTAAAGTATCTTTTAACCCCCACATGTTATTGTTAATAAATGTTGGGTAAATTACACTAACCTCCCCTAAGGTTTGATGAAATTTCAGAGGCCTCCCCCCAGTGTTTGTGTCAACGTGTTGGCAGCTCAGTTAGTTTGCATTTTTTAACCCCCTTTTTTCGAGTGTTATTGGCTTCTTTTTTAAAACCGTCCTGATTATTTTACCTTTTCACGTTTGCTAACAATGTTGTAATAGATAAAATTCGTAAAAATGCATAAGTGTTGTGAATACGAGCATATCTTCGTTGTTATCCTCAAGACAATGAACTCATTATCCTGAAGACGAGTATAGTAGCCATATTCGATAATTGTTATTTTATTCGTATTCACATACACAACGAATCTGTGCTTAAGTCAACAATGAGATCGACTCGCAGGACGAAATAATCAGGAGGCGATCACTTTACTCTGTTGTTAGGTGAAAAGCAGTGTCTTATCATTTAATGCATTTAATGTTAGTCATCTAAGCATACTTTCGACCCCAGACCGACCTTAGAAATAGTAGGCTCACACGTGTGACATGTAAGGCTTCAGATATGTCTGACATATTTGGTAATGAGTATAAAGCAAGTGGCATGATCATCCATGGACATCTATGGGCATGGATATGCATACAAAATTGAACATATAAATACCCCAAGAGACTCAGTGCATAAGGATCGACCAAAATTCACTATTACTACTATTTTCTCAACTCCTTACTTGAGTTAATATTTTGCACATCATCTTTTTTATATCCTAACTTTGGTATCGGAGTGTATTACAGGGTGCACACCCTTTACCTCCATTTCTGCTGCGTCAGCAAACTGGAGTTCTCCATTCATACTCTCTTCCTTCTACCAGTAAACTAGATTGGAAGGAGCAGGTGACATGTGGACGTTCAAGAAAAATCCCATACAAATGTTACAGACAAATTTATACTGGTGTGCAAGTGGAGTGCCTTCATATGTCTTTATGTCTTTATAGACAGTAAAGTTCCATGGGTGTGCAAGCCAATGAAGTTGGGGTGACACTGGTTTGGTACATCCAAGTTTGATAGTGCTATTTTACTTGGCACTGACAATGTCTATTGCCCATGTAATGCATATATATATTCATGAGGGCACTTGATCAGGTAGATATCTGACTTAAAAGACTTAGTTGTAAACTCGGATTTTCTGTTCCTTGAAAGGATCTTGAATTAGGGATGGCAACAGGACGGGTTTGGGCCGGGGTGCCCCCCACCCTACCCAATCCCTCATGAAAAACTCCTATCCCATTCCCGTTCCAAACCCGGGGCGGGGCGGGGCGGGGCATGTCAGTTCCGATTTTTCAATTCATTAGAGGGGAGATCACTGTAATTTACCCATTAATTTTTAGATGGATTTCTCTTCTTTCAATATTGATGTTGAAGTTTGGATTGAAACCAAGAAAGATTTCCTCTGTTTCCTTTCGAATTGCTCTTTATGATTTGACGCTTTCGAATTGCTCTCTCTCTCTCTCCCCGTGAAAGAGGGAGGTGGTTTAAGAAAGGGTCCAAAGGATATTGGACCAAATCAGAACCTAACTCTGTAAGTTGGTGGACCAACAGTCCATGTTAGACACCTGTATCATACCAGCCATTGTGTTGCGAAAACCATGAAAACAAGAACAGATAACAGATGGAACACGGCTCACCAAGAGTAGCCTTCGTGTTCTGAAGTTTGACAGTAGCAGTGGTAGCGGGCAGTGTTGGAGGTTAGTGGCGATTGTGGTGGCAACGGCGACAGCAGCCACAGTGACCAAATCCAGTCGCATATTTCGTTGCACCCTTGATCCTCCTGCTTTGCTTCGGAGTTCCCTCCAAAGAAGGCAATTAAAAGTTGGGAAGAGCTCAGCAACACACTCTTCCAAGGGGCAATTTGGTAAATCATTGATCCGACACTGGACATTTCTTGAGCTCGAGCAATTTCGCTCTTGTGGTGACCCTAGGGTTCTCCTCCATCTTGTATTTTTGGCAAAGAAAACCCGGACTTACCCTCCCCTCTGAGTTGGAAGAAACAGAAATGGTAAAAGAAAGAATAAGATTAAGCCCCACCGAAAGATAGTTTTTTACAGTCATCTATCTACATTTCATTTGGGAGATTTATAGATCGGTAGAATAGTCAACATTTATAAGAAATCATTTGAGGCCAAATCCTCCTGCCACCTAATGGAAAGATAATTTTCCAATTAGAGAAGATAATTGTTACTACTTTTCACTTTTAGAGAGAATACTTTACTATTTTCCATTTATAGAAGACTAGTGGAAGGCACGTGCCTTGCACGTGAGTGTACAGTCCTAATGAGTCGGATTTTGACATATATATAGATAGATAGAGTGCAAAAACCGAATGTACCCCTTCCATAGCCTAATCAATGGGTGTACCCACATTTAATACTCTACAATATCCTTCAATGTGCCCTCTCTACATGAAAATAAATAATAGGGTGTATCAATTAGCAGACTCCCCTGCTACATTACAATACCTCGCTCCTTATATAGGAGCGGCACTGGCTGTATGCTACATATGCTCCATACCGAATCTTAGGGGTGAGAGTGTACCAAATAATACCCAAACTTCTCTTATATCTCACCAGACTCTTTGGCATCTAACTACCATCCCCCATTTCAACTCTCTCTCTCTTTCTATTATTTCGAGAGTGTACCGAATAATACCCAAACTTCTCTTATATCTCACCACTTTGGAATCTAACTACCATCCCCCATTGATCCTCCTGCTATGCTTCGGAGTTCCCTCCAAAGAAGGCAATTAAAAGTTGGGAAGAGCCCAGCAACACGCTCTTCCAAGGGGCAATTTGGTAAATCATTGATCCAACACTGGACATTTCTTGAGCTTGAGCAATTTCGCTCTTGTGGTGACCCTAGGGTTCTCCTCCATCTTGTATTTTTGGCAAAGAATTCTGAGTTGGAAGAAACAGAAATGGTAAAAGAAAGAATAAGATTAAGCCCCACCAAAAGATAGTTTTTTACAGTCATCTGTCTCCATTTCATTTGGGAGATTTATAGATTGGTAGAATAGTCAACATTTATAAGAAATCATTTGAGGGCAAATCCTCTGCCAATTAATGGAAAGATAATTTTCCATTTAGAGAAGATAATTGTTACTACTTTCTACTTAGAGAGAATACTTTACTACTTTCCATTTTTAGAAGACTAGTGGAAGGCACGTCCGTTGCACGTGAGTGTACAGTCCTAATGAGTCCGACTTTGACATATATATAGATAGATAGGGTGTGAAAACCCAATGTACCCGTTCCATAGCCTAATCAATGGGTGTACCCACTTTGAATACTCTACAATATCCTTCAATGTGCCCTCTCTACATGAAAATAAATAATAGGGTGTATCAATTAGCAGACTCCCCTACTACACTACAATACATCGCTCCTTATATAGGAGCGGCACTGGCTGTATGCTACATATGCTCCATACCGAATCTTAGGGGTGAGAGTGTACCAAATAATACCCAAACTTCTCTTATATCTCACCACACTCTTTGGCATCTAACTACCATCCCCCATTTCAACTCTCTCTCTCTTTCTATTATTTCGAGAGTGTACCGAATAATACCCAAACTTCTCTTATATCTCACCACTCTTTGGAATCTAACTACCATCCCCCATTTCAACTCTCTCTCTCTTTCTATTATTTCCTCTTTTTATATGGGGTGTATTTATAATGATACACTCCCATCTCACAACGCCTCTATCTCTCTCACACCATTTCATCTCAACCACCCATCTCACAACGCCTCTATCTCTCTCACACCATTTCATCTCAACCACCCGCATCTCTCTCTCTCATCCCACCACCACCACCACTACCCCCGTCTCTACATTACCCACATCTCAATCTCATTGGGTATAAAGAGCAAGAAGCAACCACATCTTGCTCATCACTATCCCTTATTTATCCAACTCCAGACTCACACAGGTCACACCTAGTCACCTGCCCCACTCATTGTAGGACCGTGGAACTTTTTGCATATGTCTTGGAATGTGTGGCAAGGCATGATACCCTTGTAATCTCCATTTTTTATGAAATAAGAATTGGAAACTTTGAGAATTTTGCAAGAATGTTATAATTAATTAAATAAATTATTTAATAATGTCTATAAGCCTTGAAAGGGTCCTAGTCATGTTTAGAAGTGGTCAAAAGGGAAGTAGGATAAGTCTAAGTAGTAGGAATGGATGAAAAATGGACTTAGTGTCAAAACTTGTAGAGAACCGATTGCTCGGTCACGAGAGCAATCGATCGGTCCATAACCAATCGCTCGGTCCATATTAGCGATCGATTGGTCCACAACCGATCGATCGGTAACTATCGACTGGTGCACTTTTTTGTATGGGGAAAAATTCCAAAGAGGGTGTTTTTGACCGATTGCTTGGTCAAGAACACCGATTACTCGGTAGACGACCGATCGCTCGGTCATAACCACTGATCGATCGATCGGTCTATCGAGTTTTTGCAGAATTTCATTAAGGGTTTTTTCGTCATTTGGGCGTTTCACCCTTCCCTATTAAGACTTACTCGAGTTTTGGGGGTCTCATTCACCATACTTAGAGTATTTTGAGAGAGAATGAGAGAGGAGAAAGAAGGGTTTTCCCATAGGGTTGCATCTTGAGAAAAATCAAAAGTTCAAGAACCCTAGATCTCACCTCAAGGTGTAGATTCTTCAAATCCAACTTCAAGCAAGTGAGGGACACCAGGCACGTTTTGGAAGGATTCCTTCCCTTTTCAAGGTCGGTACCATATGCTACCCTCTTAGCTCATATCCTTTCTTTTCTTCCCTTCTTTCTTGTTTTCCCTAAAGTATGAACATAATAGAAGATGGATTGTGGTGTGAGAATGGTTGTTGGGCGATAGATGCCGTGTGGATGTATTGTGATGAATGAAATGAGAAGGGTATTGTACCAATAATGAATACACATGTATGTTATGAACATAAACCCATAAAAAAAAAGCATGGTATAGGCTTTAACCAATAATGTTCACACCACATGTTTGATGAAATGCCAAGGAGAAGAAAATGAATCATAAACCAAGATAGTTATGATTTAAAGTGTATGAAATTGCTAGGGTTTATGATAGTGTGTTTAATTGCCTTTTTCCAACGGCATGAATAATTACTTGTTGAAATTAATGTTATGTTATACATTGTTGAATCCCAAATGTCAAATTTAATTCCAAGTTAAAGCATGTACATGAATTCACGAGCACAGCATGCATGACATGGTTTACCGGTGTTTTCAAGAATAAGGGTTGGTAATTAGGGATATGGCATATCTTAAGATATGTTTTGCCTCGCTTTTGACAAGAACAAGAACAAGCATTTCACATGAGGGAGTTTACACTTCCCTCCTTTCAAGATTGAAAGAGGGGTCTCCCCTCACTCACAAGTGCATCTCATTGAAAGAAGGATCTCCCTTCCCTCTCAAGTGCATCTCATTGAAAGAGGGGTCTCTCCCTCCCTCTCAAGTGCATCTTACAAGTTACATGAACATGTTTAATTTCCAAGCAAGCAAGCATGATCTCATGGCATGATATGCATGACACGACATGACACGCAATACAAGACAAGCACGACTTAACAAGATCAAGCAAGACAAAATAGGACAAGACAAGTTTTAAACACGAAAATAGTATTTTAAGTCAAGTCAAGCACATGAAGTTTTCAAGAGATTTTCGACTTCGATATGATACAAGCATGAACTATAAACTGTTCACTTTTCTTGTTAATTATATGAACTGCTTCCTACTTTACTCTGTCATTATTATGCTATGACTGTTGGTTACTATTTGGTACCCGCTGAGTATTTCATACTCAGCCGTACTTCTTATGTCGGTAGGTGATAGTGGAGTGGTGGCTCCTTTTGACATCTGTGCTCCTGGCCCATGGGTGGAGGAGGAGTATGTGGAGGAACCTCCTGTAGAGGGCTACTACTAGGTGGTAGATTCTAAATGATTGTGGGTGAGTTTGAGATATTTTCTTATGTATTTTGGCAGGCATGTCTGCACCTTCTTTTGTTTTCCCTTTATGTACAACTTGGATCATTTATATACTTAGAGGTTTGGTTAGTCTTCCGCTAAGCCATGTTAGTTATGTTTCCGTTATTATTGTCCTCTATTGTATATGCTCCAAGTATTTTGCAAGATGGTTTGTCAAGCAAGTCATAATAAGTCGTCCAATATTCACTCTAACTCCTAGGGTGGGTTTTGGGTCGCGACACTCATCCTTTCTCTACAACAATCTTCTTTCTCTCATCTCATCCCTCTATCTCTCTCAAAGTGGTTCTTTGGAAATGGCTGTAAAATTGTAATCCACACATTTCGAAAGAGAAAAACTAATGGAAGATTACCCACCCAGTTTACTCTTAAATCTGGATGATCAACAAAATTTATTGATATGTTTGTAGAATCTAACCTTAGCACCCACATAGGTCACGCCACTTTTAAACCCATTACATTTGGTTAAGATTCACTATATATCTCTTAAGGTTAAATTATCTCACCTTAGTAAATTAAAAGGAAAAAATTTAAAAACTCTTAAGGCTAAATTATCAAACCTTAGTATTTAGAAAAATCATATTTAAAAAATCTTCACCAACAGGTCAACACTTGCCATTTTTTTCCCATTATAAGTGGTTGTCACTAACTATTAATGCTAAATAATCTAACCTTAGTGTTTATAAGAAAAATATTTTAAAAAATGTTAAAGGTTAAATAATCTAATGATAGTATTTCGGAAAAAAATATTTAATTTTTTAGCATCAACACGTTGCACTTTTAAGTTTTAACTATCATTATAAGATTCACTAACCCTTCTTAACGTTAAATAACCTTACATTAGTTTTTAGGAAATGTTTTTTAAAAATCTTGTCATAAGAATTAAAACTTTGTAACCATAGTTCAATGTAGTTAAGATTCACTACAAACTAAGATTGGTATATTTGGAAGAAAAATATTAGAAAAAACTCTTTTAAGTTTAGATAATCTAAACTTAGTATTTAAAACAAAAATTAGAAAAAAAAAATGCACCCACAGGTTTACACGTTACACTTGTAACTCTCATCATATGTGGTTAAGATTCACTAACCCTAATGCAAAATAAACTTATATTAGTTTTTATAAATAAATTAATGAAAAAAGCAAGAGTGTAAAAAATAAAACATCTTAACCATAGTTAAATTTTAAATCTAGTAACTATAATTAAAACGTCAATTAAGTGGAATTTGTGGGTGCGTTTGAATGTGGGAGAGTGCAAATGGCAACTGGACAGGTTCAGGACTCCATCGAGAAATGGGCAGTAAATTATAGGTTACTTCCCAAGAAGACGTATTGCTAAATGGTGAACTGAAATGGAGTCGAATATGTATCTCAAAATCTTTTCAGATTTTTTGACTGGATCTCAAGCACTAATTTCATGGCCAAACATACCTTTCTCCCGGATCCCGCAACATGGCCATCTATTCTCTGATTAGGTGGTAAACACCACGCTGGGAGTAGCAGCCAAGTATTCAATTTCAATAAGAAAGAAAGTCTTGAATGCTTTTCATTGAAAATCTCTTAATTTATTCTGTTTTTTAGTTAATTTGTTCTCCATGCATCTATCAATACCAGAACTTGGAATATCGTGGACCTATTTCTGCATTGTGGATTCTATAATCGCGACTTCGACTGAAGATCAATCCACCTGCCAAAAATCAAACATCTTGAAAAAAAAAAAAGCATTAAGATTAAATGAAGGAATAAATTTTTTTTACCTTCGCTGTCAATTGAGGAAAGATCCCAACAGCCACATTGATTGAAGACGAACCATAGAACTTGATAACTGGAGATGTTGAGCTAAGATTAAAAAATTAGGGTTTCGATCAGAGAAAAAATAGTAACCGAGAGACATCTGTGGCGGCAGAATTTGGCACAGCATGCGGCAAGAGGGAAGTGGCAGCACCAATCAGCAGCATCCGACAACAATTGGCGGTAGCACCTCATCATGTGCAATCGTGAGGAGGCGGCAAGGAGAGGTAGAGAAAAATGGAGAAACCCAAATGGAAAAAGTTTTGAGAGTAAGAGTGCGAGAGAAAACAAAAACTTGGAAAGAATGAATCGTGGGGTATAAACAGTTAGTGAGCAGTTATATTTGAATTAACTACAATGCCCTTAAGATCATATATGATAGAGTGTGATAATAGTTGGTTGAATGGTAATTAAAGGAAAAATTCGACCAACTAATTGACCCTATTTCTCTCATTATAATAGTAGAGATACTTATGAATTTCCTTCAAGTATTAATCAAAATGATTTTTTGAAACCAACAAAAAAAGTAGTTTGAGAATCGTGTAGCCATTGGTTCAAGTAGACCACACTATAGACTTGATCCAATTAATATTGGGTAGTACCGGCAAGGGATGTTGACTAATACTAGGTCAATTAGGAGTGTTATTCTGTTGGAGTCAATATAGGATACAAATCTATATCGGAATGAATTTTCTAGGCTCCTCACTTGAAGGTAATATATCTTAAGTTATCTGCTCTAACCAAATTACTTAATGCCAGTGTCCCTCCTCCTAGGAGGGTGTTTGTGTGGGTTTACCCTTATGACACCTTAACGGTACCCTCAGGGATGACTGTGTGTGTTTAGGTGTTACTTTACCTCCTTAACCCAAAAAAAAAAGGCAACCAAAAAACATCTTCTTTATAGGGAGATCCTTGAAATTCCGTATAAAGAAAAAACGCAAACAAAAAACATCTTCTTTATAGGGAGATCCTTGAAATTCCGTATAAAGGTAACATCCCAAACGAGATTGGAGATAATCCCATTAGTCTCTAACAAATTTCTTTATTCCTAGAACTAAAGAAATAATCAAATTACTAATTAAGTTCATTTTGTGTGTGCAACTTGGCACACAGATATTGTGTGCCCCCCACTAATACACCGGGCATGTTTGTAAAAATACTAGTGAAGGTCAAATTCATTTAGAGTGTTTTTACCATTATACCCTTAATTTGTGTACATGTCTTCTAATCAACAAGGGCACACACACAAAAGGGAGTCCAAATTATTACATACATTGTTAGTCAATAAATCAAATTACTAAATTTGTTCTGTAGAACCCCGGAACCGAATTCACTAGGCTGTGAATAGTGTTGTCAATAGTGCTACGAATAGTGTTGTGAATAGTGTTATGAATAGTGCTGTGAATAGTATTTTTCCAGGCCAAAAACATTAATAGGATGATGGCTTCATGTTTTAAAATGAAAGGAGATTTCAAATGAGACAAAATATGTGTGGAAATTTTTTTAGGGTGTTGGGATGAAAATAAAATAAGAGTATAAAATACTCTAAGTGTCGCAAAGAGGAATGTCGAAGAATACCTCAACTTGAGAGAACTATAGTTTTCTCATCTGAAATCAGAATCGAGTGATTCTTGAGCCATTAGAAATATATCGAGATCCTCTTCGAGGTTCATGTTTATCACATTTCCCAATTTTGAGTCTAAGCTCGGTGAAAAGTGGGTTTTAGGCAATTTGTCTGCTGAAATTCCTGACCAGTAGCCTTTCGGATCATTTTGGAATATGAAGATAGAATAATTAGGCTTTGTGGAAAGCATGAAAGTTGTTTCCCTTTAAGGCTCCGTTTGTTTGCACGTAAAATAGGGGAAAACGAATAAATTCCATGGAAAATGTTATTTTCACCTGTTTGTTTGTAGGGAAAATATTTTCCATGGAAATCATTTTCTAGAAAAGGAACACTATCTGAGGAAAATGACTTCCTTTTTAAAAATCGGTAAGTCATTTTCCTGAACGATTGGGAAAATCGTCGCACAAGAGCCAACATCCTTTAAAATCACAAACCCTAGAAATCTCGATGATTTCTCTTGATCAACCATTCACACAGAAAGAATAGATCTGAGATAGTTCTCCATCGCTGTCGCCGACCACATCTGTAACGCCCCGAAATACCCACTAGGAGTTTAGGGATATTTTAGGTGTCACACTGCGTACCTATCAAACCATCCTGCAATGCACAAGATAAATACAATACTAACAACGATAATCAGAGCGCGGAAGCTATCATATATGCGGAAGCGTAAGCAAAATTTCATTTCTTCGGATGATCCAAAATGGTATTCCAAGTTGACATAAATACAAAACACATCTAAGTCTAAGGTGGATAGGCCCACCTATCAAAATATCAAAATACATAAGACCCTCTCATACTCTCCCCTCAACAGTAGTCGAGGTATGGCCACGCATCGAGGTCTCGGTCCGCCTGAGACTGTAATGGAATAGCCGGCTCTCTCTCCTCTATATACTCTTCCTCGACCCAAGGCTCCGGGTCGAGGGCTCCCTCAGTGCCTGCCGACATGAAAGTACGGTTGAGCATGGAATACTCAGCGAGTACAAGCTACTAGTAGACCATAACAATAATAAAACACACAATAGTAATATTATACAAGCAGTAATAGAAACATCGCAAAGAAACAGTATAGGGCATGACACAATACAAGCATCCTGACGTGCGTACATGAATGCGAAAACGCCGATAAAACTCATGCTTGAAAACCCATGTCATGTCCCGGTATGCCTCGTAGAAATCATGTATGCGTGCATGCATGAATGCATGATCATCATCTTGTAAACCTCCATCTCATAACTTGTGAGCCAGAGGCTAGCACCCGAATATCCCTGGGCTGCCAACCTCCTTGATATGCAATGCACTTGTGAGCCAGAGGTTAGTACCCGAATGTCCCTGGGCTACCAACCTCCTTGTTATGAAATGCACTTGTTTTCTTGTGAGCCAGAGGTTAGTACCCGAATGTCCCTGGGCTACCAACCTCCTTGACAATAGGTGATTTTTATTACTTGTTTAGTTTTCTTGTGAGCCAGAGGCTAGTACCCGAATGTCCCTGGGCTACCAACCTCCTTGACAATAGGTGTTTTTAGGGGTTATCTTGTGAGCCAGAGGTTAGTACCCGAATCCTCCCTGGGCTACCAACCTCCTTGACATGCAATATTTTCTTGTTGTTTATTATATGCACATGCTCTTGAAATCTCGGTTCATGCTATCATGCGTGCTCGTGTACATGTCCATAGTGACAATCATGATAATGGGAATAACCAAAATATGACATTTCAATTCAATTCATGATATGAACATAGGTAGTTTGCATAACATTTGATCAATTTATCATTTATAAGAACGCACACATAAAACCCATTTCCATATTCTTCATTGAGATCATTTATTCATAGTTTAGGTATTTTGTCAAACACTTTCATACATTATTCCTTAGTAGTTTATCTCCTTCTTTTAAATGCATATTTTCCATTCAATCACGCAATGGTAAGTTTGTTATTTGTACTATGCCCATCCTCCATTTTCCAATCCACAACCAACACATCATACATCACACATTCGGCATCCAATCGCCGTATCCAATCTCCCATCCACACATTCATTCCATTCCCCTTATCTTGTTTATATTTGTTGAGTTAATACAATGCATAGGGAAGGAAAAGCATAATATATATAATCACCATTTACACTAGAAAACCTAGGTTATTGCTAGGGAAAGTTAGTAGGGTGTACTAACCTTAGATCAAGGTTTGATCTTGAAGAAACCTTGAAATAGAAGCTCTATTTGGAAGGAGGAAGCCTTTGCTTGAAGGGGACTTGAGTTGGGGGAAGAAACCTCTTTCAAAACGTGAGTGAGTGCTGCCCTAGCTTGGAGAATGCACCTCCACACGAGCTTGAGTTGAAATCTTGAAGAAAACGTGCTTGGGGACGATCTAGGGTCTTCACCCCTTTGATTTCTTCTCCAAAAGCAACTTAGGTTTAGGAAACCCTTTTCTCTTCTCTCTTATCTCCCAAATCTCTCAAATGTTGTAAGTGAGGCCTCAAAGGGTCGAGCAAACCCTTATGGGTAAGGGTTTAACACCCAAAAGACGAAAACGCCCTTACTGAAATTTCTGTAAAAACGCGAAGACCGAGCGATCGGTGGTTATGACCGATCGATCGGTTGCCTACGGAGCGATCGGTGTTCTTGACCGAGCGACCGGTCAAAAACATGCTCTCTGGAAAATTTCCCCATACAAAATTTTTGACCGTGCGATAGCTACCGATCGATCGGTTATGGACCGATCGATCGCTGACTGGACCGAGCGATCGGTTCTCTGTATGTCTGGACTGTTTTGACCATATCTTTTGACTCGCTCGTCGGATTTCGACGATTCAACTTGCGTTGGGTTCGTCTTTCAAAAACGCACATTTCTGACGTTTCGGAATTTCCAATTTCTCTCTTATTTATTAATTAGACTATGAGGAAGGCCAATTAGCTACGAAAACGGTATTTATTAAGTATAGAAAAATCCGGGGTGCTACATTCTCCCCCCCTTACAAAAATTTCATCCCCGAAATTTGGACGATACACACATGCACAAAATCAAAACAAATTTACAAGCCATTTGCACAAATCTATTCAAACAACTCGGAATACTTTGCTTTGACTTCGGCTTCACGCTCCCACGTGGCTTCTTCTCGTGCATGATGTTGCCATTGCACGAGGACTAGCGGAATAGTCTTGTTGCGAAGCACTTGATCTCTCCTATCCAAAATATGAACCGGCTTCTCAACTAAAGTGAGGTCTTCTCGAATCTCAACCGGATCAAGCTCAATGATGTGAGAAGGATCTGGGATGTACTTCCGAAGCATGGAGATATAAAATACATTATGGACCGCCGCCATGTGAGTGGGCAAAGCAACACAGTAAGCCACCTCGCCAACTCGAGTAATGATCTCGAACGGACCCACATATCTCGGGCTAAGCTTGCCTCTCTTCCCGAATCGCATAACACCTTTGATTGGTGAAATCCTTACAAACACAAAATCACCGACTCGGAATTCAAGGTCCCTCATTCGGTTGTCGGCATAGCTTTTCTGTCTATCTTGTGCGGTCTTTAACCTCTCCCGGATAAGCTTGACCCTATCCGCGGTTTGTTCAATTAACTCGGGGCCCAAAATCTTTCTTTCTCCCACTTCATCCCAATACAACGGGGATCTACAACTCCTTCCGTACAAAGCCTCGAAAGGCGCCATTTGTATGCTTTCTTGATAACTATTGTTGTAAGCGAATTCCACCAAAGGTAGGTGATCTTCCCAACTTCCCTTGAAGTCTAGCATACATGCTCGGAGCATATCTTTAAGAACCTGATTCACCCTCTCGGTTTGCCCGTCGGTCTGTGGGTGGAAAGCTGTGCTAAAGTCTAACCGGGAGCCCATTGCACCTTGAAAACTTTTCCAAAACCTGGATGTGAATCTTGGGTCTCTATCCGACACAATACTCACTGGCACCCCGTGTAATCGGACTATTTCCTTGATGTATAGCTCCGCTAACTGATTGGAGTTGAATGTAGTCCGGTACGGTAAGAAATGAGCGGACTTCGTGAGTCTATCAACAACTACCCATATAGCATCGGTCTTCCTAACCGTCTTCGGCAACCCTACGATAAAGTCCATAGAGATATGTTCCCATTTCCACTCGGGAATGGGGAGAGACTGCAAAAGACCCGCCGGTCTCAAATGCTCTGCTTTCACCTGTTGGCACACCAAACACCGTGCCACATACTCCGCAACCTCTCTCTTCATGTTTCGCCACCAAAAGTGACTCTTGAGGTTCCGATACATCTTTGTCCCCCCGGGATGCACTGTATACTTAGACCGGTGAGCTTCGTCCATAATCTCTCTCCGAAGGTCTGCATTGGCTGGGACACAAAGCCTTCCCTTGAATGTAATAGCACCTCGGCTAGTGAGAGAGAAGTCCGTACTACCCTTGGCCACTTCCTTATCCCGGAAAGCCAACAAGTCAGTGTCTGTGGCTTGATACTCCTGGATCAAGTCTATAAGGTACGGCCGAACTGTAACATTCGCCAAAACCGGACTGCGGACAGAATCGTTCACACTTATGTCTAGATTTGCCAAATCGTCTAACAGTCTCCATTCCCGCACCAACATGTGAGCCAACAACCCCGATGGTTTCCTACTCAGAGCGTCTGCCACCACATTTGCTTTTCCCGGGTGATATTGGATAGTGCACTCGTAGTCTTTTAAGAACTCAATCCAACGTCGTTGTCGTAAATTGAGCTCTTTTTGGGAAAAGAGATACTTGAGGCTCTTGTGGTCCGTGTACACATAGAACTCCACCCCGTACAGATAATGTCGCCAAATTTTAAGTACAAACACGACCGCCGCAAGCTCTAAGTCGTGAGTGGGGTAGTTCTTTTCATGCTCTTTCAACTGCCTTGATGCATAGGCAATGACCTTCTTGTGTTGCATTAGGACACACCCGAGTCCAACATGCGAGGCATCACTGTACACCTCATACCCAAAAGGTCCAGATGGCACAGTAAGGATAGGGGCTGTGGTGAGGCGTTTCTTCAACTCTTGGAAACTTACTTCACATCGGTCACTCCAACTGAACCTTGCACTTTTTCTTGTCAAGTAGGTGAGAGGTGCAGCCAAACTGGAGAATCCCTCCACAAATCTCCGGTAGTAGCCTGCCAATCCGAGGAAACTACGTATCTCCGTGATGCTCTTGGGCCTCTCCCAACTCATGACTGCCTCAACCTTGGCTGGATCTACAGAAATGCCCTCGGCCGACACCACGTGTCCAAGAAATGCGACCTTCTCTAACCAGAACTCGCACTTGCTCAATTTGGCATATAGCCTATGCTCTCTCAACATCTCCAGAGCAAGGCGGAGGTCTCGTGCGTGATCTTCCCGCGTCTGGGAATACACCAAAATGTCATCAATGAATACAATCACGCATCGATCCAAGTAAGATCGGAACACCCGGTTCATCAAATCCATGAATGCCGCCGGTGCATTCGTCAGCCCAAAAGGCATGACAAGGAACTCGTAATGCCCATACCGAGTCCTGAAAGCCGTCTTCGGAACATCTTCCGCCTTGATCCTTAATTGATGATACCCCGATCTAAGATCAATTTTGGAGAAGAATCTCGCTCCCTTCAGTTGGTCGAACAAGTCGTCGATCCTTGGCAAGGGATAACGATTCTTGATAGTTACCTTGTTCAACTGACGGTAGTCTATACACATTCTCATCGACCCGTCTTTCTTCTTTACAAAGAGAACCGGAGCTCCCCACGGTGAGACACTTGGTTGGATGAAACCAAGTTGTTGTAACTCCTCAATCTGTTTCTTCAATTCTTCCAGCTCTATAGGGACCATTCTATACGGTGCCCTTGAAATCGGAGCGGTGCCCGGCGTAAGCTCTATAGCGAACTCAATCTCCCGATTCGGAGGTAACCCGGGAAGTTCCTCCGGAAACACGTCCAAGAAATCACTCACGACCGGAATGGCCGAGGAGTTTTGTGCTTCTGGGTTTGCTATATTCAAGGCGGCGAGGCGAGCAATGTCCCTCTCTCTTAATCCTCGGAAGTGAAAAGGCTTACCCCCTTCCGGCTTGAAATTCACCATCTTTTCAAAACACGCAACATGCCCGTGATGGTTTGACAACCAATCCATCCCTAAGATGACATCAAAATCCAAGTCTTGAAAATCTAGGACGATGAGATCGGCTAACAGTTCATTCTCCCCCACTTGAACCACACTATCCCAGAATATCTTGTCCGTATCAACTGACTTGCCGAGTGGAGTTGCAATGGTCAACTCCCGCTCCAACGGAGTAGCCTCAGTCGAAAAGCCCTTTGCAAAACTTGGGGAGACAAAAGAGTGAGTAGATCCTGTGTCTATCAACACTCGAGCGAGACACTCGTTCACTAATAAAGCGCCTGTGCGATTAAGTAACTAATATCAGTAGATTTCAAATAGTAACAGGCATCATACATAGGTAACCCTTAGTATAAATAACCGCATAACAAACCATAGAAATTTTATACAACTTAAACTCAAAATTCTCGCGTACCTTGCACGACATCGTCGGATGCACGTGCGTCCCCCTCGGATAAGGCAAAGACTCGGCCCTGTGTGGCTGGGCGAGGAGGCCGGGTAGACTGTGAGGCCCTCGAAGCCTGAGAAGAGCTAGGCTGAGATATCTGCCTAATCGGGGGCCTGCTCCCTGAAGACTGAGTTGGCAATTGACGCCGGGGACAATCTCTGACCATGTGGCCTTGGTCACCACAATGGAAGCAACTTCCTGAAACTCTCCGGCATTCTCCCGCTGGATGCCTCCTCCCACAAAGAGTGCAAACATCATGCAAATAGGAGGAAGGAGCATATCCCGTAGCCTGAGTAACTGCGGGGCGAGGAGCATATGAGGTAGCCGGGCGGAAGGCCGGTGGAGCAAAAGAGCGGGGAGCCTGTGGTGCTGAATACATCCTCTGTGACTGAGCCGGCCCTGCGGACTGATACAAGCTGGTCCTTGCTCTTTTCTCCCCTGAACTACTCGACTGTCCTTTTTCCATTCCTCTCCTTTTGAAGAACTCCTCGGAGTTCGACTCGGCCAATAGTGCTTTATCAACAACTTCGGAATATGTCTCATGTCTAAACATCGAGACTCGGTCCTTGAGATAGGCCTTCAACCCCCTCTCGAATTTTCGGGCCTTCATAGCCTCGGTCGCTATCATGTGTGGAGCAAATCGAGATAGCTCCGAAAATTTGGCTTCATAAGCCGCTACGGACACATTACCTTGCTCCAAGGTAATGAATTCGACTTCCATCTTTTCTTTCATCCCGACCGGAAAGTACTTCTTGTTGAAAACCTCCAAGAATTCCTCCCAAGTCCAATCTTGACCTTGCCGGGTCAACTCTCGGGTCCGAAGTGCAGACTTCCACCAATGATCGGCCTCGCCTTCAAGCATAAAGGCGGCCCATGTGACCCTTTCCACTTCAGTAGGTGATAATACCGAGAATATCTTCTCAAGTTGCCGGATCCAACCCTCAGCAACAAGTGGATCAATGCTTCCACAAAAAGTTGGAGGCCTCATCCTCCGAAAAGCTTCTATCCCGGCTTGGGCTCGGTTAGGAGGAGCCGGTATAAGTGCCGCATTAGGCGGAGTGGCCGGTTGCCTTGCCGCCAACATAGCCAAAGTCTCGGCTATGGATGCGAATGCTTGGGCAAAGTCGGGTTGATCATCACCCGATGGACCATCACCTCCATTACCCCTCGTGTTGTACCCGCACCCCGGGTATTGCGTCTCATGATTTCTCCTGAGAACGACAATACAGCATGAGTCTAACTTGGATACACATTTAGTACAAATTTCGCAATTCACTCACTACATATTCATCAAGCACATTTAATAAGTACAACACAAATAATGTACACATGGTATATAACACAATAGCATAACATACAATCCGTGTTCCTAGTGTAGGACTCTATGTTCGGTTGAAGTTCAACCCATTTTGACTAAGACTAACTTGTTAGTCTATACTTGGAATACAACTCTCTAAGGTGATTCTAATACCTTGTTCAATCATCTAAGTGACCCTAGGGACTCTAATACCTAGGGCTCTGATACCACTCTGTAACGCCCTGAAATACCCCCTAGGAGTTTAGGGATATTTTAGGTGTCACACTGCGTACCTATCAAACCATCCTGCAATGCACAAGATAAAATACAATACTAACAACGATAATCAGAGCGCGGAAGCTATCATATATGCGGAAGCGTAAACAAATTTTCATTTCTTCGGATGATCCAAAATGGTATTCCAAGTTGACATAAATACAAAACACATCTAAGTCTAAGGTGGACAGGCCCACCTATCAAAATATCAAAATACATAAGACCCTCTCATACTCTCCCCTCAACAGTAGTCGAGGTATGGCCACGCATCGAGGTCTCGGTCAGCCTGAGACTGTAATGGAATAGCCGGCTCTCTCTCTTCTATATACTCTTCCTCGACCCAAGGCTCCGGGTCGAGGGTTCCCTCAGTGCCTGCCGACATGAAAGTACGGCTGAGCATGGAATACTCAGCGAGTACAAGCTACTAGCAGACCATAACAATAATAAAACACACAATAGTAATATTATACAAGCAGTAATAGAAACATCGCAAAGAAACAGTATAGGGCATGACACAATACAAGCATCCTGACGTGCGTACATAAATACGAAAACGCCGATAAAACTCATGCTTGAAAACCCATGTCATGTCCCGGTATGCCTCGTAGAAATCATGTATGCGTGCATGCATGAATGCATGATCATCATCTTGTAAACCTCCATCTCGTAACTTGTGAGCCAGAGGCTAGCACCCGAATATCCCTGGGCTGCCAACCTCCTTGATATGCAATGCACTTGTGAGCCAGAGGTTAGTACCCGAATGTCCCTGGGCTACCAACCTCCTTGTTATGAAATGCACTTGTTTTCTTGTGAGCCAGAGGTTAGTACCCGAATGTCCCTGGGCTACCAACCTCCTTGACAATAGGTGATTTTTATTACTTGTTTAGTTTTCTTGTGAGCCAGAGGCTAGTACCCGAATGTCCCTGGGCTACCAACCTCCTTGACAATAGGTGTTTTTAGGGGTTATCTTGTGAGCCAGAGTTTAGTACCCGAATCCTCCCTGGGCTACCAACCTCCTTGACATGCAATATTTTCTTGTTGTTTATTATATGCACATGCTCTTGAAATCTCGGTTCATGCTATCATGCGTGCTCGTGTACATGTCCATAGTGACAATCATGATAATGGGAATAACCAAAATATGACATTTCAATTCAATTCATGATATGAACATAGGTAGTTTGCATAACATTTGATCAATTTATCATTTATAAGAACGCACACATAAAACCCATTTCCATATTCTTCATTGAGATCATTTATTCATAGTTTAGGTATTTTGTCAAACACTTTCATACATTATTCCTTAGTAGTTTATCTCCTTCTTTTAAATGCATATTTTCCATTCAATCACGCAATGGTAAGTTTGTTATTTGTACTATGCCCATCCTCCATTTTCCAATCCACAACCCACACATCATACATCACACATTCGGCATCCAATCGCCGTATCCAATCTCCCATCCACACATTCATTCCATTCCCCTTATCTTGTTTATATTTGTTGAGTTAATACAATGCATAGGGAAGGAAAAGCATAATATATATAATCACCATTTACACTAGAAAACCTAGGTTATTGCTAGGGAAAGTTAGTAGGGTGTACTAACCTTAGATCAAGGTTTGATCTTGAAGAAACCTTGAAATAGAAGCTCTATTTGGAAGGAGGAAGCCTTTGCTTGAAGGGGACTTGAGTTGGGGGAAGAAACCTCTTTCAAAACGTGAGTGAGTGCTGCCCTAGCTTGGAGAATGCACCTCCACACGAGCTTGAGTTGAAATCTTGAAGAAAACATGCTTGGGGACGATCTAGGGTCTTCACCCCTTTGATTTCTTCTCCAAAAGCAACTTAGGTTTAGGAAACCCTTTTCTCTTCTCTCTTATCTCCCAAATCTCTCAAATGTTGTAAGTGAGGCCTCAAAGGGTCGAGCAAACCCTTATGGGTAAGGGTTTAACACCCAAAAGACGAAAACGCCCTTACTGAAATTTCTGCAAAAATGCGAAGACCGAGCGATCGGTGGTTATGACCGATCGATCGGTTGCCTACCGAGCGATCGGTGTTCTTGACCGAGCGACCGGTCAAAAACATGCTCTCTGGAAAATTTCCCCATACAAAATTTTTGACCGTGCGATAGCTACCGATCAATCGGTTATGGACCGATCGATCGCTGACTGGACCGAGCGATCGGTTCTCTGTATGTCTGGACTGTTTTGACCATATCTTTTGACTCGCTCGTCGGATTTCGACGATTCAACTTGCGTTGGGTTCGTCTTTCGAAAACGCACATTTCTAACGTATCGGAATTTCTAATTTCTCTCTTATTTATTAATTAGACTATGAGGAAGGCCAATTAGCTACGAAAACGGTATTTATTAAGTATAGAAAAATCCGGGGTGCTACAACATCTCCGTCACCGACCTCATCTCCGTTGCCATCGCCGTCGCAGTCTCCTTCCTCGTCGTCGTCGCCATCGCCATCATCGTTGTCGTAGTCTTCCTCGTTGCCTTCTCTCTCTTCTTCTCTCTGGCATTCGCTTCAGAGTCCGATCACAAGGTAAAACTAATCATTCACCTTGTTCTGCCTTATCTCTAACCCTAATTAGCTCACTCGCTCCGTAGATCTTCTTCTTGATCTTTTTTTTTTTTCCTGATTCCATTTTCTTCAGATCTAGTTTTTTCTTTTTTCTGAGGTCGTTACTTTTGTGATGTTTTTGAACTACCCTTCTTGGTGACTGGATTTGGATTATTAGGAGTTCTTTAATTGTTATTTGAATTGTGCGGATTTGATGATTTGTGGATTGTGATTTTTGTGTGTGTTTGGAGCTCCTGATATGTGGATTGTGATTTTTGTGTGTTTGGAGCTCCTGATTGATGCAATTTTTGTAGGCGTTGAGAGGCCATTGTTTAATTGAATCTGTTAGCATTGTTTGATTTGGAAGAATGGACTGTTTTGAAGGGGATTGGATCTCTACTAGGTTTTGTTTGTTTGTTTTGTCTTCAATCACTGCTTCTTGAAAAATCCTTTTTAAAAAAAAAAAACTATATTCTCCAATGGATACTTTCTAGATTCCTATCCGAAATGAAAAAGGAAACTACAATATTTGTCCTTATATAAGGATGGCAATGGCTCAAGCTTGGGTAGTGGGGTGCGTCAAAACACACGAATTATTGTCAAGTTGATTATTGCAAAATCTGATTTTTTGTGAGTTTTTTGCAACACAGTATTGTCAAGTTGAATATTCCAGACTTCTTTGAGTCTCTGAAGTCTCAACTCACTTGTTTTATCCTTTTTAGCTACCTCTTGAGCCTGCGGCCTCTTGAGTCTTTGAATGACTTGATAAGCAGGAGACCAATACGGCAATACATACATATATACATAAGACGAACCAAAGCTTATATTATATGCAATTAGTTGTTTCAATCACACCTTCCATCCTCTCATCTACCTCTCTTCCTCTTCCTTCAGAATCAAATTCTAAAACCAGTTCTCGAATGTGTTGCTTATTGCTCAATTCTGCCTCCTTAGCCTCATTTTCATTTGCCAAACTCTCCAATCCATATATTGTTAGTTGCCCTCGGAGGAGGTTGAGGGTTTTTAAGTCTCCAATTTTACAACTACCTGCACCGCCAAAATGAAGCCTAGATAGTGTCCGAAGGGAGCTCAATCTCCCAATTCCTCGTGGTAAGTCACCAAGAGTGCCTTCATTTATTAGATGTCGTAAGCTAATTAATTTCCCCATTCCTTCAGGTAGTTTTTTAATACCTCTACACAAATTAAATTTCAAGGTTTGCAAATTAAATAGATTAGTCACTGGTTCGGGCAATTCCTTCAATCCTGTGCAAGACAAGTCCAGATATCTTAGGTGTATTAACTTCTCTACCTCGCTTGGGAGTATTTCGATTCTAGTATTACTTAAATCCAATGCCCTAAGACATGTCAACTGATTGAATAAATCGGGAAGGAGCATAGAAATTGTTTGAAAGCAGCTTAGATGCTGCTAGTTCTCTACTACTACTGTTTTGTTTGTTATCACCTCTGCTTCTTATGTGTTGGATGTATTGAATCAGTAGCAGCTTGCTTTCATCTTTTGTTGTGCTTTTCGCTATGAGATCGATTTCAAATTGCATAAATATAGCGACAGGATGCTTATGTTTCCATTTGGACCGGTCTGTTTGGATAAACCGTGGCACAAATCTTTAAATTAAAAGTATTTTTTAGCTGGTTATGGGGACTTGTTGGGCGGAGGGGTTTCTGATTTTACCTGTTCAACTTGCTGGTCTGGTAGCTTTTAATAGGGTGCATAGGGGATTTTTTACAGTTCATTTATCAATTTGTTGGTGATATTCATTGCAGTCTACTAGATGGCAATATTTTTTTTTGGTTGAAATGGTATCATGTGACTAGAAGTAAATCGTAAGCCATCTTACTCTACTCTTCTTTGATCAGATTGATCAGTTTATGATGTATCAAAATCTCGAGGTATCTTGCTGTTACACGAAGAAAACATTTACCTTTGACCCCATTTTGAAATTTGATGTAAAATGCCTCATCTAGTCATCTGAGATACAGCAAGATACAGAAATGGCGCGGGATCCTCTCCGGTTGATTCTGGGTAGGAGATTTGCCAGCAGCCCCCATAGGTGGTGCTAAAATAATTTTGTGTGCCAATCCTTTGTTTGTGTGTGTATGTCTTAATTGGTGTGCACAAGGATATGCTGGCCCATCGGGAGTGTTGCCAGCAGTTAGCACAAGGATATGCCGGCACATCGGGAGTGTTGCCAACAGTTAGCAACTACCAGTGGAATATATTGAACCCATCGGGAGTGTTGCCAGCAGTTGGCAACTACCAGTGGAATATATTGAACCCTCTTGACCTCTTTTTTGCAGTCTCTTTTTGACGGTTGCAACTAATGCCTTGTTTAGAAGGTACTTTTGTCCTGTTTGGTAATGGAAGCACTCCAAAAGCCCCTGAAAGTTGTATGTAGAGTTTCTAGATATATTAGTTGCTTTTGTTCTCGGGGAGATGTGGGCGTCTAATTCATCAGGTGATATTTAGAGATTAGACAGTACTAAAACAAGGTGAGCCCCCCAGTCAAAGTGTTCTCCTTGTATTCAATGTGCCGGCCTGATTGAGCAATCTAAAAAGGCATATGCTCAGCTTCTAGGGGGCTGAGCTTAGATAATTTCAAGCTTTCATTGAACTTTACAATTATCTATGAACACTATGGTAGTTGGGTAGTTTAGAGGACTGGAAGATATCCACAACCAAAGCACTACTATCATCTATGTTTTTATTTTAATGAACTTATTTATTATTCTTGTTTTGCAAGTTCTAAATCGGATAGTCGGGTTTGTGTTCACTGCTTACCTTTTACACTTTTGCTGCTAAATTTACTATTTTTTTTCTTTTGTTGATCCTTAATCCTCTTTTAAGTTCAGCACCATAAATAAAAGAAGTAAGTATAGGTGAAGTTCATTTTTTCTCAAAATCTCCAAAATTCTGGGCTCATTTAGTGACCAGTGCTTGCCTAGGTTCCTAGGCAGCCAGCAAGGTCTAACACCTGGGTTCGCCCCTTCACTTATGAGCATAATAACAAATTTCTTCGATATTTTCAAAATGTTCTGAATAATCTAGGCTCAAGCTCGGCATGAACACATTTCAAGCTTCAAAAATCAGCTCGGCTTACTCTTCTATATTTGGACATGCCCTTACACCTACAGCAATAACATTTTATCATTGAATGGTTCTATTTTTTAGTTTACTTTCCAAGAACATGCCCTTACCCATGCTTACTCTTCTATATTTGTTTACTTATTTATCATCCAATAAGGTAGAGGAAATAGTAGTAGAATTGTGCTTAATTTTATATATGGCTTTCCTTTTGGTTATAAGAACTGACAAAAGAATGGTTCAAAATAAACCACATAACTTACACATTTTTTGAAATAATTGTAGATGGATGAAGATAACAACCTCAATACGAGAGTTATCTCTTAAATCATTACAGGTGCTGCTCCTACAGTTATTGCTGCAGGTGTTACCGTTATTTTAGTAGTGGACTCTATGTATAACATACCTAAGGAGCCTCGTATCAATAGAGAAAAGGAAAGAGAGGACTATATAAATAGTATAATACATGGCAGTGATTCTCATTGCATTGATCAAATACGTATGAGCCCACGAGCTTTTTATAGGCTCTGTGAAGTCCTCAAGAATAAAAATTTACTACGTCCAACAATCAATGTGTCTATTGAGGAACAAGTGGTAACCTTTTTGCATCTAATTGGTCACAACGTGAGATTGCGGGTTATCGGCTCTCGTTTTCATAGGTCATGCGAGACTATTCACCGATATTTCAACGTTGTGTTACGAGCGATTATGAAGCTACATAAGGACCTCATTAGACCACCCATATGTTGTACTTCTCTAGAAATACAACGTAACCGAAGATACTGGCCATGGTTCGAGGTAAACATTATGTACATACCAACTCTTATATGAATGCATTTCTTCAATTATCTTACTTTTAGCTAATTCTTGTAACCATTAATAGGATTGCTTAGGAGCAATAGATGGAACACATGTTCGTGCATCAGTTCCAATTGCTTTGCAAGCTAGGTTTCGTGGTAGAAAAGAGGGAACCACACAAAATGTCTTAGCCGTTGTTTCATTTGATCTTAAGTTCATGTATGTGCTTGCCGGGTGGGAAGGCTTGGCACATGATTCTCGTATATTGGATGATGCATTCTCGAGACCTAACGGACTTCGAGTCCCCGAAGGTATTATATGTATATTAAAATAGTAATGACTATTATTTTGCATGTGCATTATATATGATGAGACATTAGTAATGAATATTAATGTTTCTACTATAAATGTAGGTAAATATTTACTGGGTGATGCCGGGTATGAGCTTCGAAATGGATTTATCCCTCCTTATCGAGGAGTTCGGTACCATTTGAAAGAGTATAGTAACCACTCACCGGAAAATGAGAAGGAGTTATTCAACCTTCGACACTCTTCTTTGCGAACTACTGTTGAACGGGCATTTGGAGTACTAAAAAAGCGTTTTCGAGTACTAGATGCTGAGCCATATTGGAGTTATAAAACTCAAGTTGATATCATTCTTGCGTGTTGTGTTTTACACAATCATATAATGGGTGTCGATCCAACTGACGACATCACACGTGATGTTGAACGAGAACTGCATTCTGAAACACAAGGAACACAACTTATAAGAAGGACACAAAGGGAAGAGAGGGAAGAAAATAGAGAATGGGCTATAAAGAGAGATGCCATAGCAAATGCTATGTACAATGACTATATAAATAGGGGAAATATGCTACGTTGATTACTTGTTTTTTTTGTTATGTTAAACTCTGTTTTGTGTAGAGACAAACATATGCTAGTTGTGTTACAAATTGAATTTCAGTTCTTCCATTATAAGTTCTTCCTTCTGCTTGATCTTTGGTACATCCTAACAAGCTATACAAGCCTTAAAGCGCACACACACACACACACACAAAAAGTAAAGAGAACAAACTGATACTGCAACCATATTCATATACCACACCCCAAACAAACACAACAGGAACAACAAAAGCATTAACTTACGAAGATAGAGGGAAATCAACAGGTTCTTAAGGATATGCACCGTTGGTTGTAGGTAGATTAGGCCAAGACAGTGCAGGATTCCAGTAACCCAATTCACTTCCTGCAATGGGAGCTGGTTCCATGGTGGACAAAGAAGAAGAAGGTGATGTAGAAGACAAATTGCTCATCAGTACTGCCTGGGAATGATCGGTGTAGTAATTTGCCGATGATCTGAGCCTGCGATCGAGCTCTTGAATTCCAGTGTTTTGAACTTCACCCAGTAAGAAACTATGCTGTGACTGGTGGAGATTTTGCTGGTGCTGTTGATTGTTTCTCCAGAAAGAGTTGCAGAGACCAATAGGAGCCTGGCTCAAAGGATCTAAGCTCAGGGTTCTTCCGTTTAATGCACCTGTTGCTACTACTGACTCTGATGTCATTTGGGATCCAATCATAGTCCCCTCATCTTTGATGGTAACATAATTTGACATAGAATTAGGGTTAGGGTTTTGGGTGGCTCTCAGTAAGGCCAACAGTTGAGGATTCTGGGGGGAAGCCCATAGAATTGGATTGGATGGCAGCTTGTGATCGAACCCGCTTCCGGGGTTCGATTGAACGATGTTCGACGAGGCAAGTTTGATTTTTCCGGCTGCTGTCGATACACTAGTGTTCTTGATCTTACGGCTGCCGCCTCCGATCGGGACACTACGAAGAGCACCACCTTTAGTCCAGTATCGCCGGCAGGTCTTGCAGAAATGGCTGAACTAGTAAGGAAGAACTTACTAGAGACCCTTTTCGATAATATAGCGATTACAGTAAGCTTACCATTGGTTTTTCTTGAATTAGCATATGTAAATTGTATCATTTCACATGGAAGATCTCTACATGTTACTGACTTCGTGTAAGGACGGCGTAATTTATGCTACCCCCAAATTGAATTTATGCTACCCCCAAATTGAAAGAGACTGGATTGTTATTATTAGATAAGAAAATTAGAGTTTTAGCTGCTCTTATTAGAATCTGATTGCGTGTCTGCCTTGTTGCATTGAAAGAGCTGTATGCTACTGAATGTGCGATTTGAAATGATTTAGCTGGGCCAAGTTTTTGTTTTTACATTCCATAATCACTACTTGTCCTTGAAAAAAAATAGGAAATGGTAAACTTATTAATGAATCATTACCCACCCTCTGTCAAAGAACACCTTCCAGTATTTCTATTTGAATTAACAGCTGATGCCATATTTTTGTGACCATTCATATCAGCCAACGGAAGCAAATGGGATTGATGAAACAAAAGCTCGGTTATATATGAACTCAAAAAAGTATAACTCTCACATGCCTTGTGTACTAACATACACCATTACAAAGCCACTCAGATGTATTGCAGTGTAATTTGGATAAAAACACACACACACATATATATAGATGGAACATGGCTCCCACTAATTTTTAATCCGCGGACTGAATACGAGCTGCTAGTTTAGCCAATTGACCTTTTACATTGAGATCGATGACATGGGGTCCTTCTTCTTCTTCATAGCTAATAATAAATCCCGCAATCAGCGATGGATCGACGGTATTCTCGAGCTTGACACTGGTGAAGCTCGAGAAGGATTTCTCATTTTACATGGAAGATCTCCTCTCTTTTATGCATATTTTTATTAAGGATGCCTACTGCAAGATATCATAACTAATCCATGAAGGTTCTGTTATCAAAAAATTATCTGCATGGTGGCAAACTTGGATGCTGAAGCAGAATATACTAATCGTTTCTATTGCCTTCTTTTGGTACTAGTCATTTCTTTTTGGTTTTGGTTTTTAAAATCTGAATCGCTTGTCTTCGACTTGTATAAACATTGAATCTGATGTTTCATAAATTGAATGCAGGTATCTGCTTTACTAAGAGCAGTCCATTAGTCCATTCATTAAGTATGGAACCATGGTTTCTTCATCTAGCCCATTTTACTTACGTGTGAGATTCACTATTTGCAGTATTTTAATTTTGTTGACATGAGCATGACTCATTATAAAGATTCTGGAATTACTTATACCTTGTGTAAGAAGTGCCTACTTCGACACTTGCTACAAAGGCTTTTGCAACTTCCATCCATTAATTGCTTATACCTTGCTTATACCTTGTATATGTAATTTTATATAAACACTTATCCATTATGATGAGATGAAATGCATTTTTTGATTCAATGATTTTATTTAGGATATCTTTTACCTCATTTGATTTTATTTCCTACAGAAATGGAATCATCAAAAAATCAAGTTGGTGACAAATGAAAAGAGGGAACAAAAAAGCAATTCAGGTGGACAAAAACTATGGATCGTTTATGCCTGGAAATTCTAGCAGAAGAGGCAAAGATAGGGAATAAGATCGACAAAACATTCAAGAAGAGTTCTTTCACCCGAGTAGCGAAAGAAGTTAGCAATAAGTTCAATGTGTCTTGTGGCGACGGACATGTGGAAAATCACCTTAGAACTACTCGAAACACATGGCGGATTATTCAAGAGGTTCGTAAGGGTAGTGGATTTGGATGGGATGATAATCTTAAGATGATCACAGCTAGTTCTGTTATGTACAATGACTACATTAAGGTATGTTATAATATTTCCAAATTTTATATTTAAAATATTATAATATGAACTTAACACTTTGTGATTGTAAATCAGGCACATCCTAACAATGATCAATACCTAAACAAGAGAATTGAAATGTACGAGGAAATAGCTCTTGTAGTCGGTGAGGATCAAGCGAAGGGGGATTTTGCCAAATCATATGCCGATGTAGATACAGAATCATCTATTCCTCCTTTTGATAGGAATGAACTGATGGACGATTGTATTGGTCTTGAAGGGATGGAAGAGCGGACGCATACCGAAAAGCAACAAGTTTCATCGAATAGTACATCATCCAATGTACGACGGCATGGAAAAAGGCTTCGTCGAAGTGAAGAGATGGAAAATAAAATAGAAATGATGGCGCAACAAATTGGAGAGATGGCTGCTGCAATCAGGGAAATGAATCAAGATAATTTTCCTAAAGAACTCTTTAAAGAAGTAATGAAAACAGAAGGCTTTGATTCTTCATTACTTATTTCAGCCTTTGATTACTTGTTAGAGCGCCGAGTGATTGGAAATGGATTTTTAGCCAAGAGTGAAGAGTTTCGCAAGCAGTGGATGCTCAAATTTCAGTCTCAGAGGGAGGGTTTTTCTAGTGGTGATTGTTTGTTTTGAATATGTTAATAGTGGCATGAATTGTTTTGATGATATTCTTTTTAGGGGTTGAACATGTTTAATATAGTTTTTTTACTTTTAGGATGATACAAAAACTTTTTATGGTATGTTTTGTTATTGGTGAATATAGTGGGTAGGTACCATTTGAATATGTTAATTTTGGACAATATAGATCGAAATTGATGGATGATAATTGATATATGGTTTGAGATATGTTTGTAGGTTAATATGGATTTTGAGACAGGTTTGTGGGTTTATTGAATTGAGAAATTTATTATGCAATTATTAGAAAGTATATTTTCTTAATGATGAATTTTCCTCCCAAACAAACACTGGAAAGTAAAATGGAGTCATTTTCCACCTAATTTTCAGTATGGCAACCAAACAGCACAAACAAGCTGGAAAACGATTGTTTTCTTGTAAAACATTTTCTGTGTAAATGATTTTACGCCGTAAAATATTTTACGTGCAAACAAACGGAGCATAAATGTAGAATCCAACGCAAGTTGAATCGTCAAATTCGAATCACCGAGGCAAAAGTTATGGTCGAAATACCACAGCGGGAAAAATGAAGGAATGAATAGTGAAGGATCTATCTAGTTTGGGGAAGATAGATCCTTCAATTCCATACAGTGATGGATCTATCCATCCCCACAACCGATAGATCGATCAACCCTTATTTTGAATGGGTTTTTTGGCCAGAGAGTGTCTTTTTGATGGATCTATCGGTTCTCTTGACCGATATATCAAACAATGGCTTGGGTTCCCTATAAACCGACCTCCTGAGATATTAAGGGGGGTGGAATGGTGTTTGGCCTCACCCCTCTAGCCTATATAGAGGCAATTTCGTGGTTAGGGTTACCACAACCCTAGAAAGAGTTTTTGGGAGGAATTTGAGAGAAAGGAGAGAGAAGTTAGGGTTTGTGAATGGGGTTTTACTATTGGTGGTTGTCAAGGCTTAGAGTGAAGCTTGTTTAGCTTCTTGAGGTGCGATCTTCACTTCCTCAAGCTTTCCCAAGTTGGAATGGATTCCACAAGCTTGCCGAAAGCTTTCTTCCGCTTCTACGGAGTATTCTCAAGCGATTGAACCGTAGGGAATCGGTTTTGTAAGGTAGAACAATCTACTAACTAGCTATGTTATGATTCATTCTTTATTTATTATGATATCATTTATAGTTTTAAATAAAAAGCATGTTATTTAGATGAAAAGGAGGTAGAAGCTCTATTATTATCATGTTAGGATTTATTATAAAAGTAAGTCTTGCTCTAAGGCATATAGCCGGGTACGTATATCATATTGAAATAAATGAAATGAAAATAGGATTTCCATAATAGATGATGAGTTACTTGCTTTCCCTAATTGCACACAAAGGATATACTTGATCACTCACTCTTATATGATTGGTTTTTATCGAATACAAGCATTCAATAGATGGTTTTGGTTTTTAAGGTATTAATTATGCAAGATACGATTTTGTTAAAGCATGGTATCCATTTAAAGTATGATTTCCATTCAAAATCTGATTTCTGTTAAAGCATGAATTCTGTTTGAACAATGATTTCAGTTTAAAATATGATTTCCGATTGAAGTATTGCTTGCTTAAAAATATGATTTCCGATCAATGAAGTATTTGCACAAAGTATGGCTTTGGTTCAAAGATGGGTTTTTAAAGTATTCTTTTATTTAAGAAGAGTTTGATTCAAAGAAGTGTTTTTCAAAGTATTTGCTCTAAGTATAGGTTTGGCTTAAAGAAGGGGTTTTAAAATATTGTGCTTAAAGGAAGATTTTGGATCAAAGAAAGGTTTTCTCAAAGTAGAGTTTTGCCTCAAAGAATGATTCGAGATTTTGAAAGGGGTTTTGTTCAAAGGGTGAATTGATTTCAATGATAGCCTGGTAAAGTGTTTTGCTCAAAGTATCTAGCTCAAGTCTTGCTTGTAAAGCTTGTGAAGTATGAACACGTCTCTAAGGTGTTCCGAGAAGGGAATCACTTTGATAAGTATTGAACTCGTCTCTAAGGTGTTCCGAGAAGGGAATCACTTTGATAAGCTCATAAGTCTCTAAGTTTCTACGGCTCATAAGAACCTCACAAGCTCACAAGTTTACAAGTAATGAACTTGTCTCTAAGGTGTTCCAAGAAGGGAATCACTTTGAAAGTAATGAACTCGTCTCTAAGGTGTTCCGAGAAGGGAATCACTTTGAAAGCAATGAACTCGTCTCTAAGGTGTTCTGAGAAGGGAATCACTTTGATAAGTATTGAACTCGTCTCTAAGGTGTTCCGAGAAAGGAATCACTTTGATAAGCTCATAAGTCTCTAAGCTTCTACGGCTCATAAGAACCTCACAAGCTCATAAGTTTACAAGTAATGAACGTCTCTAAGGTTTTCCGAGGAGGGAATCACTTTGATAAGTATTGAACTCGTCTCTAAGGTGTTCTGAGGAGGGAAACACTTGCTTGAAAAGAATGTCTCATATTCATGCTCTTAAAGCCTTGTTTAGAAGTATGTTTTGAAAAACTCATAAGAGACTCGCAAGACTCATAAGATATTGAAATATGTTTTGTGAAAGTTCGGACTCAAGATATGATTAAAGTATGCTTTTCGAGAATATTCAATTGTTAGATTGTTTTAAATTTCCGCACTCTGATTATGCATATATTCTGATGAACTGTACTTTGAATGACATGTTAATGTTTTATAACATTGTTAGTTAGTAGTTTGTAGACGCTGAGTATTCAATGCTCAGCCGAAGTTGTTATCTTCGGCAGGTCACAGGTTGGATGGTTGTCCTCCTGAACCAAGGGGCGAGGAGGAGTATGTCGAGGAGCCGATGGGTAGTCATCAATAATGGTTGAGTGATGAGAGGGAGAGACATGTATTTGGGTTGACCTTGTGGGAGTTTTTGTATTGAATTGAGTTGGTAACTCAAGTTATGGATTTTGTGTACAGGGTTCATTTCAAGTTATGTACAAGTTTTAGTTTGTATTTAGTCTGAGTTGACTCTTGTACGTGAGACACTGTTCTATATAGAAGAAATTTTCAGGTT
Organism: Tetracentron sinense; assembly: GCA_015143295.1. Lineage (NCBI taxonomy): Eukaryota > Viridiplantae > Streptophyta > Magnoliopsida > Trochodendrales > Trochodendraceae > Tetracentron > Tetracentron sinense. The sequence goes on along the minus strand of CM026559.1, from coordinate 21,801,830 downwards.
CGCCTTTTATCCTACCTTATATGCTCTTACAGGATGGTGTGTACGCCTTATGTGTCATGACAGGATGGTATGACACGGCGGTCACGAGCCAAAAGTATCCCTAACTCCTAGGGGGTATTTTAGGTCGTGACATGTTCATTTTGGAATTTTTTGTCAAAATGACCATCATTAAAGGGTAAGTGATAACATTTGGCTCTGAACTGACTGACTACATTAAGAAATAGCAGGCAAATCTCTAATAGGAACACGAAAAATATCATTGTGAGCATCCACAATGTGAACCTGATATGCCCAAGGAGCAAGTGTGTCTGGGCTGAGAAAATCCAACTGCAGTAACACATTGATGATACAATACCAGTCGAGTAGGGCATCTACTAGAGCCGGAGTTGAGAGAAATAACCAAATGGGCAATGATCTTATTACATTAGCCAATAGCTTTGATCTCAACCACAACATCCTCACCCTATCACCAAGGTGCACTATCGCAAGAGATTTTGCCATAGCCCACCAGTGGGGGATGCCAATGATCCTCAGATCTAATTGCATGGCCTATGAATCCAAAAATGAGGAAGAAATCTCGATAGAATGGGGATGCCAACGATCTTCAGATCCGTGACTATACCCTCCTTAATTAAGTTGGAGCACAACAATCGCCATAGAAAACTATTGAATCTTCAGAGGAGTTCGGAGTCTCCAAATAAACTACTAGATTCAGGTGGTGATTTGTGGTTTCTGTTGGGCCCAGGGAGGAGCAAGAAACAAGCTGTTTTAACAGTGAAAATGTCTTGCCTTAGATTGTTGATCGCAAGAGTAAATCTTGGGTTTCAGATTAAGAACTTTGGCTTACAGTGGCTGTATTTTGTATCTAAAGATGATGCACCCACTACTTTGAACCCACCGTTACAGTACTTGAACCCACCTCACTGCTACTTCTGTAAGCTGAATATTGGTGGTGGGATATTTCAACTACAGCTTTTGGGGTAGGAAAGCCAAAGGTGGGTTAAACTACACAAATATGGTAAATCATTGATCTGACCATGGACATTTCTCGCGCTTGTGCAATTTCTCTCTTGCGATGACCTAAACCCCATGACGAGCACGCTAGGGTTCTCTTCCATCTTGTATTTTTGGCAGAAAAAAATCCAGACTTATCGTCCCATCTGTGTTGGAAGAATTAGAAAGTCCAAGAAAGAATAAGATTAAGCCCCACTAAAAGAGACTTATTAGAGTCATAAAGAAATGAAAATAGGCAAGAGAAGGTGGAACTTCATCTATCTCCATTTTGTTTTGGAGATTTATAGATTGGTAGAATAGTAAGCATTTATAAGAAAGCATTTGGGGAGCGAAATCCTCCTGCCATACCTAATGGGAAAGATAATGTCCCAATTATAGAGGATAATTATTACTACTTTCCATTAAAAGAGAATACTTCTTACTACTTACCATTTACCATTTATAGAAGATACTAATTTTAAATTTCCATTTATAGAAGATACTTATAAATTTCCTTCAAGTATCGATCAATTTTCACAAGGGGAATGATTTTTGGAAACCAAACAAAACAGGTAGTTTGAGAATCGTGTAGTTATTGGTTCAAATAGACCACACTATAGATTTGACCCGATTAATATTGAGCAGTGTAAGGGATAAAATTCGTAAAATTGATTAAGTGTTGGAGAACGAGCTAGGTTTTGTCGTTATGTTCACAAAAGGGTGACACGTGAATCACGTGATTAAAATAGGGGAATGGCCCGTTGTCTGATGCACAACGTTTCAGTTGTATACGTCGCAACGTACTCGTAGTCTCATGAACAACATTTCCGTTGTGCTCTTGACAACATTCTCGTTGTCTTTTGCACAACGTATCCGTTGTACTCTCGACAACGTTTCCGTTGTCCTACACACAACGAAACCGTTGTCTTCTGGATAACTATGCCAAAATCTCATTTTAAGGTATATACAATGGACTCGAGCTCGAGTCAACAACAAGACCGACTCGCAGGAGGAAGTGATCAGGAGGCGATCGTTTTATTCTGACAAGTAGGTGAAAAGCACTATCTTGGCATTTAATGCTAGTCACTTCTGCGTGCTGTCAGAAACACGGTGTTGTATCTAAGCCAATTTTCTCTTTCCGTTGTGAGTATGGTTCAAGTGGTTTGTTCGGTGTGCATACTGTGAATTCATACATTGTGTGTTAGCTTCATTCAAAGATGTTCTTGAATTCAAGCATTGTGCATTAGAACGTCCTCATGCATTCTCTGCCTTGTTGGCATTTGGATAGTTACGTTATTTTTGTTGTGTGCATATGCTATGTGAGTTCCTGAAACTCTGTGTAAACTTCGCAAATTGAAGAGAAAGATGAGTGAAAAAAGAAGACAAGAAAATGTTCATTGCTGGGCTCATACATCGAAAGAGAGAAAGAAAATCCCCACAGTCGGGGCAAAAGAGTTGCAGTCATAGAAGCATCCAGTAGAAATAGCGAGAGAAAGACGAAGTAAATCAGGGCAGAAGATCTTCAGTAGGGGTGGCAGCATCAGATGGCACAATGGAGGAGGAAGCAGCAGCAACAGGCACTTTGAGGACAGCAGGCTCGGAGGGCAGTTCGGTAGGAAGAGGAGCAGGACCTTCGAAGGGGTGCGGTTTTTCTACTCCTTCGATCTCAAGCTCGTTGTCTACATTAATAACATCTTTGCTTTTGAGCTCGGAGTAGGTGGTCACATCCTCCTTGTTGGCTTCCTTAAGATGACCTTGTTGACGAGCGTGTTCATCAACTCCCTCTCGGTCTCTGCTCTATCCTCATCCAGGAGTCTGTCTAGCTGCAGTTGATAGTGACTCTGGAGTTTGGCAGTGACAGCTTTCTCAATAGCCTCCTCCGCTGTCTTGGCCTCTGCGAGCTCCTCTGTCAGCGCTGCTCTGGCTGCTTCTACATCTTCGAGCTGCTTTCCTAGTGTCTGGGATATAATCTCCAGTTCACTGATCCGGAGAATGACATTCTCGACCTCCTGTTTGGCTTTCTCTTCTCCTTCCTTTGCCACTCGAGCTTCCCCTTCAGCCTTTTCTTGCGCCTTATAGGCAGCAATGAACTTCTCTTCTACCTGTTCTACTTCAACACGGGCTTGTGACAGGTCAAACTCGATTTTGAGCCTGTCCTTGGCAAGAGTCCTCTCAAGAGTCTCGGCCCTTCCTTGCCAATAGTTTATCGAGTCTCTGAGATGATTGTAGTGATAGTTGCTACGCTCATTCAGTTCAGTGACCAAGACGTTCAGCTGTAAGAAAGAATATCAGTATACCACTACGTACAAAAGAAGAACGCAAATGTAATGCAAGAGAGAAGACCATACCGATGCGAAAGTAAAACATGCAACATAGTTCACCTCAGACAGAGATAGTTGTGCAGTATCTACAATGTCCTTTGGAAGTCTCATGGCGAGGGTCAGTGAATGAGCTGTAGACTCCGACATCATCGCTGAGTCAACTATGGTGGGTTTTCCATATCAAAATAAGTCGGGAGACCAATCCAGATGGCTTGATGGCTCGCCGACACTCCGTTGTGCTGGGGCAGCATTGTCCGTTATCGCAGCAAGGGCAATAACAGCGGTGCCCGGATCGGCAGGGGCAGCTTCCGCTTGAGTAGCAGCAGGAATCATGTTGACTACTAGGGGCTCCATTGAGGAATCGGAATCCCGGAGGATTGGAGGAGGAGAGGGGGGAGTTGCAGCTGCCTTGCCTTTCTCAAGGCATTTTTCTTCTTTCTTCTTCTTCTTGGCTTGTATCTCGGTCTGGGAGTGAATCCTTTTTCATTTTGGATCGGAGGCCGTAGCTTCCGTTGTGGGATGGGTTTTCTTAGGAGGAGGTGGAAGTGGAGGTAATGTTCCTGAAGGACGAACAGTCTTTGGTTTTCTGACAAGTGGAGGAGGGTTTGTGCTTGCTATTTCTTCTTCTGTGATAGGTTCGGTAGTGGGGAGAGAAGAAGAGGTGCCCTGTTGCTCTTGATTTGCCGGAGGGGTTGGACTCGGTACGCTGTCAAATCCCCAGGTGTTAGGTTCTCATGGTTTCTACCTGATGTATTCACCTCCGCGTACTCTCTTAATGTTTGGGAGCACACTTTCTTCTTCTGGTGTGAGTTTTTTGAAAGGTATTTTCTTCCCTTCAACTACAAAAAAGGAAAAGAGAAGTGTTAGACAACGGAAAGATATTCAAATATATTAAGAGTATCAAGCATCGGACAACGGACGAAGGTCATCCAAGGGACAATGGACAACGAACAACAAACAACAGAAATCAGTTACCTGGCTTTTCTTGGAAGATGTTGGGTACAGAGGAGGTCTCTGATTTTCAACACCCAGAAACAACAAAAGGAGTTGCCTTCCACCCTCTTTCTAAGTCCGGTATGTCAGAGACTAGTTCAGGGTACAACGGCTTTTTATTCTAGGAATAGTAATGGTAGAGACCTTCATCAGAACCCCGACATTTGTCCTCAATGAATTTGAGCATCATAGACATATACTTACAAAAACTAGGGTGCATTTGACCTGGGGAAAGTTTCAGGGTGGAAAGAACTTCATCTAAAACATGGTGAAGAGGGAAGTGAAGTCTGGCCTCGAGCTGAGCGAGGTAGACAACTGTACAGGCATCAGAGCGTTTGTCGATAAGAGCATCTTCTCTTTTGAAGTGTAGATGGACATGAGAAGGAAAGTCGAAGCGAGCTCTGAAATGGTTCAAATGCTCTAATTGGAATTGACGAAGAGCAGAAGACTTTTCAATGTAGGCACCAAACGGTGCACTACCAGTACAGCTTGCTTCGTCATCACTCGGAACCATAACTTCTTCTTCTATTCTAACAGGTTGTAAGGGAGCTTCGGCAGACATGATTACGGAAAGGAGCAAAAGAAAGGAAGGAGCAGAAAGGAGACGAATCAAAGAATAGAGAGCAGAAAAGAGGAAAATAAGTAGACGAACGAACAAAAAAGAGCAAAAGAACCAGAGAAGAAGAAGAGCAAAGAAATCAGTGAAAAGCAAAGGAAGGGATTAAAGACGTACCACAATAAGAAGGAGAGCGAAGAAAGCTTGACGGCTAGAGAACTTTGCTTCAGGCGCGAATTCGGCAGAGTAATAGTACTTCGAAAGCAAAATGAACAAGAGGAAGCATATCTCTTGGCAGTGTTTTAAAACACGAAAACTCGGACCGACTCGAAACCTTGTTGAGTCGAGTCAACTCGAAAACTCGGCCAAAACTCGATACTAAAAACTCGAAAAATATAATATATTTTTATTATGTATTATATTTATAAAAAATAATATAAATTAAAATTTCAATTATTAAACTACATCTAATATGATATTATATATAAAAATAATATTATAAAAATAATATTCTTTAGAAAAATTATTTTAAAAACTTCTATAATGAATTATTAATTGCTATTTTACCATATTGCTATTTTTTAGATGTTATAAATGATTAATTAACAAATAATTCATCAATTATATGAATATTCCATAATATCATTTACCATCAACATCTAATCAACTAATTGACTAAAAATATATAAACAAACTAAAAAGGTTATCATCTATTGATGGCTTAAAATGTAGTCACCAATTAACAAACTAATTATTACAAGTTCAAATTTTAATTATTTAAATCAATATCGAGATCAGAATAAGAGTCTGGTGGTAAAGTCTCACTTCCATTCCCATACTCTCCTGTGTCAGCTTCCAACAACCAATCATCTTCTCCAAATCTGCTATGATCAGGATTTGGTGGGTCTGCTTGCATGTCATCATCACCAGGTTCACAAGCAACCCACTCATCCTCACAACTCTCTAGCAAGATGTTGTCCAATAGGACGGGATCATAATCTGAAGCGTGTCTCCTTAGCTGTCGCTCCCTAAGCCTCAAGTTGTAATGTACAAACACCAACTTATCTAACTTCTCTTGCTTCAATCGATTCCTCTTCTTGGTATGAATTTGATCAAATGTACTCCAGTTCCTTTCGCATCCAGTTGAGGAACAAGTTTGACTCAAAATGCGAATGGCGATCCGTTTGAGAGTGGGAGTTCCCCAACCATAGTTTTCCCACCAAGAAACTGTAAAATAACAAAATGTAATTAAAATCGTTAATATAAAAAAGAAGATTATTGTAAAACAAAGATTTATTAATATATTAAACAAAAAGTATTTACCTGGAGTAAGTTTAGTTCGAGTTCTTATTGCCATGTCCGTCCCAAAGTCTCCTTGAGCCTTTTCATATATAGACAACTAGAAAAAATTATGAATAAAAAATTATTATCAATATATTTTTTTTGAAGTTTGAATGTTATAACTTGAACTAACGTACCTCTTTAATAGCCTCAATTTTTTTTTCCACATCTTCCTCCATAGACATAAGTACCCTATGTAATCCACGCCGAACTTCTCCATCTTGTGAAAATTCAGGGCTGTAGCGAATAGCTGGATTAAAGAAGTATCCCGTTACATGGAGTGGAGAGTGAAAAGTAGAATTTCGTCTCTGATCAATTATCTTCCAAAATTTATTATACTTCTTCTCGTCGTTGTCATTGACTTCTGCAATTTTTGTTTTTGTTTTATCAATGGCCTGATATATCAAACCCATAGTTGGTTCTTTATCAGCATCGACTAGCCGCAATAACTCAACAAGTGGGGTGACTGATCTTTGAAGCTTCTCAAGCCTTCTCCAAAAATCATTATCCAACAAATTTTTTTCTATTTCCTTCCCCTCCGCCAAACTTGCAAATCTTGACTTAACCCAATCTTCAGATAACATCATAGCTTTCAACCCAGCTCGCTGTGTTAAAAAAAAATAAATTAGAACTAGTCTATTAAATTCAAAGAAAAAAAAAAGAAAACAATTAGATTTTGTAAAGAGTAAATAACCATTTACCTGTTCTAGAAGACTTCCCGTGAGGATAAAATTTGTAGCAAATCGTGTTGCTCCCGGTCTCAAAATTTCTCTTTCCTTTGTATGTGTTCTCATTAGACTTAACACTTGAGCATGATTATAAATAAATTTAGCCGCTTTCTTAGCTATCTCAATCAAATCACTTATACTTTTTAGTTTTCCAATCTTCTCTAAAATGAGATCCACATTATGGGCAGCACATGAAGTCCAAAAGAGATGTTTTCTTTTTGCCATCAATATTTTACCTGCAGCCACGTAATTTGCTGCATTATCAGTTATTACTTGAACAACATTCTTTTCTCCAACTTCTTCCACAATGCCATCAAGGAGGTAGAAAAGATTTGCTGCACTCTTCACAATATTTGAGGCATCCACTGATTTAATAAACATTGTTCCCCTCGGACATGAGACCAAAAAATTTATTATAGATCTTCCACGTTGGTCCGTCCACCCATCTGACAATATAGAACAACCTGTTTCAGCCCAAGAATCCCTTAATTCTTTAAAATACAATTCCAAATTCGAAACCTCCCCATCTAACGCCGGACCTGACAATTCATAAGGAGTTGGAGCCTTTAATCCCGGACCATAGTTACTAATTGCTTCAATAAATTTTGGAAAAAAGACAGAATTGGCTGCATTAAATGGAATTGCAGCATGATAAAACCATCTCCCAACCGCTTCTACAACCCTCTTGCGTGCATTCTTATCCATAGCAGTTGGTAACTTTAATTGAACTGTATTTGAATCTTTAGCGGTCTCTTTTCCCTTTCTTATTCTTGATAGTTGTTCCACTTCATCATCATCACCAGACTTGTTCTCACCAAATTCTCCCCAACTTCGTTTTCTGATTACTTTAGAATTTTTCACATCTTTTTTCTTGGTAAGTATTTCTGTCATCTCTTTAGCTACACTTTTATCAACTTTAGGACATTTTGCAGCATCTCCCGGAATCCTTGCAATGTGTTGTTTTAACCTGTGAATCCCTCCCCACATTGTTTTCCCACAATAATTACAACGAACATGTTTTTTATCCGATGAGATAGCCGTGCAATGAGCCCAACCGACATCGGTCAAGTGGGATGTTTCAACCACCAATTGACTTGATGGGTCAGGCGTATTTCCTGACTCATTTACACATCCTTCCGATGAATCCATAAGACACAAAACTGAAATTTAAAAAAGAAAATATTAGTTGACATGGTTAATTTTCTAATTAATATATCGTTTAAAAGTATATTACTAATTTTTTAAATTGAAAAAACATTTTTTTAAAATAAATTGTCTCATTCACAGAACTAACACCAATAATGGTTTGGGTTTCGTAGGATCCAATCAACCTTTCTTTTAATGGTATTTTATTTCATTTTTAAGCTTTTGTCTTATTCATGGTACATGCTTACCTTTTTATTTCCAACAAATGCTTTGAGTTCATACGGTCCAATGACTCCAATCAACTTTTAGGATATTTTTTTTTTTTTTTTTGATTTTTGTCCTCTACAAGTACTAAGCTAACCTTTTTCTTTTTCTATACTTTAAAGAGATACTGTGAGTGTGAGATATGATAGAAGCTTTATGTCTGCCTCCTATCACTTGTCAGTTCTCACTTTTGCCATAGCAGATTTTTCTTACTTTATTATTATATGTTCTAAATCCTCAAAACTCTTTACTCGTTAGAAGTCTTTACTCGTTAGAAGATAGAACTTAAAAGATGGGAGAACGACGAAACAGAGAATGGAGTTCTTACTAGAGAATGCGAGAGATCTCTTCTTCTTCTTTGAATCTCGTCGGAATGGAGCCGAGTAGATCTAGTCGAACACTAATCTTGCCGGTGAGCATCTAATCCTGCCGGCGAGCATCTAATCTTGCCGGCGAGCACTTCGTCTTCCTCTTTTTCTTTTTTCTTCTTCTTCTTTTTCTTCAAACACGATTGCTGCCGCTGTAGAAGAAATTATAGAGCTCGATTAACTATTAAATGAAAAAGAGTTTACTTTGGGGATATTTTTTTAGGGTTTCTTAAAAAAAATATTAGACTCCTTCGAGTTGTCCGATCTACTCGACTCGGTTGAGATGCGTCAACTCGGCCGAGTCGGACGAGTTTCAGTCCGAGTAGTAGCACTACCGAGTTTCTAACCGAGTTGACCCGAAATCCGACCGATCCGAGTCAACTCGGTCGAGTTTCGAGTCAACTCGTCGATTTTTTAAACACTGTCTCTTGGTGATTTATAGATGTATCGGGAAGAAGAAAAGACAGGAATACCCATCACTAGAGTCGTACACATACCCAAAGGGCAAGGTCAGGATGGTCATTTGTGTAAGGTTAAAATAAGTATGTCAGAATATATTTCGTGCGGGACAAGGTTACCCTTCATCTCAAACAAACGAACCAGTGATGGCAAGGGCATAATTGTCTTTTAAGATAAAGAGGATAACCGTCGGAGATATAAAGCGTTTGGAATTCTGAAGAGTGGTATGATGACAGCCTGCCATGCATTACTGAGGCGTGACAGTTCGCACGCGTATACCAGCTGGAGCGAACGTTTGGCTTCCTCACCGTCAGAATCACGCAAAGTTACGAATCCCGGGAGCAGAGTTAGGTATGATTTGTTACATTTTGTTCATTTATGATACTTCAAACTACGTTCCACGCATCATAAAGGGACAAAATGTACGGGATAAAATTTGTAAAATTGATTAAGTGTTGGAGAACGAGCTAGGTTTTGTTATTATGTTCACGAAAGGGTGACACGTGAATCACGTGATTAAAATAGGGGAATGACCCGTTGTCTGATGCACAGCGTTTCCGTTGTATACGTCGCAACGTACTCGTAGTCTCATGAAAAACATTTTCATTGTGCTCTTGACAACGTTCTCGTTGTCTTTTGCACAACGTATCCGTTGTACTCTCGACAATGTTTCCGTTGTCCTACACACAACGAAACCGTTGTCTTCTGGATAACTATGTCGAAACCTCAATTTAAGGCATATACAACGGACCCGAGCTCGAGTCAACAACGAGGCCGACTTGCAGGAGGAAGTGATCAGGAGGCGATTGTTTTATTCTGACAAGTAGGCGAAAAGCACTGTCTTGGCATTTAATGTTGGTCACTTTTGCGTGCTGTCAGAAACAAACCAACTGAACTCATAGTAGGCGCCCACATGTGACACGTTAGGTGGCAGATCTGTCTAACATATTTGCTAATGAGTGTTGGGCACGTGGTATGGCCATCTATGGCCATCCATGGGCATTCAGAGCTAAACCTATAAATACCTCGAGAATTTCAGTGCATAAGGACCGAAAGATCTCCATTCTTTCTCTCTCATCTGCTTTTGTGCTTGTTACTGTTCATCGTCTTCTACATCTACTTACTTTGGCATCAGAGTACAAGTCAGGGTATCACACCCTTCAACTCCTACCTTCTACCAGTAAACTAGATTTCGTGTAGCAGCTGCTGACGCGTGTCCTTCCCGGTGTTTTCCCCTTCAAGCAATACCTACTCATTAAAGGATGTTGACTAATACCAAGTCGATTAGGAGTGTTATTCCTTTGGAGTTCAATATAGGTGACCAATCTATATTGGAAAGAATTTTCTAGGCTCCTCACTTGTAGGTAATATGTCTTAAGTAATCTGTCTCCAACCAAACTACTTAAGGCCAGTGTCCCTCCTCCTAAGATCTTAGGAGGATTTGAACATCGTCTTCATTATAGGGAGATCTTTGAAATTGAAAATAAAGGTGATATCCCAATTAAGATTGGAGATGGTCTCATTAGTCTCTAACAAATTTCTTTATTTCCAGAACCAAAGAAAGAATCAAATTACTAAGTTCGTTTTGCGTGTGTAACCCGACACAGAGATCTTGTGTGCCCCCACTAATAGACCAGACATGTTTTCAAAAATACAAATAGTGAAGGACAAATGCATGTCGAGTGTTTTTACCAATATTGCCTTAATTTTGTGTACACGTGCTCTAATCAATAGGGCTACACAAGATTTGTGTGTGGAGTTACAGAGACCAAATGGACTCCAAAGTACTACATAAATTGTTAGTCAATAAACAAATTACTAAATTTGTTCATTTTGGAATTTTTTGTCAAAATGACGGTCATTAGAGGGAAAGTGATATCATTTAGCTAAGATTTTTTTTTTTTTGGTTAAGGAGGTAAAAGTAGCACCTAAGCACACAATCAGACCAAAGGTTACTGCTAAGGTTCCATAAGGGTAAACCAACTCAATCCCTCCAAAAGGTATGACTAATGGAGGATTGTTGGACCCTTATACACCCATGCGAAGTCTAGTACCCAACCGATATGGAACTAGAGGGGACAGTAACACCCAGTCACTAAGCGGCAATGAAATAAATGATCACTTTAAACATCAACAGACAAATCTCTGATAGGAACATGAAACAAATCATGAGCATCCTCAATGTGAACCCAATATGCCAAAGTAGCAAGTGTCTGGGCTTAGAAAATCCAACAACACTAATGTTGGGGAAATGAAAATAGAACACTGATGAAAAAAGAATAAATTAATCAAAAAACACACAACAAAAGGTAACACAAGAGATCTACGTGGTTCAGCAACAACCTACCTACGTCCACGGGTCAAAATCCGATTACTCCTTTATTCACAGAAACCTTGAGGAACCAGTATAGAAGCACTCAACTCAACTTCTCTATGAAAACCCAAAGAAGAATCCCTATTTATCCTCCCTTAAACCTTTCCCAAGCCCTATTATGTTCTAACCCTTTCTATTATCTCCCTCTTTTCATTGCATAAACATCCCCTCAATCTTTCGATACCAAACCCTAAACCAGTAACTACATATTTATAGGCCTAAACAAGAGACCTAGACAATTGGAAAGTCTCCTCTCGCAATAGGAGTTTCCGAAACACAAAATAGAGACTTTCTCTGGAAATCAACGGACCGTCGATCAACACCAATTGATCCATCACTAAGTGGCTGATCAATCCCTTCACCCCTGGATTTTCTCAATTTAAGCCAATATTCACAAATCTCCACCTTGACAAGAATTCTGCGATCCCACCGCAACCAAGAGAATCGATTTACTAATCACCAAACAAATCTTCAAGATAGAACACTACATCATCCACATCTAGGAAGCACCTCCATCTCAAACCAAAACCACTCTCAAAGTTTTGTAACCCCGTTTGCAATTAACACAAACAACCCTTTTGACCTTGCCCACCTCTACACCATCTGTGAAAGAAACCCACCAGCTACACACACCCTCGAATCACCCCAGAGATCTATCTACCAAATTTGATAAAACATGGTCAAAATCCATATGTAGCCTAAAAACTTGTCCTTCATCCTAGAAGAACCCCAGATGAGGACATTGGCCCGTCTGCTTTGATGCTCTGTCAAAGGGACATCATCACCATCTCCATCCTTACGAAAACCTACCAGAATACTCATCTCTGCACCAACTGCGAAAGAGACCTAGGCGAGCTTTCTACCATTTGCAAAACATCTTGTTATCGTTTTCTTATAGACCTTGTAGTAGCTCCACCCACCACTGTATTCCACTCCAAGAGATATAAACGACCACACTTCTTCCTCTTCTTCAAAACCAAACATCCCTACTTTCCCTGCTTTATTTTGATAACTCTACTTACAACTGTGTAGCAACAACCCTTAAAGTCTAACTGCTCGAGGGATATTATATTCATTCACAACTTAGGGACACAAGCGTATACCAAATCCCGTGATTTCACTTTCAGATCCATCATCCGAAAACACCTTTCCCATCCCCTTTTGGAATGTATCAAAAAATTTCATAATTGAGCAAATATGACATGAAACTCATGAATCTAAAATCCAATTACCGGAAGAATTATCCATACCTTTGGAGACTGTAAAGCATCTCCAATGTATTCCTCCTTGTCCATTGCTATTGTTGTCGAAGAATCTCCTCCAGAAGAATCCCTCTTCTCATTAGCACACCTCGGACACTCCCTTTTGAAGTACCCTAATTCTTTGCAATGATAACACCGGACCCCGCCTTTTCCCTTGGATTTGGATATGCCCCAGCTTTTTTCAGATCCTCTCTCCTAGTCCCTTTCTCTTCCTCGAGCAACCATAACATGATTATTCCCATCATGCATTGGTTTCCTCTTAATCTCGCTAGAGAGTAGCGCCACCATGACCTCCCCCATCAGCAATGTCTCCTTTCCTACATAAGGGTTGTCACTATGTGATCATATGAATCCAGAAGTGATGTAAGAAGCCCCACGGCCTAGTCTTCTTCATCCACCTTAACATCAACTTTCCATAGTTGATTAGAGATTTGGTTGAACACATTAATGTGCTCTATTAGATCTGCACCCTCCGCCTTTTTTAAGATATTGAACTCCTTCTTCAGATATAACTTGTTGGTAATACCCTTTCTGATGTAAGCTTTTCCAACTTCTTCCATAGTTCTGGTGCCGATTCTTCATCCATAACTCTATGCATCACGCAATCTGCAAGACAGAGACGTATTGTGCTGACTACTCCTGTCTCAATGTCTTCCCAATCTACATTGTAAGCATCCAATTTTTACACCCCTCCTTAACCGTAGTTAAAATCTTTAACTATTGTTAACTTCATTTAAACACTAGGTTGACCCCGATTCAAATCCTAGTCAAAGCATGGGTAAACCCTAGGTCCACCCTAAGTCAAACCTAGTTCTAACCCTAGTTAAACCTTAGGTCAACCCTAGTTAAACCCTAGGTGAATCCTAGCTAGCCTAGCCTATCACCAGTTCAACCCTAACCTAGGGCATGGGCCCAAGGCCCATGCAACACCTACCTAAGGCCCCTAGGGTCTAGACCCGTAGACAAATACACCTAGGCCTATACAGGGCCCACAAACCCTAACCAAGCCTTAGGAGGGACCACCCAGCCCTAAAATTCTAATTTTTTGAGAATGTCGGTAATCTAATTACTGACATTCCTTTCGTAGAAAATTTTATACCGCGTGCATGACCATTTAACCAGGCCAGGCCCATTTCTGAAAAAACCCATGAATGGTAGTAATTATTCTACCGCCATTATCTATTTAATCCTGTAGGAGAATGGTGGTACTGGAATTACCACCATTCCCAGTTTGTGTAAAATTAGAATTCACCTTCTCTCCCAAGTGCTCAGGCATGCCTCTGGTCGCCTCCACTCCCTTCTAAGAACTCTGCCAACCTTTGTCATATTTCCCCTTAGTCCCTAGGCCCTTTTTCTATAAATCCATGCTCCTTCAAGCTTCTAGGGGCATGCCAACTCTCCCCTAAGAAACCTCTCCAAAAATCTAAAGTATAAAACTCTTGTGCTGCTAATGAGCACCTTCAGCACCTCCTCAGCCTTCACCACCGTGAGCTCCACCACCACCACCTTCGGAGGTAGGCTAGCAGGGTAGGGTCCTCCCCTACCCCTCTTTATCTTTTGTAAAGCATTGTGAGCCCCTGGTCCTACTCCAGGGAACCTTCTGTGTTGCACCAATTCAAAGGGTAGGGGTCCCCTTGCCTTTCGTGTAGGCATGAGGACCCTCCCATGAGGATAAAAACTGGTTTCGGTCCTATGAGAGCTTACACGCCCTCAAGGCTATGCGTTAAACTCCCCCAAGCTCCTAGGGTATCCTTAAATCTATAAGGAATACCCTAGGACAGGCCTGGTTTGTTGCCTAAGGGGAAAAATCTAGTTTTTGGAAAAATCTAGAAATTACGATAAACATAGTAGCGCTATTGTAGCACCCCGGACTTTTCCATACTTAATTAATAGCACTTTCATAGCCAATTGGCCTTTCACGTATTCTAATTAATAAATAAGGAAGAAATTAAAATTTTGGAAATGCCAGAAATGTTCCTTTTCGAAAGACAAATCCAACGCAAGTTGAGTCGTCAAAATCTGACTAACGAGTCAAAAGATATGGCCAAAAGACCTAAGTGGAGAAAATGAGGAAAATCAGAAAAATAGGCAAAACACAGACCAACCGGTCGACAGCTCCATCCACCAGTCGACCCGTAGCCCACCGGTTCGAACGCTCTACCCACCGGTCGACCGCTATCGGACTAACTTTGTATGGAGGATTTTTCCAGAGAGGAGGTTTTGGACTGATCGACCGCTCCAGCCAACTGGTCGACCACTAGCCTACCAATCGACTGCTCCTCGAGCATTTTGCCTATTCGTCTATTTTGGCCGAAATTTTAAGGGTAGGATGGTCATTTGGCCACCCCACTTTCTATATAAACCCCAAATCCGTGGGTGAGGGTTTCATAAACCCTCAAGGCTTGTATTGGGAGATTAAAGAAGGGAGAGAAAGGAAGAGCTACGGTTTTGCTCAAACTCATCTCAAGCAAGGATTTTTCTACACAAATGATCTAATCTCATCTTCCCTTAAGTTCTCCTCCAAGTTTAAAGGTTAGTACACCCTACTAACTACCATTAGCAATAACTTAGGTTTTTCCATTTTTTGTTGATGATTCTTCATCCCATGTTTTACCTTCTTTTTAAATGTGCTATTTCCATAAAATGTAACCAAGAGAATAAGGAATGTTGTGATGTGTGGATGGATGAGGGGTTGAGGCGATTGGATGCCGTATGGTTGTTGTGTGATGTGTGAAATAGAAAATGGTGGTAAGGGCATTCCATAAATAATGAACGTACCTTGATGATGTGATGAAAAATATGCACTAACAAGAGTAAAAAGAAACGACTATGAAATGTGGCATGCTATATGTTTGATTAAATGCCTAAATGAGAAATTATCCAATCAATGAAGAATATGAAAGCATGAATATGTGTAGTTTTCCTCCAACTCATGACCTTGATTAAATGTCATATAGATTATCAAAATAAGCACATGTTTATACTATGGAATGAATTGCTATACACTACTCTTCATGTCATATTGTCATCATGATACTACAAGTGCTACACACACCCATGCATGCATGCATGAACCGGGTTTTTCAAGAGTATTTGTGCATGATAAATCATACAAGAAACAAGCATATGTCAAGGAGGTTGGTAGCCCAAGTGAATGGTGCTAGCCTCTGGCTCACAAGAAAATGGAAAGAATACAAGTCAAGGAGGTTGGTAGCCTAAGGGAAGGGTACTAGCCTCTAGCTCATAAGTGAAAGGAAAGAAGTACATGACAAGGAGGTTGGTGGCCCAAATGAAGGGTGCTAGCCTCTGGTTCACAAGAGAATGGAATGTCAAGGAGGTTGGTAGTCCAGGGATGTGCAGGTACTAGCCTCTGGCTCACAAGTATACAAGGCAAGAACAAGTCCAGACATGAAATACAAGACAAGACAAGACAGATATGCACGCATGATTTTCACAAGCAAGACCGAGACATGAAAAGGGTTTCCCAACATGAGTTTTACCAAGGTTTTCGCATTCATGCACGCATGTCAAGATATTGATATTGTTCGTGTTCAATACTAATTATCCTATGCTGTATTGCTTAAATTGATATTTCGTATTATGTCCACTATTGTTATGCTTTCGCTATTGCTAAGGTTAGCTAGTAGCTTGTACTCGCTGAGTATTCCATGCTCAGTTGTACTTTTATGTCGGCAGGTTCCGTGGATGTCCTCGACCCTGAGCCCTAGGTCGAGGAAGAGTACGTAGAGGAGAGGGAGCCACCTATCCCGCTGTAGTCTCAGGAGGATAGGGATTTGGACGTGTGGCCATACCTCGACTACTGTTGAGAGGAGAGTCCAAGAAGGAGCTCTTTTGTATATTTTGATATTTTGATAGGTGGGCATGTCTACCTTTACCTTGTTATGTTTTGTATATATTCACTTAGGATACAAACCACCTTATATAGAAAAAGAATTTTTGGTATACGCTTCCGCATTCATGTTATAGCTTTCGCACTATGATTCATGTTATATTATGGCATGTGTGCCTTGTTTATTACAGGATGGTTTGGCAGGTACGTACAGTCACCTCTAAAGTATCCCTTAACTCTTAAGGGGTATTTTGGGTCACGACAGCCATTTCTGGGTTTTCCCATTTTAGTAGCTCCAACCCTCATTTTGTAGGCCCCTGACCATTCCAATGCCTAGTCTAGGTCTCTGAGACCTCCCCAATCTTCCCTGGTGTTTCTAGGCTAACTAGAGCAATTTAACTATGGTTAAAATGAACAATGTGGAAATTGTCCAGAATGTCAGTAAGTAGTTTACCGATATTCTGGGTATTCTGTTTCTCACTGTAGACCATTGCGTAGTTTGAAGAAACTTGCAAGTTCGCACCTTCATTTCTTGATCTAATAACATCATTGATAATATCATCAGGTGCTGAGTGCTGTCCCAGGGGAACCCTGTTCTTGTTGGCCTTCAACTGCCAACTTTTCTCTTTCATGGAAGAGGAACTATCTGTGGATAGTGCTGAATCTATCCATAGGTCCCTCCTTCTATTAAGAGGGGCTTGTCCATAGATTCTTATGTCTGTGGACTCAGGTCTGCTTCTAGACCTATCTGTGGAGTTGCTTGCAACTCCGCCAGAGGGATAAGCCTGAGCTGGACCCTTAGGTCTGGCTGGGCTTTGGGTTTGTGGACCTTGATTGTTGTCTACGGATAGGCATTGCCCCTTGCCCGCGGATGGCCTTGAGCACTTCTCCTTCTGTCCATAAGGTTAGCTTGCAGACTAATCTTCTGATTCGGAGATTTGGTCTGCGGATTGATTCCCTGCAATTATGCTAAGGAAGTTTCTATAAAGTCTTTTAGGCCAGTGGCCTTGTTCTTTTGCCTTGAGATATTTTGGGCAGCATCTCCCTTATGTTGATAAGCATTTAAAGGGTGAGTCCTAACAACCGACTTGGGCTAGGGGACTTCAACAGTCTCTCTTAGGATAGACCCATATGGTTTTTCCTGTTTAGACCTTGACTAGCTTATGGTTTGTGCTCGAAATGAGCTTGCTCTATTAGTTGACTCCAGTGGATCAGGGGTACATACACTCGACGGTTGATGGTCAGGACGTAGGCCCGACGAATGCAGACGGTCTCGATGATCCTAGTCAACATCAATAAGAAAAGAGAGTAAAGAATCACTCATCGTTTTTTTTTTTGTTCTTATTTTTTATCTTTCTTCAAAGATGAGAGGAGAAGAAAGTCCCACCGGGCGTGCCATTAATTTGTAAGCGTTGAAATTGTTCTTTGCTTTCAAATTTCCTCCATTGTTGTATAGGGTTTATTATTTGTTGTAGGGGACTATCCTTCCAATCTGAGTAAACTCAGACTGTTAATTACCTTTCCTATTTGGGAAAGTACCTTTGACTAAGAAGAAAGATTAAAGAAGAACAGAAGTTTTGAATAAAATATATATTTTTTATATTCATTGGGCTTGCCCAGATCCTATGTAGGTATTACAAGATACCTCATAGAGGTTTTAGCATCAAAAAGAAAGAAAAGAAAGAGAGGTGGCCTTATTGAGGGTTCACCTAGTATTCTCCATATGAGGGAGATCCTCCTTCCTCCTTGGTTGCTGTTGTTCCTGCAAAAACATAGCATTTTTTGTTTCTTCTTCCCTACATACGTGGATATTTTTGCATTGGGAGTTTCTTATGAAAAACTCCCTCTTTTATATCTTTTGGAGAGTCCTCTTTGGACTCCCCTTTGACTTCCTCTTTTTTACAAAATCAAAAGAGGCCAACTCTCCTTAGAGAGGGTCATCTGTCTAAGACAGTTGGTTTCTCTTATCTTAGAGAAACCATACGGATAGGAGTCCTTTTTTAAGGACTCCAAATTGATTTCCTTTTCTGAGAAACCTGGAAGAATCAAACTTTCCCCCCCCCCCAAAAGAGGAAAGATTCTTATCTTTCCAGAAAAGAGAAGAGATAACTTCCCCTTTTGGATAGGGTGTTATATAGCACTCTCTCATTAGAGAAAGAGAGTGGATCTCTATCTTAGGATCCCCCAAAGCTTATAGAGAGTCCTTTTTACTAAGGATTCCCTACCACATGGTGGTCAGATACTGGCAGCCATCTGGGAAAATACTGACCTTGGTCATTCTGCAATTAAAGAGATGAGACCTATGGTCTCACCCGCGGTCTAGGTCAAGTCCAAGTATATTTGGACTGCGGACCAGGGCCTGACCTTAGTCAGTCCGCAGATCAATATAGGGTGGGACCATTGGTCCAACCCTTGGTCTAGGTTAGGTCCATGGCCTTTTATGGTCATGGACTGGGCTAGTCATTAACTGGCTTGCGGATGGACTCGTGGAGTCTGTCCGTAAGCTTGAATAAGGGTCTGTTCGCGAGGGCAAACCTTATCCACGTGCTAGTCCCCTGAGAACTAACACAAATAGGGTATCCGCGGGGCATTAATGCCCTACTGCTTAGCATTTAATGTTAGGCGGGCTGACGGTAAGCCAACCAATGGCCAGCTGGTGCGCGTGCCTTTAGCATGCGCAAAGCTTAACCACCCATTCAATGGGTGGTGATCCTGTGTAGGTAGGTGCACCATTCACCCACCTTACGGACGGTGACATTTCACTACCCATAGATGGCTTATGATGTTATCTGAATTTGATATCACATATATGACACAAAAGTTAATCAAGAGGTAGGCAATTGCAGATTACCTGGCCCACAGTCCAGCACAAGACTACATTTTAGTACATGATCAATTCCCAAATGAAGCCATCCTTTATGTAGAGACTGAAGAGCAAGAATACCTAGGTTGGGAGTTATATTTTGATGGAGCCGCTAACTGTCATGGATATGGGGTAGGAGCAGTCCTGATCTTTCCTAAGGGAGCCCACCTCCCTATCTCAATCAAACTGAAATTCAGATGTTTGAACAACGAAGCAGAATATGAGAATTGCATAGCCGGACTAGAAAAAGCCCTAGGCATTGGAATTGAAGAGATAGACATCAACGGTGACTCATCTTTAGTAATCTGTCAGGCAAACGAATCTTAGGCCATCTGAGAAGTCAGGCTAGTCCCATACCTAGCCTATCTCAATGTGCTGATAACTCAGTTCAGAAGAATCACCTTCATTCATAGGTTCAGGACCCATAATAGATTCACCGACGCACTGGCCACTCTCGCCTCCATGGTTCAGATTCCCAAAGGCATCATGCTCTGACCAATGGAAGATACTCAGATTGGGCTACTACTGGTCTACAATGGTACTCGAAGAAGTTCATGGAGGAGCTTGCGGCCCACACATGTATTAGGGAAATATTATGTTAGAGAAATAATTATGTAATATCTATGAGATACACGGGATCTCATAGATAATCTTGGAATAATATCTTTAGAATATTAGGATTATCTTTAATATTGTCTTTCCAAGTTAAAGAGTTTCGGTTTATTTGTTTAAACCCTTTATGAGTCATTGTAATTCATCCAAGTTTTTCAATAAACCAGTTTGGTTAAATGGTATTAGAGCCACCGACCCTTTGGTGACCTCTTAGCTTTAGTTTTTCTTTTCTGGCAGGTGGTACCGCCACCGCCCGTCGGCTATCAAACTTTTGATTTTTTTTTTATTTTAAATAAAAACTCTACCATCATCCTCTATACTTTTACCACCCCTAGGATCATACTCATACCCATGTATCTCCTTGTTTCTTTTCATTTATTGAAGACCTCTCTAACGAGGGTTTTTCTTTAAATCGCGGATTATACTTCATGTGATTTGGGAAAAGATCATGACAGCCTGATCTAGTGGGCCACCGGCTCCGACAGACTCGAAATGACCGGGATGCGACAGAGATGGACTTCACGGATTGGCAGTGACTACCAAATATAGTTGAATGTCTTAACTATTTGTCAACAAATTATTAAAGAAGATCAAGAGTGAGGAGTACTCATCTTGTGGCAAACTCATGAAGATCTCGATCCTCATGTGTTTGAGGGGGAGTATTAGAGAAATATTATGTTAGGGAAATAATTATGTAATATCTATGAGATACACGGGATCTCATAGATAATCTTGGAATAATATTTTTAGTATATTAAGATTATCTTTAATATTGTCTTTCCAAGTTAAAGAGTTTCAGGTTATTTATTTAAACCCTCTATGAGTCATTGTAATTCATCCAAGTTTTTCAATAAACCAGTTTGTTCACATATTATTCCAAGTTTATCTATGAGATCCCATGTATCTCATAGATATTACATAATTATTTCCCTAACATAATATTTCCCTAATAACATGAACGGGTTAGTAATTTCTAAGAAGATACTCAAATTGGGCTACTACTGATCTACAATGGAATTTGACTATTGCCGGCTTGTACAAAAATTCTTCCAGTGCCAAATCTATCCTGACAAGATCAATGCATCGCCGACCAGGCTGCATAACCTCACTGCTTCGTGGTCATTCTAAGCTTGAGGCATCGACGTCATCGGACCCATAAACCCGAAAGCATTAAATGGACATTGATTAATCCTGATAGTAATTGATTATTTCACAAAATGGGTTGAGGTAGCCTCTTATGCCAATGTCATTGCCTCCGTGGTTCAACGCTTTCTGAAAAATGACATCATATCCGATACGGTGTCCCGTACAAAATTGTAACTGGCAATGCTCTCAATTTCTTGCTTATGGTTTGGAAGCAGTCCTCCCTATCGAAGTAGAAATTTCATCACTCTAGGTGTTAATGGAAGTAGATATCTCAGAAATAGAATGGACGCAGGCCTGGTATGAGTAGCTGAATCTAATAGAGGAAAGGCGACTGAAAGCCATCAACCACTCTCCGGCCTACTAGAGGCACATTCAACGAGAAAATCAAGCCCCGAAGCATTGAAGTCAGTGACCTTGTTCTCTAGAAAATGTTACCAAACCGTCCTAACCCTTCGACTCGGACGTATGGATAACGAAGACCTCCTAGAGCTCGTAAACATGGACAAAATCAAATTATATTATGCTTAGGGTCTAGATCTGATAAGCGCCTTGCACTCGTAGATTCTCCAGGAAAGGACAGGAGGCCATCGTTGGCACCCCCCTTATCCCCAGCAATGTAAACCCTTTTCAAATCAATGAAATCCGTTGGTTAGCTCCTTGAGCCTAATAACCTTTCTTTCCAAAAATCTTTCATCAGGGACACCCTCCCTTGCCATCTGTGGCATTTCCTTGAACTAGGTCATGACCTGATCCTGCAAAGGATTCGTAAGCAATCTGGCAACTAGGTGTGGTCACCAAAGGGATCAAGATCTCTCCTGAATCGTTCCCCAGGCAGAGTCAAACTCTCCCCATCCCCCCAACAAAGTCAGCCTCAAAAGTATAAAAATTTCTATCAAGGCAAAACCCAAAATACAAATTGAAACATTCTCAAAAGTCAGAGACTCCCCACAGAGATAATCTCTTCAGACTCTCTCCCCAGTAGAATCTCCATACAAAAATCTTATGAAGACAACTTCTCCCGAAAGTTTTCCTAGTAGAATTGATTTCTCTCAATACTCCCCAAGTGAGTCAGCCTCAAACGAAGAAAAATCCTCAAGATCAACCTCTGTCAAAGAGGAGAATTCCCTAGTGGAGCAAAAACAAACTCCAAGAAAGTGCAAGTCAACTGCAGCAAGGGCAATGCAAGGTTGTCCCAAACTTCGGTCCCCTAGCCTCCATTTCGTCCCACTCTAAGTCCTCCTAGATCCCTTAAAATCTACGAGTGCAAGTGTTATATCACATCTACATCCTTAGTGAAGTGTCATCTAGGGCAATAAAGGGTGAAAATTCAGATCCCCAATAAATAGCAGGTATGAGTGAAAACCAGAAACGACTTCATTGTGCAAGAATCATGTACTCCCAGACCTAACCTTACAACTAGGGGCAAAAAAAGGACAAAGACAATCAGCTTCGTATGTATGAGGAAAATCGGCAACAACCTCACTGAGCAAAAATTATGCAAATCCCATGACTTTGTCATTCCAAGGTAAAAAAGAGAGAAAAGCTGAAAAGCAGTTTGGCAACAAAATCCGGTAGCGATCAGTCACACTGGACTCCCGATTATCCTCAGTAGAAATTCCTCCAGGAACAGTACCCTAGTGGACCTTTATTACAAAATCCCTAGCGGATCCCCAGTAGAAGTCTCCAGTAGCTCTCTACTCCCCAACGGACTCCCGATAACAGCCCTCTGCAGCTTCCCCGGCATAAGTCTTCAACAGCAGCAAGACAAACTTGTCTGCCCCCAGCAACATCCCCAGTAAGAGCAAATCCTCTATTAAGTCATACTCCACTCTCTAAGAGTAAAAGACAATCCATAAATCTCCATTAAAGCACTAACAAAGGCAATTTACTAGCAAATCTGAAAGCTAGCTAAGCATTCTTCTATTAAAATTTAAAAATATTGCGAAAAAAAAAGGGTTTTCAAAACAAAAATTTTGTTACCATAATCCAATTGTACCAACCTGCACTAAGCTGTCACAGGAAGACAACCAGAAGAAGCCAACACCGCTCATCCAGTCGCAGTAAAGAGAGTCATGGGAAAGCATCTTCGCATTTATTCCCTGCATGACATCATTTTGCATCCATCTATAGTGTCATACATATGACAAAACTTTCTAGCATCACTCAAAGTGATCAATATCCGGCTAGTGCCTCCAGGACATGACATTTCAATATCAATCTGGCTAGTACTTCCGGGTCTGCCATTTCAATATCGATCCGGCTAGTGCCTCCGGGACATGCCGTAAACCTTTCGAAACCCCCGTGTGTCTCTAACATCATCGTGTGTACCATTGACAAACCGCTGACCAATGCCGTATCTTGTCAATATGCCGAAACACCCGTATGTCCACCTTTTGACACTCCTGTGTGTCTCCGACATCATCGTGTGTACCATTGAGAAACCGTCGGCCAATGCCGCATTTTTGTCAACATGCCGACCCACCCGCATGTCCACCTTTCAAGACCCCAACGTGTCTTTGACATCATCGTGTGTACCATTGACAAACCGCCGATTAATGCCTCATCTTTATCAACATGCTGAAACACCAGATGTCCACCTTTCGACACCCCTGCATGTCTCCGACATTATCGTGTGTACTATTGACAAACCGCCGGCCAATGCTGTATCTTTGTCAATATGCCAACACATCCGCATGTCTACCTTTCGACACCCCCGCATTTCTTTGACATCATCGTGTGTACCATTGACAAACCATCGGCCAATGCCACATCTTTGTCAACATGCCGACAGACCCATATGTCCACCTTTTGACACCCCCCACTGTCTCCAACATCATCATGTGTGCCATTGACAAACCGCTGGCCAATATTACATCTTTATCAACATACCGAAACACCCGCATGTCCACCTTTCGACACCCTCGCGTATCTTCAACATCATCGTGTGTACCATTAACAAAACACCGGCCAATGCCGCATCTTGTCAACATGCCGACACACCCGCATGTATCTTTTTCGAGCAATGCCTGTTTTCCCCCTCTCTTGACTAGTGCCTCCAGGACATGCCACCTCTCATAACATCCATTGATCCCCAACATGAGTGGCCCTGACCACTCCTCATTCTCAAACATGAGTTCCAATCTCCGCAGCAAACGTCCTCAGGCTAGGCATGCACGTGTCTTTCACTTAGCATCGATTGCACCCTCACTTTCACAGCATGCATGTATATCATATTGCATTCCCAAAATCCAACCACGGTGTAAAAATATGATGATTCTAGTCTTTGTCTTTCAATTATAAACTTGGCATTCTCCGACAAAGAGGGGTAGCTGTAAGCACCCAATTTTTACACCCCTAGTTAAACTCTTTAACCATGGTTAACCTTAGTTAAACCCTAGGTCAACCCCGAGTCAAACTCTAGGCAAACCCTAGTCAACCATTAGTAAACCCTAGGTTCAACCCTAGGTCCACCCTAAGTCAACCCTAGGTCTAACCCTAGTTAAACCTTAGGTCAACCCTAGTTAAACCCTAGGTGAACCCTAGCTAGCCCTAGCCTAACCCCGGTCTAACCCTCACCTAGGGCATGGGCCCAAGGCCCCTAGGGCCTAAACCCATAGACAAACAAACCTAGGCCTATACAAGGCCCATAAACTCTAACCAAGCCCTAAGAGGGGGGACCCAGCCTTGAAATTCAAAATTTTTGAGAATGTCGGTAATCTAATTACCGACATTCCTCTTGTAGAAAATTATGTACCGTGTGCATGAGCATTTAAGCCTGGCCAGACCCAATTCTGGAAAAACTCAAGAATGATTGTAATTATTCCACTGCCCTCCCCGGTGCTCAAGCACACCTCTAGTTGCCTCTACTCCCTTCTGAGGACTCCGCCAACCCTTGTCCTATTTCCCTCGAGTCCCGAGGCCCTTTTTCTATAAATCCACGCTCCTTCAAGCTTCTAGGGGCATGCCAACTCTCCCTTGAGAAACCTTTGTGAAAATCCAAAGTATAAAACTCGTGTATTGCTCTTGAGCACCTCGATCACCTCCTCAACCTTCACCACTACAAGCTCCACCACCACCACCATCATCGGAGGTAGGTCAATAGGGTACGGTTCTCCCCTACCCCTCTTTCTCTTCTGTAAAGCATTGTGAACCCCTGGTCCAATTCCATGGGACCTTCTATGTTGCACAAAATCCAAGGGTAGGGGTCCCCTTGCCTTTCTTATAGGCATAAGGACCCTCCCATAAGGATAAAAACCGGTTCCGGTCTTGTGTGAGCTTCCACACCTTCAAGGCTATGCCTCAAACTCCCCCAACCTCAAAGGGTATCCTTAAATCTATAAGAAATACTCTGGGATAGGCCTGGTTCGTAGCCCAAGGGGAAAAATTTAGTTTCTAGAAAAATCCAAAAAGGGCAATAAACACAGTACCGTCATTTCAGGGCTTTCCCATTTTAGTGGCTCCAAGCCTCATTTTGTAGGCCCCTGGTCCATTCCAGGGCCTGGCCTAGGTCCCTGAGACCTCCCTCATCTTCCCTGGTCTTTCAAGGTTGACCAGAGTAACTTAACTATGATTAAACTGAACAATGTGAAAATTGCTCAAAACGTTGGTAAATAGTTTACCGACATTCTGGGTATTATGCTTCTCATTGTAGATGGCCACTGTGGCCCCATTCTACTTAAGGCCCAGACCAGGCCCAGGACTTTCCCTGAAGTCTCCTGAAGACCTCCAAGGGTCCAGAACCCCCTTAGTGCTTCTTACTTAAGCAACCTCAGGCCTCCAGGCCCTCCCCACAGCCTACCGGGCTAAACCTTAGCTACCGAACCCAACCTGTAGAGCCCCGGACTTTTTCATGCTTAATACATGACACTTTCGTTGTCATCTTGCCTTTTTAAGAGGTATGATTAATAAATGAGGAAGAATTTGGAAATTTCGAAATGCCAGAATTGTTCCTCTTCGAAGTACGAACACAACGCAAGTTGAATCGTCAAAATCGGACGAACGAGTCAAAAGATATGGCCAAAACAGTCTGTACCTGTAGGAAAACGTATACTGTGTGCATTCGTTGTACAGCTCACCACGGGTACGTTGTACAACTCACCACGGGCACGTTGTACAACTCACCACGGGCACGCTGTACATGAGACGACGTGACAACGGGTTCGTCACCCTTGACAACGCCACCACGAGTTGCACTATTCATGGCACCACGAGTTGGCACTATTCATGCCACCACGAGTTGGCACTATTCACAGCCACCACGAGTTGGCACTATTCACAGCACCACGAGTTGGCACTATTCATGGCACCACGAATTGGCACTATTCACAGCACAATGTGTTCAGCACTATTCACGGTCCTCGCGTCATTGCAGAAATCCCAGTAAGGGTATTACGGTCTTTTGGTCAGTTCACTCTTACCTTAAGAGTTTAACCCGAGCCTTAAGGGCTTCATTCGACACTTAGAGAGTTTGAGAGAATAGGAGAAAGGGGAGAAGGCGATTCCAACCCAGGGTTTCCATTTTGGAGAGAAATCAAAGGGTTTTGAAACCCTAGATCAACCTCCAGCCCATTTTTCTTCAAGATCAAGGCACAAACTCGTGAGGAGCATCTCCTCAAACTAGGGCAGCAGCTACACAGTCGTTTTGGAAAGGGGTTTCTTCCTCATTTCTTCAAGGTCGGTACTTTTTACTACCCTCCTAGTTATAGTTCCTCTTTCCCCTTCTTCCTCTTCATTTTCTTTCATTTACACATGTGCTATGAGATGGATGAATGGTAAATAGTAAATGGTAAATGGTGAATGGTGAATGGTGAATGGTGAATGGTGAATGGAGATGGGATGGGCGATTGGATGCCAATGGTTGTGTGTGATGAACAAATGGGGAAGGGCATTGTTCCAATAATGAACGTACATGTATGATTTGAGTAAAACCCATCTAGAAAAGCATGTTGTAGGATAAATCCATAATGAACATACCATGTTTGATGAAATGCCAAGGTGAACACAGTGAGCTGAAAATCTGGAAATGCATGCCTAATAAATTATGAATATTGCTAGGGACTATGATAGTGTGTTTCCTGCTTTCCCATAATGCTATGAATATTACATTACTCAATCTTTGATGCTATATGTGTTGTGAAATTACCCAAATGTCATCTTTAAATTTGAATGCAAGTATGTACACGGTTCCCACGAGCACGGCATGCATGGCATGATTTATCGAGGTTTTCAAGAACATGGTTAGAGGTGGGACATATCCTACGATATGTTTTACCTCGCTTTTCACAAGAAGACAAGAACCAACTTTCCACGAGGGGTCTCCCCTCACTCACAAGTGCATATCATGAAGAAGGGTCTCCCTTCCCTCGCAAGTGCATACATATCATAAAGAAGGGTCTCCCTTCCCTCGCAAGTGCATTGCATAAAGAAGGGTCTCCCTTCCCTCTCAAGGCATCTCACAAGTGCATCTCACAAGTTACATGATCACAAGCAAGCATGCATGACATGACATGACATACAAGAATCAAGCAAGATAGACAAGACAAGCTTTTACGTACGAAAAGATATTTCAAGTCAAGTCAGGTGCACGATGTTTTCAAGAGGATTTATCGGTTTTCTACGAGTTTCAAGCATGATTATAAACTGCTTTACTTCCTTGTATGATATAAATTGTTTCCGTGTGACAAATATGAATTTCTCCTGATTATGTATTGCCATGTTTATGCTATAATTGTTGGTTAGTATTCAGTACCCGCTGAGTATTCCATGCTCAGCCGTACTTCTTATGTCGGCAGGTTCTGAGGGAGCTGCTACTCCATTTGATGTTTGTGCTCCTGGTCCATGGGTGGAAGAGGAGTATGTTGAGGAGCCTTTGGAGGAACCTCCAGTAGAGGGTTACCAATAGGTGGTTGTAGATTCTGAGTGGTTTAGCTGTGGGTGAGACGAGAGTCAGATTTATGTATTTGGGCGGGCATGTCCGCACTTTCTTTTGGATTCTTTTTGTGCAAACTTGGATTGATTATGTATATACATAGAGGTTTGGTAGACTTCCGCTATGCCATGTTAGAGCATGTTTCCGCTGTTTTGTCCTCTATCGTATATGCTCTGTGGGTTTTGCAGGTTAGTTGTCAAGCAAGTCATGATTAGTTGTCCAAAGTTCACTCTAACTCCTAGGGTGGGTTTTGGGGCGCGACAGAAGTGGTATCAGAGCTTAGGCTTTAGGTCTCTAGGGTCACTTAGAATCTTATACCACGGCTTGACAAGAGCATATGTCAGGAAACAAGTTAGGAAGAAAGTAAGTCGGAAGAGAGTCTTGATCCAAGTGTAAGACTAAACTTTAGTCTTAGTCAAAATGATTGTTTCAACCAAGTACGAGCCTTAGGAACGCTAGAACACCAAAGTATAATATTATAAATACTCTGATGACTTAATGCGATGTATATTAGTATTATACAACTAATACAAATTGGATTATTGTGAAATGGCATTGAAGTAAACTGTGGTTTAAAGTTAGACTCATGTGGTGTTATTATTCTCAGGACTTGAGTCATGAGACGGAACACACGGGGTCGTGGACCACATACCAGAGCTTCCTCTTCTTCACGAGATGAGGATGAGCAGCCGGACCTCTCTCGAGTCTTAGGCTCTATTGCTGAGACACTCGCCATACTGGCGGCTCGGCAGGCTATACCATCATCGGCAGCACCTACTCCACCGCCCGCAGCTCCAGTACATCGTACCGCTGGAGTTGAGGCATTCAGGAGATTGAGGCCTCCACCATTCCATGGGAGTGTGGACCCTCTTGCTGCGAAGGCATGGATCCTCCAGATGGAGAAGATCCTTACGGTCCTCTCACCTACAGAGGTGGAGAGGGTAGCATGGGCAGCTTTCATGCTAGAAGGCGAAGCCCACCATTGGTGGTTGTCCGCACTGAGGACGAGAGATTTGACCATGCAGGGTCTACCTTGGACTTGGGAGGAGTTCAAGGATACTTTTTACAAAAAGTATTTTCCGATTGGAGCACGGGAAAAGAAAGAGAGAGAATTCATCAACCTTGAGCAAGGTTTGATGTCGGTTGCACAATACGAGGCCAAGTTCTCGGAGTTGTCGAGATTTGCGCCTCATATGGTTGCTACTGAGGCAATGAAGGCGAGGAGATTTGAGCAAGGGCTCAAGGATGTGATTATGGAGAAGGTGTCCGTTTTCAGGCATACTACCTACCCTGAGGTAGTAGACAAGGCCTTATTGGTCGAGGCCAATTCGGAGACAGTGTCCAAGAAGAGGGAGTGGGCGAGAGGCCAAGCTAGTAGTTCAGCACCTCCAGAGAGGCGGACTCGTTATCAGTATGCGTGGCCAGCACCATCGATGAGGCCTTCTTATGCGCCTCCAGCTCCACGGCAGTATGTGCCTCAGGCACCGAGACCTCAGGCTCTTCCAGCCCCATGGCCTGTTGCACCTCAGACGATGAGGTATGCTCCGCTTCCAGCCCCTCCGACTTATACACACGAGGTCTGCACTTCATGCGGCAAAAGGCATCCGGCAGGAGATTGTCGAAGAGCATCTGGTGGATGTTATCATTGCGGTCGCCAGGGCCACATGATCAGGGATTGCCCAGTCGGCATTTATCAGGCCAGTCTCAGGGGATTAGTCCACCAGCACGCCCAGCAGGATCATATCAGGCGTCATCTCAGACTACCCGGTCTACACCACAGTCTCGCCAGGCGAACCAGGGGCGAGTTTTTGCCTTGACAGAGGGTGATGCACTTGCATCTGACGATGTGGTGCAAGGTATGCGTTTGGAGTTATTTTCCTTATTCGTGATGGTTATGTTATGTTTTATCCCATGTGTACGTACTTGGTATGCTATATATGTATATACCTATGTGTATACACTGTTGATGCTTGAATTGACGTAACTAGCTAAAATTTCAGGAGCCCTACTAGTCAATGAGTGTTTGGCTCGAGTGTTGATTGATACCGGGTCTACTCATTCATTTGTCTCGCCGAGTTTTTCAGAAGGCTTTTCTGTAGAGCCAAGTCAGCTAGAACTGGAGTTAGCCATTTCGACTCCTCTCGGCAAAACAGTATTGGCAGATAAAGTGTATGGAGATAGTGTGGTCCAAGTTGGGAGCCACAAGTTGGCGGTTGATCTCATCGTCCTTGGATTCCAAGACTTTGATGTTATATTGGGAATGGATTGGTTAGCAGCACATCATGGGCATGTAGCTTGCTTTGAGAAAATGGTACTCTTCAAGCTGGTAGAAGGAAAACCATTTCACTTTCGAGGGTTGAGAAGTAGAGACATGGCCCGCTTTGCGGCGTTGAGCTTAGCTAACCCTGAAGCAAAGGACTCATCGACTATTCCGGTTGTGAGTGAATTCCTGGATGTATTTCCAGAAGAGTTGCCAGGATTGCCTCCAGATAGGGAGATTGAGTTTGTGATCGAGCTTGCACCAGGCACGGCTCCTATTTTCAGAGCTCCATATAGAATGGCCCCTATTGAACTTAAGGAGTTGAAGACTCAGTTGGAGGAATTACAAGGCCTTGGTTTCATTCGACCAAGTGTCTCACCGTGGGGTGCCCCGGTGTTGTTTGTTAAGAAGAAAGATGGCTCGATGCGGATGTGTGTCGATTACCGACAATTGAACAAAGTCACCATAAAGAATAGGTATCCCTTGCCTAGGATTGATGACTTGTTCGATCAGTTGAAGGGAGCGAGATTTTTCTCGAAGATAGATCTTCGATCGGGTTATCACCAGTTGAAGATTAAGGTGGAAGATGTTCCCAAAACTGCTTTCAGGACTCGGTATGGGCACTACGAGTTCTTGGTGATGCCTTTTGGACTCACGAACGCGCCGGCAGCCTTTATGGATTTGATGAACCGGGTGTTCCGGCCATATCTTGATAGGTGCGTGATTGTATTTGTTGATGACATCTTGGTCTATTCCCAGACACGGGAAGATCACACACGCGACCTATGCCTTGCTTTGGAAATGCTAAGAGAACACAAGCTATACGCCAAACTTAGCAAGTGTGAGTTTTGGTTGGAAGAGGTGGCATTCCTAGGCCACGTGGTTTTTGCAGAAGGTATCTCGGTGGATCCGAAGAAGATCGAAGCAGTTATGAGTTGGGCGAGGCCCAAGAGTGTTACCGAGATACGCAGCTTTCTTGGGTTGGCAGGCTACTACAGGAGATTCGTAGAGGGTTTCTCTAGCCTTGCAGCACCGCTCACTTACCTGACAAGGAAGAATGCCAAGTTTGTATGGAGTGATAAGTGCGAGATCAGTTTCACGGAACTGAAGAAGAGGCTTACTACAGCTCCTGTCCTTACAGTGCCATCCGGACCTCTTGGGTATGAGGTGTACAGTGATGCCTCACACGTTGGACTTGGATGTGTGCTTATGCAACACAAGAAAGTCATTGCCTATGCATCAAGGCAATTGAAGGAGCATGAGAAGAATTATCCCACGCACGACTTGGAGCTTGCGGCGGTCGTGTTTGCACTTAAGATTTGGCGTCATTACCTTTATGGGGTGGAGTTCTATGTGTTCACTGATCACAAGAGTCTCAAGTATCTCTTTTCCCAAAAGGAGCTGAATCTAAGGCAACGGCGTTGGATGGAATTTTTGAAAGACTATGATTGTACCATTCAATACCACCCGGGTAAAGCAAATGTAGTGGCAGATGCTTTGAGTAGAAGACCTCAAGGGTTGTTAGCACATATGTTGGTTCAAGAATGGAAGCTACTACAAGATTTGGCAAATCTGGACATCAGTGTGAATGACTCTGTCCGTGGTCCTACCTTGGCAAATGTTACGGTTCGGCCGTACATTATAGATTTGATCCAAGAATATCGAGACATGGATGCTGAATTGTCGGCTTATCGGGACAAGGAAGTTGCTAAGGGTAGTGAGGACTTCTCTCTCACTAGTCGGGGTGCTATCACATTCAAAGGAAGGTTGTGTGTTCCGGCCAACGCAGATCTTCGATGAGAGATCATGGATGAGGCACATCGTTCGAAGTACACAGTGCATCCAGGGGGTACAAAGATGTACCGGAACCTCAAGAGTCACTTTTGGTGGCGGAATATGAAGAGGGATGTTGCGGAATATGTAGCACGGTGCTTGGTGTGTCAACAAGTGAAAGCAGAACACATGCGACCCGCCGGTCTATTGCATTCCCTTCCTATTCCCGAGTGGAAATGGGAGAACATATCCATGGATTTCATAGTTG
Organism: Tetracentron sinense; assembly: GCA_015143295.1. Lineage (NCBI taxonomy): Eukaryota > Viridiplantae > Streptophyta > Magnoliopsida > Trochodendrales > Trochodendraceae > Tetracentron > Tetracentron sinense. The sequence continues at coordinate 21,769,325 of CM026559.1, read as the reverse complement.
GCTTGCCAAAGACGGCAAGGGGCTCAGATGCGATATGGGTAGTAGTGGATCGTTTGACAAAGTCCGCTCATTTCTTACCCTACCGTACTACCTTCAACTCTAGTCAGTTGGCTGCACTATATATCAAGGAAGTAGTTAGACTACATGGGGTGCCAGTCAGTATTGTGTCAGATCGGGATCCAAGATTCACGTCAAGATTTTGGAAAAGTTTCCAAGAGGCTATGGGTTCCCAACTTGATTTCAGCACCGCCTTTCATCCACAAACGGATGGACAAACCGAGAGAGTGAACCAAGTCATTGAAGACATGCTTCGAGCTTGTATGTTAGATTTCAGAGGCAGTTGGGAAGAGCACTTGCCTCTGGTTGAATTCGCTTATAATAACAGCTATCAGGCAAGTATTCAAATGGCACCATTTGAGGCCTTGTATGGGCGAAGTTGTAGGTCTCCTCTCTATTGGGATGAGGTAGGAGAAAGGAAAGTGCTTGGTCCGGAGTTGATTGAGCAAACTGCAAACACAGTTAAGATCATCCGGGATCGATTGAAAGCCGCTCAAGATCGCCAGAAAAGTTATGCGGACACACGCCGTAGGGACTTGGAATTTCAAGTAGGGGATCAAGTTTTTGTGAAAGTATCTCCTAGCAAAGGGATCATGAGATTTGGGAAGCGAGGCAAGCTCAGTCCTCGGTATGTTGGGCCTTTTGAGATTATCACACGGGTTGGTGAAGTTGCTTATCGAGTAGCTCTTCCACCTCACATGGCTGCAATTCATAACGTCTTCCATGTGTCCATGCTTCGGAAGTATCTTGCGGATCCTTCGCATGTCATAGACTTAGAACAGTTGGAGATTCGAGAGGACCTCACCTTGATTGAAAAGCCAGTCCAGATTTTAGATCGAAGGAATCAAGTGCTTCGCAACAAGACAATCCCTTTGGTTCTTGTGCAATGGCAACACCATGCTCGGGAAGAAGCTACATGGGAGCGTGAAGCCGAAGTCAAAGCAAAGTACCCAGAATTACTTGAATGAGTTTCTGTGTGAAGTCTGTATATGACATGTAATGTTCTTTTTGAATTGTAATGCAAGTAGTGTCTGAATTTCGAGGACGAAATTTTTGTAAGGGGGGGAGGATGTAGAGCCCCAGACTTTTTCATGCTTAATACATGACACTTTCGTTGTCATCTTGCCTTTTTAAGAGGTATGATTAATAAATGAGGAAGAATTTGGAAATTTCGAAATGCCAGAATTGTTCCTCTTCGAAGTACGAACACAACGCAAGTTGAATCGTCAAAATCGGACGAACGAGTCAAAAGATATGGCCAAAACAGTCTGTACCTGTAGGAAAACGTATACTGTGTGCATCCGTTGTACAGCTCACCACGGGTACGTTGTACAACTCACCACGGGCACGTTGTACAACTCACCATGGGCACACTGTACATGAGACGACGTGACAACGGGTTCGTCACCCTTGACAACGCCACCACGAGTTGCACTATTCATGGCACCACGAGTTGCACTATTCACGCCACCACGAGTTGGCACTATTCACGCCACCACGAGTTGCACTATTCACGCCACCACGAGTTGGCACTATTCATGGCACCACGAGTTGGCACTATTCACGCCACCACGAGTTGGCACTATTCACAGCCACTACGAGTTGGCACTATTCACAGCACCACGAGTTGGCACTATTCACGCCACCACGAGTTGGCACTATTCATGGCACCACGAATTGGCACTATTCACAGCACAATGTGTTCAGCACTATTCACGGTCCTCGCGTCATTGCAGAAATCCCAGTAAGGGTATTACGGTCTTTTGGTCAGTTCACTCTTACCTTAAGAGTTTAACCCGAGCCTTTAGGGCTTCATTCGACACTTAGAGAGTTTGAGAGAATAGGAGAAAGGGGAGAAGGCGATTCCAACCCAGGGTTTCCATTTTGGAGAGAAATCAAAGGGTTTTGAAACCCTAGACCAACCTCCAGCCCATTTTTCTTCAAGATCAAGGCACAAACTCGTGAGGAGCATCTCCTCAAACTAGGGCAGCAGCTACACAGTCGTTTTGGAAAGGGGTTTCTTCCTCATTTCTTCAAGGTCGGTACTTTTTACTACCCTCCTAGTTATAGTTCCTCTTTCCCCTTCTTTCCTCTTCATTTTCTTTCATTTACACATGTGCTATGAGATGGATGAATGGTAAATAGTGAATGGTGAATGGTGAATGGTGAATGGTGAATGGAGATGGGATGGGCGATTGGATGCCAATGGTTGTGTGTGATGAACAAATGGGGAAGGGCATTGTTCCAATAATGAACGTACATGTATGATTTGAGTAAAACCCATCTAGAAAAGCATGTTGTAGGATAAATCCATAATGAACATACCATGTTTGATGAAATGCCAAGGTGAACACAGTGAGCTGAAAATCTGGAAATGCATGCCTAATAAATTATGAATATTGCTAGGGACTATGATAGTGTGTTTCCTGCTTTCCCATAATGCTATGAATATTACATTACTCAATCTTTGATGCTATATGTGTTGTGAAATTACCCAAATGTCATCTTTAAATTTGAATGCAAGTATGTACACGGTTCCCACGAGCACGGCATGCATGGCATGATTTATCGAGGTTTTCAAGAACATGGTTAGAGGTGGGACATATCCTACGATATGTTTTACCTCGCTTTTCACAAGAAGACAAGAACCAACATTCCACGAGGGGTCTCCCCTCACTCACAAGTGCATATCATGAAGAAGGGTCTCCCTTCCCTCGCAAGTGCATAGATATCATAAAGAAGGGTCTCCCTTCCCTCTCAAGGCATCTCACAAGTGCATCTCACAAGTTACATGATCACAAGCAAGCATGCATGACATGACATGACATACAAGAATCAAGCAAGATAGACAAGACAAGCTTTTACGTACGAAAAGATATTTCAAGTCAAGTCAGGTGCACGATGTTTTCAAGAGGATTTATCGGTTTTCTACGAGTTTCAAGCATGATTATAAACTGCTTTACTTCCTTGTATGATATAAATTGTTTCCGTGTGACAAATATGAATTTCTCCTGATTATGTATTGCCATGTTTATGCTATAATTGTTGGTTAGTATTCAGTACCCGCTGAGTATTCCATGCTCAGCCGTACTTCTTATGTCGGCAGGTTCTGAGGGAGCTGCTACTCCATTTGATGTTTGTGCTCCTGGTCCATGGGTGGAAGAGGAGTATGTTGAGGAGCCTTTGGAGGAACCTCCAGTAGAGGGTTACCAATAGGTGGTTGTAGATTCTGAGTGGTTTAGCTGTGGGTGAGACGAGAGTCAGATTTATGTATTTGGGCGGGCATGTCCGCACTTTCTTTTGGATTCTTTTTGTGTAAACTTGGATTGATTATGTATATACATAGAGGTTTGGTAGACTTCCGCTATGCCATGTTAGAGCATGTTTCCGCTGTTTTGTCCTCTATCGTATATGCTCTGTGGGTTTTGCAGTTTAGTTGTCAAGCAAGTCATGATTAGTCGTCCAAAGTTCACTCTAACTCCTAGGGTGGGTTTTGGGGCGCGACACAACCTTAGTCTACCGGACTAATTCCTTAGTCTACTGGCTAAACCCTGGCCTATCAGGCCAAAACTTGGTCTCTGGGCCCAATAATTAACCTCTGGGCTCAATCCTTGGTCTCCGGGCCCAATCCTTAACTTTCGGGCTCAACCCTTGGCCTCTGGGCCCATCCTTTGGCCTCCATGCCAAATCCTTGGCCTCCAGGCCCAACCCTAAGCCTCGGGGCTTAAACCTTGGCCTCCGAGCCCAAACCCTCTAGACCATGCACTTGACCATCCTGGTCAACCAACCCTAGCCCCCGGGCTAGAACCTTAGCCACCCCAGTGCACACACACACTCCTCTAGCCTTGGCACACGCTCATGTGCTACAACTACACTCGATTTGATCTCACCCATATGAGTACGTAGGCAACCCAATCTGGGTTCGACCCTAGTTAGGATTTTCTCCTTTCTTGGATTAGTATACTCTAAAACTTAGGCATTTGAATAAAATTTGACATTAATTTGGATTATACCTAGGGAGTAGGTAACAATTCTAAAATATGTGTCCCAGGGTGCCTAACACCTTCCTTGGGAATTAATCGAACCTCTTACCTAGACTCTCATGTACACTATAAAACTTTATCCATATCCGGGACTTATCCCTCAGAATTAATAAGTGGCGACTTCAAATCGAAAACCAGTGAGTATAAAAATCTGTGCTCCATGCATCTCACATCTTTTTCAGTTTGTCAGATTCCATTTTCAATGCTCTTTCAAGAACTTGTTGAATTAGGATATCCTTTACCCTCCTTTGCCACAGATTAAAACTCTATTTTCCGTCAAACTTTTCTAGGGAAAATTTCCCAAAAATGTTCAAAGTTATTGAAAAAATAATTAACCTGACTTTGATACCAATTGTTGGGGAAATAAAAATAGAAAATCAATGGAAAATAATAAATCAAAAAACACATAACAAAAGGGAACACAAAAGATATACGTGATTCAGCAACAACCGACCTACGTTGATGGGTCAAGAACCAGTACAAAAGCACTCAACTCAACTTCTCTATGAAAACCCAAAGAAGAATATTGTTCTATCATCCTTTAAACCTTCCAAGCCCTATTATGTTTTAACCCTTTCTATTATCTCCCTCTCTTCATTGCATAAACATCCCCTTGATCTTTTGATACCAGACCCTAGACCCATAACTACGTATTTATAGGCCTAAACAAGAGACCTAGACAATTAGAAAGTCTTCTCTCGCAATAGGAGTTTTCGAAACACAAAATAGATACTTTTTTTGGAAATCAGTGGACCGTCGATCGATCCGCCACTTAGTGGCCGATTGATCGCTCAAGCCACCGATCGATCTGCCACTAGGTGGTCGATCGATCCCTCACCCCAGATTTTCCAAATTCAAGCAAAGATTTGCAAATCTCCACCTTGGCGAGAATTCTGCGACGGCAATGCAACCAAAAGAACCGATTTACTAATCACCAAGCAAATCTTCAAGACAAAACACTGCATCACCCACACCCGGGAAGCACCTCCATCTCGAACCAAAACCTCTCTTAAAGCTTTGTAACCCTGTTTGCAATTAACACAAACAACCCTTTTAACCTTGCCCTCTTCTGCACCATCTGCAAAAGAGACCCACCAAATACACACACCCTCGAATCACCTCAGAAATCTATCCACCAGATTCGATAAAACAACCCTTTGTAACCCATCTCTGCATCGACTGTCAAAGAGACCTTAGGCGAGCTTTCTATCATCTGCAAAACATCTGGGTTTCATTTTCCTATAGACCTTGTAGTAGCTCCACCTACCACTGTATTCCCCTCCAAGAGATATAAAACCACCATACTTCTTTCCCATCATCAAAACCAAGCATCCCTACTTTCCTTGCTTTATTTTGATAACTCCACCTGCAACTGTGTAGCAACAACCCTTAGAGTCTAATTGTCAGAGGGATATTAAATTTATTCACAACCTAGGTACACAAGTTACCCCTCCCAAAGACCAAAGTACTCCATCAAACATTTTTATCTTTACATTACCAAATCCTCTGATTTCACATTCAGACCCATCAACCAGAAACACATTTCCCATCCCCTTTTGGAATGTAAAAAAAAATTCATATTTGAGCAAATGTGACATGAAGCCCCTAAATCTAAAATTCACTCACCAGAAGAATTGTCCATACCTTTGGAGACCGTAAAAGTATCTCTAATGTATTCCTCCTTGTCTGTTGCTATTGTTTTCAAAGAATCTCCTCCAGAAGGATCTCTCTTCCCATTAGCCTGCCTCAAATACTACTTTTGAAGTGTCCTAATTATTTGCAATGATTGCACTGGACCCGCCTTTTCCCTTGGATTTGGATATGCCCCTGCCTTTTCCAGATCCTTTCTCCAAGTCCCTTCCTCTTTCTCGAGCAATCATAGCATGATTATTCTCATCATGAATTGGTTTCTGTCTAATCTCGCTAGAGTATCGTCGCCATGACCTCCTCCATCTGCAATGTCTCCTTGCTATAGATGAGGGTTTTCACCATGTGATCATATGAATCTGGAAGTGATGTAAGAAGCCCCACAACCTGGTCTTCTTCATTAACCTTGAAATCAACTTTCTGTAGTTGATTCAAGATCTGGTCGAACACATTAATGTGCTCCATGAGATCTGCACCCGCCACTATCATTAAGGTATTAAACTCCTTCTTTAGATATAACCTGTTCGTAATAATTTTTTTGATGTAAGCTTTTGCAACTTCTTCCACAGTTATGGTGCCGATTCCTCATCCATTACGCTATGCATCACATTATCTGCAAGACAAAGACGTATTGTGTTGACTACCCTATTAGACATTATGCCTTGAAAATTCATTTAAATTATAAGATTTTTATTGATTAGATTAATAAAGACATCTTCTTTATCTATTATGAATTCATTATGGGTAATTGACAATGATCATGAGATGATTTATACAATATGAAATCGACAAAGGTCAATAAGATATATTGTAGGAAAGCTATGTGATTGGATTATCACAGACAAATATAGCTTTCCAGTTCCTTATACTTTATAGAGTCACAACTATGGGTGAAGCTGGACACTTTACTTATATGGCTGCCACAATGCTAAGATGTTCTCAATGGTTGAGATATAGTTTTATCTCAAACTATTGTAGTGGAGACTACATATCAGCATATGGGTGCTTAAATGTACATTGGCTGATTGCATGCAATGAGAGACCTCTTATCAGATAGTTGGTCTCTCATTTGCATTGAATAGTTTTGATGATCCTTAGATCTGATGAGTTCATTTATAACTGAGCAGTGATCTGATTGTTTGATTCCACCTAAGTACTCTCTACTTGAGGGACTACAATAAGGGGACAATTGGATAATTAGAAAGTTGTTCGAGTTATGATGAATTTCAAACAAGAAATCCATACTCATTAAATTGAGAGATTACCCAAGTTTCGGGTAAGACAGTCGATTAAGCTTAAATCCTGCACAAGTGACTTTGAAATCAAACAAGTTTGAAAAATATTTTTATTAAAATATATTATACTTAACAAAAGTTTTTCTCAAAATGTTTTACATGAGAAAATGTTTTCCATGGCTTAATCAAATGTTTAGGAAACCTGGAAGATGTACAATGGGCTATGAGTTAGATATTATATTAATCTCGAAGGCCCATTAGAGATAATGTTATTGGAAGGATCAATCTAATTAAAAATTTTATGTAGCGGGATCCTTATTGGTTCATGTTCTTACACTGGGATTCAATTGCAACATGGATATCTCACGTCACTTGCAATTTCGATGTCATTCTTATTTAAGGGTTAATGGGATAACATTGGGTAAACCAGGGTTAGAATGTCCCAGAGCAATCTATGGAGATGCTCACATAAGAAATACAAGCTCAATAAATAAATTAAATGTTAATCTATAAATTAAAGGATTAAAAGTTAATCTTTAATAAATGAATTAAATGTTAATCTATGGTTTAGATTAAATGTTAATCTAAATTAAAGGATAATAATAATGATTATTCAATTAACCAAATATAAGGGAAATGGGTTTGACCCATATCCATAAAACCCAACATAATTGGACCTTTTTGGTGGGCCCAAGCCCAAGGGATTAACTCCCTAGGGTGGGCGCCCACTTCAAGAATCCCTAAGGGTTAGGGAGTTTGTTAGTTAAATAATTATTAATTAATTAGTCCTTATTTTAAGGGATTAGATTCCTATACTTGGAAAACAAGAAACAAAGGGATAAGATTAGATTCTCATCAAAACTTGGAGTACAAGACTCCCTATGGCTCACACCCCCCTCTCACTCACGCCCACCCCTTTGAGGATTTCTAATTTGATTAGAATCCCTAATTGTTAGGAAGTTTGTTGGTATCCCTAGAATCTAGAGAATTAGTTACATCTCATTAATTAAGGAATCCTTTTAGGAAAATGAATCCTAAATTAGAAAGTTTATTATAACTAATTAGTTATAGATAAACATGGAGTTTAATTAATGATAAGAGTTATCATTATTTAGTAACTCTTTAAGGGATAATTTCTAATTGGATTAGGATTTGATCCTAATCTATATAAGTCAACACCCCAAAACCGTGTGGAACAATTCACTTCAAGGGATTTTATTTTTCTCCTCCCTAAAACCGTGAGCTATAAGAGAGAGAATACCCTCTCCAATTTTCATGAGCCTCAAGCGTTACTCCAAATTGATTTTGAAGGCTGGGGTTTTGACCCCTAAGGTTTTGTGAGATAGAAAGTCTACTCCAACAATCTTCTTCTCTTTGTTCTTCAATACCAAGTACAGATTCAAAAGCTTCGCGGGGATAGCGAAGAAAGAGGATCAAGCTTTGAGTATTTCTTCGAGAAATCTCTACAAAGAGTTCTGACGATTCATCTTGTTTTGTGCTTCACCAATGAACATTATTCACCGAGGTAATTATCTAAACATGTGGTTAGAATTATTTGCTATCTATGGTGTCAAGATCTTTGGGATCCAGTTTTCCGCATAAATTTTTTATCTGGATTCCCTTCATGCCCTTGCCTCAATGTCTTCCCAATCTGCATCTCACATCTTTTCCGGATTGCCAGATTCCTCCTTTAACGCTCTTATGAGGCCTTGTTGAATTAGGATATCTTTTACCCTCCTTTGCCACAGATTGAAACTCCATTTTCGTCAAACTTTTCCAAGAAAAATTACCCAAAATTTTTCAAAGTCATTGAAAAAGAATTAACCTGGCTTTGATACCAATTGTTGGGGAAATAAAAATAGAACACTAACGGAAAATAATAAATCAAATTCCACACAACAAAAGGGAAAACAAGAGATATACGTGGTTCGGCAACAACCTACCTACGTCCATGGGTCAAGATCCGATTACTCCTTTATTCACAGAAATCTTGAGGAACCAATATTGAAGCACTCAACTCACCTTCTCTATGAAAACCCAAAGAAGAATCCATATTTATCCTCCCTTAAACATTTCCCAAGCCCTAATATGTTTTAACCATTTCTATTATCTCCCTCTCTTCAGTTCATAAGCATCCCCTTGATCTTTCGATACTAAACCGTAGACTCATAACTACGTATTTATATGCCTAAACAAGAGACCTAGACAATTAGAAAGTCTCCTCTCATAATAGGAGTTTCCAAAACACAAAATAGAGACCTTTTCCAGAAATCAATGCACCGCCAATCGATTCTCCACTTAATGTCCGATCGATCGCTCAAGCCACCGATTGATTTACCAGTAAGTGGCTGATCGATCCCTCACCCCTGGATTTTCCAAATTCAAGCCAATTTTCACAACTAACGCATCAGAGGTGAGGATGATACTGAGACCAACCGAGTAGGGCCTCTACTAGAGTTGATTCTGAGTTGAGAGCAATAGCCAAATGGGCAATGATCTTATTACATTAGCAAACAACTTGGATCTCAACTCCAAAATCCTCACCCTATCATGGAGGTGCACTATGCAAGAGATTTTGCCATAGCCTACCGGTGGGGGATACCAACTATCTTTAGATCTAATTACATGGCCTATAAATCCAAAAATGGGGAAGTAATCTCCATAAAACTGGGGAGGCCAATGATCTTCGGATCCATGACTATACACTCTTTAGTTAACTTGGAGCACGTCGCAATTGTACGACTCAGGTGGTGATGTGCGGAACTAGTGCTACTGTCAATTCATGGTTGTTATTGGGCCAAGTGAGGAGCAAGATACAAGCTGTTTTAATAGTGAAAATGTCCTACCTCAGGTAGTTGATCGCGGGAGTAAAGCTTTTGTTTTGGATTAAGAACTTTGGCTTACAATGGTCGTATTTTGTATCTAAAGTCATTTCTTTCTAATACTAAAGAACAATGAAGCTCCTCCGTGGGAGTCTTTGTGTGAATTATTTTTTTGTTTCATTTTCTCTTAGGGTCCGTTCTTTTGCTGAGACTTATAAAGCTTGAGACTTAGTCATAGTAGTTAGTAGGAAATTTGAGTCACTTTGTTGATATTTTTAACAAGATTAATTTCTTCCATCATGAGATTTCAAGTCTTGCCAATTTTTATGAGATTTGAATTCATTCATTTCACCACATTTAAAGTCTTACAAAATTGCAACCAAATTAAAAATGTAAAACTCAGCAAGGAAATTTTGAAAAAAAAAATTCATCTCCAAATCGACAAATTCACATCAGATAGATTCATCTGTATACACTAGTGTATGACCATCCACAAGTTGAAAATTTATTGGGAGCAAAAGTTAAACCAACTTTCTTACCCGTGGAGAAAATCCTCGGTGGAAGGGATCAATAGAACTGATCCAACAGAAAGGTAAACAATCATACACACAAAGAGAAAACAAGAACACAAGATATACGTGGTTCAGAAAATAACTTTAACTACATCCACGGTGTCACTGTCAAAGTGGTTAAGTAGTACCATGACCGTGATAATGGGACGGGATGGCCCGAGCATGGGCAAGATATGCAAATGCTATGTCTATGATAGTGTAGCGTGGTGCAAGGTTGCTGCCTTGGTGTTCGGGTACCATAGTGAAGAGAGAAGAAGGTGTCTTGATGTTGTGTACGAGATATTATGGTTTGGGTGAAGTGCACATGAAGATTTATGGGGTGTAGCTTGAGCTTGGCGTTTGATCCGACACATGTGGACAAGTGTTGTGGGGGCCACATGGAATGCTGGAAGTAGGACCGATAGTACCTTCATTCAAAGACTGCACAGAGCCTCCCGACAAGAGCGTTCAACCTAGTTTGGCCTTAAGCGTGCATTATGCATCATGGTCGTCTAGGAGTGATGTGAAGTATAGTTGAGATACTCGATCATGGACCGAGGATCGCATTTTGGGCATCATGCCCTCAATGCTCAGTGAATGAGGCAATGATGCTCCTAAGTTATCTGTGATGCATGCGGTTGACCAATAGTCGTGTTCGAGAGTATCAGGTCTTGTTAGATGTTCGGCTTGATCGGGGTACCTTAGCATCATGCAAGATGCACGGGACGGGACCTCGATGACGAGGGAACCTTATTGGACTAGTGTCGGGCATGACACGATGAAGTAATGCGTAAGCCAGCTAAGTGTGGCTTAGCGGATGGAATCCAGTAGTGGGTTGTACCTTGTCGTAGCATCGTAGCACGAGACATTGGGTTGGTTCAATAAATGGATGGTGTAAGGCTGGCCTAGATGATGGGATGATCGAGGCATCGCACGGTTGTACCGCATGATCAAAAAGTTAACCGTGACAACGGGCCAAGATGCGATTAATTCTTCATTCGAGAAACCTTGGGAAACCAATTTAAGTACACTTTCTCCTCTGAAATTAATTCTCAACCCAAGCCCAGAGATCCTTTTACATCCCTCTCAAGTCATCTTTTGAGAGAACTCGAAGAAGAAGCTCTATTTCCTTCTCTCAAACCTTTCTCTAATTTTTCTCCAAGACCTATAGTGTTTATCACATTCTATATTACCCCTACACTAAACCACTAGACCTATAAAATATATATATATAAGTGAATGGGAATAACGTTTGTTGATTTTTTTTCTGACCAGCCCTAAAAATTATGTATTCCTATTGCTACAAAAAAACAATCAGTTAGGGATATTAAAGTAATTTTAAGTAAGTATACCCAACACAATTATCTCACGTCTTCTTTATCCACCTAACACATGTCTCTCTCCCTCCAAACACTCTCTTTAACCACCACAACTCCCCCCTTTTCTCTCTCTGTAAACATCCCAATTCCTTCCTTCCATTCCACTCTCAAATCTACGTGCAAACCTACTCTATAATCTTCATCAAGAATATCAAGGAATCAGACGCCATTTTCTCCACTCTCAGCGACACATGAACAACCTGGCTCCACACCCACATTTTCTATGACTTCCAACATCACCGCTTCGCCATTGAAGTCATTGGCAAGAACGATTACTTCATCGAAAGCGTCCTTCACCTCCCAGTAAATTCCCATTTTTCTCTCTCACTCTCTATATCTTTGTGGATTTGATTTTATCATTTTCCTCTATGTCTGTTTCTACAACTCGACGGGGAAGATTAAAGTGATGTGTACCTTATTGTAATTAGATAGGAATCGTCTTAGGTATCTCTTGTAATTAGTTAGGAGAGTTTTAAGGGATAAGTTAGTTGTGATTTAGAGGGGTGTAGTCATCTATTGTAGTGGGGGTTTTGTGTGATATTGGATACGTGAATGTAGGGGAGTTAGTGGTTTTCTACGGTTACTTGCATTTGTATTTATTATGAATTTTAATGAGAATGAGAGCATCCATTGAGTAAGAAATTACCTTGTTTCAAGGTTTGGAGGAAGAATTTCCCTTGAAGAGAATCTAAAAGGAGGTCTCGGTTCCCCTTGAAGAGAACCAAATTCCAAGAAGTTGTGTTATTTGTTGATATAAGAAAATGGGTACGAATCAATTGGTATCTCAGAGTCAGGTTACGATGACGGACAATAGAACGGCTGAGCTTAGTGAAGAGATGACAATGGAACAAATTTTCAGTGAAATCTTTCAGAAATTGCAGAGTTTGGAGGACAAGTTTGATTGACTTGCAGATTGCTTTCAATATGATGCACCTTTCGATAAGAGCTTCCGTTTTGAGCCAGAAGGATACCTTTCGACTAATTTGGAAGCTTTATGTGTCAACACCATACCCAGATATTCGAAGAGATTGGTGTTCTCGATGTGAATGAAATCTCTAAGAAGGTTGTTCCCCCTTTAGTGATTTTTGGTCATACAGCTTTAAATTTTGAGTTTTCCAGGTGGAGGCGGGTTTGGCCGGTTAGTTCAACCATTGGACTTTGCTTTTGAAATTTGGAGGATGCTTAACCCCAAAATCTCGAATGCCAGGACATTGACTGTGAAGAAGTCATTAAAGCTATGACTTACATTGAAGAGATTTGGGGCTTGCAAATACAGTTCCATAAGAAGAAAAGAGTTGTGATAGTTTGCAGATACAGTTCGCCCAAGAGAAGAAAAAGATGAGTTCGTTGGACCCCATCTTCAAAAAAAGGATACTTGATCATATTCTTATCCTTCAAGACAAGGTTAAATTAAGGAGGAAGGAATGATGTGTACCTTATTGTAATTAGATAGGAATCGTCTTAGGTAGCCCTTGTGTAGAACCCCAGAACTTTTGTATATGTCTTAGAATGCGTGTCAAGGCACGATGCGTTGTACCCCCCAATTTTCATGAAATGAGAAATTGAAACCTTTGAGAATTTTGCATGAGTAGTATAAAGAAATTAAATAAAATAATTAATAATATGCCATAGCCTTAAAAGGGTCTTAGTCATGTCTAGCAAAGGTTAGAATGGAAGTGGGATAAGTCCAAGTAGTGGATTAAGTGGAAAATGGACTTAGTGTCGAAATTGCAGAGCACCGATCGCTCGGTCCAAAGTAGCGATCGATCGGTCCACAACCGATCGATCGGTATTTGTCCACTGGTTAACTTTTTTTTTTGGAAAAAAAATCCAGAGAGGGTGTTTTCAACCAATCGCTCGGTCAAAAACACCGATCGCTCGGTAAGCGACCGATCGCTCGGTCTAGAACACCGGTCGCTCGGTAGGCGACCGATCGCTCGGTCATAACCACCGATCGCTCGGTCCTTCGTGTTTTGCAGAAATTTCATTAAGGGCTTTCAAGTCTTTTGGCCAACACCCCTTGGCTTTATAAGCCTTGCTCTGGCATTAGGTCCCCACACACCATCCTTAGAGAGATTTGGAGAGTGAGGAAGAGAGAACCTAGGGTTCCTAAGGTCCCTTTGCATTGAGAGAAAGATCAAGGGTTTAAACACCCTAGAATCATCCCTTTGGCTTGGAATCCTCAAATCCACCCTCAAGCACGTGTGGGGTTCCTTCTCCGAGCTAGGGCAGCGTTTATACAGATTTTCAAAGGGGTTTCTTCCCCAAATCAAGAATCCTTCAAGCAAGGGGTTCTCCTCTTCCAAGTTGGAGCTTCAATCAAGAGTTTCCACCCAAGATCAAGCTTTGAATTCAAGGTTAGTACACCCTCATAACTCCCTTAGCAATAACCTAGGTTTTTCTTTAAAAATGATGATCTTGATAATGTGTTATCCATTTTTCTTGAGTTATGCTATTATCCCTAAACTAAACAAGATAAATGGAATGAATGTTTTGTAATGTATGGGGTGAAGGTGGAGACGAGGGATGCCGGGTGAATGTGATGGATGTTATGTGATGAAAATAGTGGAAGGGTATCCTACAAATAATGAACACACATTGATGTTTGATGAAATGTATGCACTAAGGAATCAAAAGGAAACGACTATGAGTGTGTTGCATGTCATGTGTTCGATAAAATACCCAAATGAGAATTTAATGGATTAAATGAAGAAAATGAAAGTAGGCTCTATGTGTTTTTCCTTAAAAATGATAAGTTGATCAAATGCTCCATTGTTATTTAAATTCTCGCATGATTTTATAAAGAATGAAAATGTTATACATCTTCCCTTTGTTGCACATGCTATCATGATTACTACAAGTGCTACACACACCCACGCATTCATGCATGAACCGACGTTTTCAAGCACGAGTATTTAAATGAAATGACAAGGAGGTTGGTAGCCCAAGTGAAGGGTGCTAGCCTCTAGCTCACAAGTAAATGAAATGTCAAGGAGGTTGGTAGCCTAGGAATGTGCGGGTGCTAGCCTCTGGCTCACAAGTATACAAGTCAAGAACAAGTCAAGACCAAGCAAGACATGTGATTTCAAATAATGCAAGACACGCATGCATGATTTTTCACAAGTAAAACCGAAACATGAAACAGGTTTCCAAGCATGAGATTTACCGGAGGTTTCGCATTCATGCACACATGTTAAGATATTTATATTGCTTCATTTTCAGTGCTAAATGTCATATGTTACTAGTGTTGCTTAAATTGATTTTTGTGTATTGTGGTTATTACTGTTGTGCTTGTTATTGCTATGGCTAGCTAGTAGCTTGTACTCGCTAAGTATTCCATAATCAGCCGTACTTTTATGTCGGCATGTCTTTTAAAAGTCCAGAACATTAATATTTTGGAACATGAGGCAAGAGTATGAGACGAGAGGGGAGAGGGTTTCCAACTCTTTTACACAATTGTATCTCAGATTTATTGGATTCGATTTAATTAGAAGTTCCACTTGTATGGAACTTAAAAAATCAGAAATTTTAGGTAGAACTTGAAAGTTCCTTATTTGTAGAACTTTTGCACTCTATGGAATAATATAGATCTAGACATTAAGTAAAATTATGGGTGAAACATTGAAAGTTATAGACTTTAAAAGTTCCACTAAAATAAAGGACCCTAGATGACTAGGAATTCTCCAAAAATCCCCCAAAAGAAAAAAATCCCAAAAATAAATCTAACCTGACCCAAATTAGAATTCAAGGCATTTTCCAACACTGTTGAGTATAATTCTGAATTTTTTCCTTTCCTTGCCATCCTTCTCCTAATCATTGCACCAATGTGAAAATCTGTCTCTTCCTTTCTATGGGTATAGATCACCACCCCCCATTCACCTCATTATTTCCTTGGAGCTTGTCCTTTGGTCAATTCCACTTCTATTTTACTCTCATGTTTACCCATTTTTACCCTGATTTCTTGGACTTCCTTTCCTTCCTATGCAGGGCCCATGCTCAAGATCTCATCATTTTCATAATAATGGCAGATAGGGCTTGAGTACCTTAAGGGTCTGATACTCTGATCATGTTGCTGAGACTTGTAAAGTCCGGCTCTTTTCAAGTTATATCATTTAACAATATGCATTTTTTTTTATTTTGAGAACTAGACTTATGGTTCTTTTCATTTCTTGTGTTGCAATTCCCGTAAGACTTTAAATGCAACAACTGAATGATTTCAGGTCTCATAAAAAATTATAAAACTTGAAATCTCATGATGATAAGTATTCACTTTGTTAGAAAACTTAACAAAGTGACTCAAATTTCTTAACTACTACCATGTCAAAGTGCAAAGTGCTAAGCTTTATAAGTCTCAGCAAAACAACAGACCCAAGTGTAGTCCAAAAAGGCTCTCTAAAAGAAAACCCGAGTGCAGACAAACTAGTAGACTCCCTCTCCACCAGCCAGTAATGTACACAGCAGGTATGCAAAGTTGGCTAAGTACCACTTGAGAGATCTTCCCTAAGAGTCCAATTCAACACTTCCAAAAACACTTCCTTTTGGATGATAGAAAAAGGAACAAAAGGGTGAAGTCTATATAGCAGATGGTTAAGAGTAATCAGGTCAAGTAGATCTTAGCCTAGGAGATCTCCGTGGGAAATATCCATTAGGTAGGTGAGCTATTTGGTACTATCCATTTATCCTTTAATCCTGATCACCGGTACCTCCAATATCTGGCTGCTTTTAGTAAAATAAGAGAGAGAGAGCAAAGCAGATGACAGTTTGAAGTATAATATATCCAATTTCACAAATTTAGGAGTGATCAGAAGTATGATATATCTTCAGATGAGGGACAAATATTTATGTGGACATTTTTCAATTAATGAGTTGATTTCATGCTTGAGTCTCCCTATTTGAGTGCCAAGCATTCTGAATGCAACCCCTGATGGGATTTGAACCACGCGTTTAATCCCTAAACCCTTCGGATCTTGAGAGACTATGAATCACAGAAATCACACAACAAATAGAAAAATTGCAAAGAAGAAAATAGAGACAAAACACACGGATATACAAGGTTCGGCAACTGCCTACGTCCTCGGGAGCTATACCAATTCGCTATATTGAAAATACAGAATACACAGAGTTTTCTCTCTCTTAGAAAAAGTACACCCACTTCTCACACTTGTTAACCTAAAAAATACGCATACAGCTATATGTTTAGGGTTAAACTGTAAAGCCAAAAATACCCCTGCCACCCCCCGGGCAATCTGCTAAAGGTTGTCTACATTCCCAACAACCCCCTCCCTGTGAAGAACAAACTTCACGCAAGACAGATCAAGAATTGAAACATGACACTATATCTTCCATTCTCTCGTTATATTAATTTGTAATATGTACTTCAAGGGTATGTTAATAATTCCACATCTAAATCGCTTCGTATTATATCAAAGGACTTGTGGAAAGGTCTATTGAACCACCAAAGAGGGGAATGAATTGTCCCAATATGGATCAGCTAATCTTCAGTTTAATTAAGTTTACAGTGGGACTCACAGTCATATTGAGGGAGTCAATTAGTGTGGGTTGCCCACAAACCACGATGAACTGTTATGGACCGAGGGTGAATTTAGGGTGTGGGTTGCCCACAAACCACGATGAACTGTTATGGACCGACGGTGAATTTAGGATAAAGCTTCTGAGACCTTCAAAGGGCCGAGACCATGCTCTAAGAGAGCCTGATTTCAGGTGGAGCTCACCATGTGAAATGGGCCCCACCTGAAATCAAGCTCTCTTAGAGCATGGCCTCGGCCCTAAAAGAGTCTCAGTAGCAAAGTCCGTGAATTTATTACCCCTTGTATTGTTGCCAAAAGGACCAATTGAACCCTACCCATCTTTTCATCAAACAAAAAGAAACCCTACCCATCTGCACCCAAAGTGTCAATTAGGCACAAACCATGAAAAGAAAATTTTGTACTTGCATATTATAGCATTAAGTAAGTTTCTAATGCTAAAAGAAGATTTTTGTGAAAAAATTAAATAATGAGTTCATGTTTATGATTAAATTCAAATTTTGATGATAACAATCAGTAGATCATACTCTTATTTCATTATTCGTCATCACTTCTATTGTCAGAAATTAATGATATAACAATCACAATTTCTTTATGTGAGTGATATTAACAAACTAAGTAGTAAGTACCATGTGAGAAAATTGATAATTTTGATGAGCTCATTACCGATAATTTAGCAATGCGGAGCCTTTCCGGACTGAACATCCTACCTCTGTAGGATGTTAGGCATACTTTGGTACTTTTGCATTTTGTTAAGTAGTCCTAATACTATTAATTAAGCATAGGAATGGGTGGCTACTGTTATGTATATCACAACTCTGTATTTTTTGGGTTAAGATGGGCAACAGCGCATGCTGTGCTGTTGCCCCTTTGTGTCTTATAAAAATTGGGGCCCATTTTTTTTTATTCCCAATTTACCTATGTTGAACGTGGGGCCCTCCTTTGTAAGACACAAAGGGGCAACAGCGTGAACGGGCTTCAAAAAGATCTGACAATTGTCAGGAGTACCATTAGCAACATAACAAAGGTATTCAATGCATTGGGATCAAGGTTGACCTTTCTTCTCTCTTAAGTCGATCTTCAAGCAGAGCAGCATGAAGGTTCCACACAGATGATGTGCAGGATGAGGATCATCACTCTGAAATCGGACGCAATAGAATTAAGGGCTTCAATTGACAATATGTAGTTCCGCCAAGACGACCACATATTGAGTTGCGTTCAAGAAGCCAAATCCTCTACGGTGATAACCGGATTTGGCAAATCCGGTAATCACCCATTGAGGTCTCCACGTGTACCTTTTGAAACCCCTTAACTGTGGTTAAGATTCACCCATCCCTAGGGTTCACTCACTCATCCTTGGTTTTTTTTTTATAAATATTAATTCTTTTTTTAAAATTAAAAAACTGTTCTTAGGCAATTTCTAATATTAAAATATATTTTTTTTAAAAACTAATATTTTTTTCTAAAAACCAAGGATGGGTGGGTGAACCCTAGCGGTGGGAGAATCTTAACCACAGTTAAGGGGTGTCAAAAGGGACACGTGGAGATCTCAATGGGTGATGACCATATTTGCTAAATACGGCTATCACCGAAAATGATTTGGCTCCTCTGCGAATAATCGACAAGATGTATTTGAAACTGCTAAAGAGAGACAATGTTTGGAGCAAAATATCATTCTCTTGAGTTGAAGTTGAGACAGGGGGTGTCAATGGGCCGGGCTGGCCCCATTGCCCTACCCAGAAAAAGACCATATAAGCTCATGGGACTATGACCAGGCTCAAAAAATGAAGCTCATATTGTTTTGGGCCTGGCTAGGGCTTGGTAGGTTAAAGCCCGAGCCTAGCCTAACCTGGCCCGACGCTACTTCTATATATTATTATGAGTCAGTCTCGGGATACTCCCTTTTTTTACACCCCATCTAAACCACTCTTTTAAGAAAATCAATAGTCTTAAAAATGCATAGGTGACACCCTGTGTAAAATATAGTTAATTCCTAAATTAACCTTTTTAAAATTAGGAAACACATGTTCTTTTTCCATATTTATTCTCTCTTAACTAAATATATACGTTCAATCTCTTTCCATTTATGTATATCTCTCAAAAAATAATCACAGACCCTTCTTCATTCTTTATGATAAGAACCTTACAGTCACGAAGACTAATTGGAAATATGGATCAATTGAAATTAATTAGGTCTCGATCTCTCATCCAAATATTTTTGTGCAAGGTCCCTATTCAAATAACGGAGTTGTTGGACCTTTCTCTTCATTAGATCTTGTTAATTTCTATCTGGGAATGGATTTTATTCAATCACCTATCTATGATTCTCGGTTCTTGATGTGATTCTTCAAGATAATGCATATTTGAGTTCAATGACGAGCCTGTGTGTTGAACCCCACCAATTTACGCCCCTGAAAAAGAAAGCTCCGCCTCTACTTCTGAGAAGGCTAATGAGGTCGTAAAGAGTGACGTTGCGTTGCGTTGCAGTCCTGCTTTGCTTCAGAGTTCCCTCCAAAGGAAGCAACCGTTGGTAAATCATTGATCCGATCATGACGAGCACGCTAGGGTTCTCCTCCATCTTGTATTGTGGTAGAAAAAACCCAGGCTTACCCCCCTCACCCCATATGAGTTGGAAGAAACAGCAATGATAGAAGACATAATATTAATCCCAAACAAAAGAAATAAGATTAATCCCAACCAAAAGAGACATTATTAGAGTCATCTAGCTCCATTTCATTTGGAAGATTTATAGATTGGTAGAATACTCAACATTTATAAGAAACCATTTGAGGGTAAAATCCTCCTGCCACCTAATGTGAAGGATAATTTTCCATTTAAGATAATATTACTACTTTTCATTTAGGGAGAATACTTATTATTACTTTCCATTTATAGAAGATAACAATTTTAAGTTTCCATTTATAGAAGATAATTATGAATGTCCTACAAGTATTGATAAATTTTCACAAGGGGAATGATTTTTTGAAATCAATCAAAACAGGAAGTTTGAAAATCGTGTAGATATTGGTTCAAGTAGACCACAATATAGACTTGACCTAATTAATATTGGCAACACCTGCCAATGACTAATATATCAGGTCAATTAGGAGTGTTATTCTGTTGGAGTCAATATAGGTGACCAATCTATATCGGAGAGAATTTTCTAGGCTCCTCACTTGTAGGTAATATGTCTTAATTTATTTAAGGCCAGTGTGCCTCATCCTAGGCACGTTTGTAAAATATAAAAGTAGTGATTGGTAAATTCATCTCAAGTGTTTTTACCAATATACCTTAGTTTGTGTACATGTGGTGTAATCAACAGGGGTAATGAGATATGTTTGTTCATTTTGATATTTTTATCAAAATGACGGTCATTAAAGAGCGATTTCGGTCTCCAATAGGAACACAAAAAATATTGTGAGCATCCTCAGTGTCACACTACAAGAAATCTACTAATCAATGTCAAACGATTTCTGTCTCTAAAAGTCCATTTTTCGTCGCTAATACCATTAGTGACAAAACTTTTGTTTGTCACTATTCCGTTGTTGATGCGAGAGTGGGTAATGGGTTTAGAGACGGTGATAATTTTCCATCGCTAATTAGTGACAAATTATTATAGTCGCTAATAGGTTTATTTCGTTCTATTAAAATAAGAACATTAGTGATGGAAAATGGCATTTCTGACAGATATTAGCGATGAAAATTTTCTGTCTCTAATTAGCGTCGGACAATGTTCCATCTCTAATATTAAATTTGTGACAGTAATTTTTCTCTCTAATGTGTTTTCTGATGACTTTTTTCCATCTGTGATGGAGATGTAGTGATGGATATATTTCTGTCTCTAATGTCTCATTTGCGACGGAAACTTATCCGTCACTAATTGGCAAAACCTATTAGCAAAGGAATCCTTTCCGTCGCTAATGTTTATTTTTTTTTAAAGAGTTAAGTACCGTTTTGTCGTCCTAAACTTAAAATATCACTGTTTAGGGCATGGTTTGAAATATTTTACCAAAGAGGGTACGTAATTGAATATTACCCTTATAGTGTTTGCTTTTACTGTTTTACACGCATTGCTTAAGGGTAAATATGTCAAAAGTATGCCCTTTTTAGCAATAAAAATGCAAAGGGTGCCCTATTTGATAAATTTGTCAAAAGCATGCCCTTTGAAGTAATACAAATATAAGACATGCCCTTTTAGGTGAAGCGGCCTTTTTTAAATAAAAAAACTATTGTACAGAACCATAACCGGTAAATCTGTAACTTGTTCATTCACATTCACATCCGAAAGAAGAACCGTCTCCCCAAGGTCATGCCTGCCCCCTTTCTTTGCCATATCCAAAATGTCTCTAAAGCAAAAAAAAGGTATACAAGTGTACAACAGTCTAGGCATCAGATACCACTGGCATTGCTATTGAATATTTCAAATATATTAAACTTCAGTTTTTTTTAAAAAGATTTTAAAACCATAAATTTAAATTTAAAATTGCAATCACAGCCGAAAGATGGTGATAATTGTAGATGATAATCACTGGAAACACAGTAGCTATTACCAATTTTCATCATAGACTGCAAGAACAGAGACGATTGTTATAAAAATAAGAAAACAGATTAATTGAATAAAATAGAAAAGAAAAGGACTAAATATACAAGAATCTGAATTTGAAAGAGAGATCAGATGGTAGTGCATGTTGAAGTTCATCATTCAATTACAGAATAGGGGGATAAACATCATCACGCCTCCTTCCAAAATCTCAAACAATCAAATCCAAATTTTTTTTTTTTAAAGGATTGCATAGATTAATAATCTAAACCATTAAAAAGATAAAATTAAATTACCCTTTTTTCTTGATGGAATCAGATGTAGATGTGTCGATCACCATGTCGCATCAAGAGATGCTTGAAAGACTGTGGCGACATACACAATCATCATATGCCTCCTGAGACTTGTAATCGATGCTCCTTACGAAGAACTTTCCTGCATATGGCAGCTCAAGCACGGTTTCGTTCCCCAACAGTGCAAGATAGCTCAAACCCGGGAATAGGATAGCCACAGTCATCGGGCTGGCTGCCTTTTAGCCAGAACGGAAATTTGATAACAGAGCAATTCTTCCAGCACCTTTTTAATATGCAGTGATCTTGGGGAAAGATGATTATGAAAGAGAAGCTGCAGGCTAGGGAACTACCCATCTATTCTATCTTGGTGGAGGACCAAATGAAGTACAGAGATTTCCTCACCTACGAAACAGATTTCTTTATCATTCTATAGGGGAGTCCTAGCTGCATTTTGCCCTTATATGCAGATTTCTTTATCATTCTCTCTTCCCCTATTTCTTCTCTCTTCCCCTCTTCTACTTTTTCATTTCACAAAAGCAAAATAAAGTTGCAAAGCCACTTTTTTTAAAACTTCCATTTATCACATGAGATCTACCACAACGTGTACACGTAGTTAGTTCGGCCTCATGATGGAAACTTGAAATTCCCGATATGCATCCTTAATTTATAATCTCGAAGACCTAGAGCAAGGTAAATAGGTCTATCATAGGGATTTCTACCAATTTTAATTTTATCAATTGTATAGGCAGAAATAAACAAACAAATGGAAGCAAACCACAACTCAAAATATTTTTAGGTGGACACCCTTTCGAGAAAAACCACAGGACCTAGTTCAGTCAAAGAGATATCACTATGACAAAGTTAATAGAAACTTATAAGACTCGAACCGGACTCTATCGGAGTCTACATTACGATCCTTCAGTAATCAGTCCTCTTGCCTCAATAAGTCACCACGTACCAGCAAGTCCCGTGATTAACCGTAGCAGCTTGAACTTTTCTTAGGTTCTCCGAAAACAGTGATCCTTCGCAAAGGACTCACTCCATCAACAACGGCGTTGGCTCCTCACTAACCAAATACTTTCTTGAGTATTGACGGTATTGAATCTGGTTTGCAATATCAACCTCTAGAGGGATCTTATAACAGAAGATTAACCATTGCAAGTCGATGATAATCAATAATTAAGATTGCAACACTACAGTAAGAGTAATAGAATGGGAACATTGGGAATCATCCAACATGAAGGAAGAACCATGGATAAGTTCGAAAATCCTCCACTTTATTCTCTAACAATATATAAAAACAAAGCATTAATCATGGTGTGATTACCTTAATTTTAATCCCTATTCCAGATCAGGATAGAACCCGAGGAGGAATAGCGATAAATTGCAATTGGGTTGAGTGTCGCCACCTATCTAATTCTGAGGGAAATAGGTCCCTGAAATGGTTGGATAAGGCATGGTCTGGAAGTCAGAGGTCAGGGTAAGGGAATCATTTGAGTTAGGGGAAGGTGTTAGGCACTCCTAAACTCCCATCCGAAGATGGTTACCTACTCCCTGAGTCTAAATCAAAGTGGGGAAACCATAAGAGAAGCTTGAAATTTAATCTATATGTTGAGCAATGTATTATTAACAGAAATAAATGAATTGAGAAAGACAAGATAAGAACGGAATAGGGATTCTATCCTAGGGGAGCTGAACCCGATCAGGGTTGCCTACTTATCCACTGTCAGTGGAATCAAGCCACACATAGTTCCGGAAAGGCAATTGATGGTTTGATTTGATTGGATGGTTGATTGAAAGGTTTGATGGTTTTCGCTGATTCGGTAGCGAAAGGTTGGACGATTTGATTTGATGGATTTCGCTGATTTAGGAGCGAAATGACCTTTTAAGCTCGTGCTAAGGAGCGATGGGGTACTTTAAGCTCGTGCCGAAGAGCCTGGCGAGATGGGTATTTGAACAGGGTTTGAATCGAGGTTCTGACAGGGGTTTGATTAGGTAGGTAAGGTTTAACTAGGGTTAAGATAGGGTTTACCTAGGTTAAGCTAGGGTTTACCTAGGGTTCACCTAGGGTTTAGGTAGGGTTTACCTAGGTTTAAACCGAAGTTTGGGCAAAGGTTCAAACCAGAGTTCGGGCAGAGGTTCGACTAAGGTAGGCTAGGTTTGAACCGGAGTTCGGGCAGAGGTTCGACTAGGGCAGGTTAGGTTTGAACTGCAGTTCAGGCAAAGGTTCGACAGGGTAAGCAGTCAAAGCATTTAAAAACAATAAAGTAATTAAAACTAATAAAAGACTAAGCAAAAGACAAAGTTTTGGCGAGATTTACCTTCCAGGAAACCCAAAAGGGTCTTTGAAATAAGTGCTCCCGAGAATGATTCTTCGAAATCAAACTCCCGGGATCGCCAACGCAAAAGAGGGATTTTTAAAAGAGGAGAGAGAAGAGAGGAAGTGGAATGGATGAAAAATGAGAGAAGTGAGGGGGGGATTTATAGTTTTTCAAAACAGGGGAGGTGCTACTTGTAGTAGCGCCCCTATTGGATAAAATCCCTGAATAATGAGGGGGCAATGAACAGTAAGGCAGTAAAAGGGTGCCACTTGGGGTGGGCGCTGTTTGAAGTAGCGCCCCCCCACTGATATTTTTTTAAAGTCTGCCGACACGGCCTGGACCGGTTTGACGGGAGCCCAGAAAGGGCTGGGTGCTACTTGAAGTAGCACCCCCCTTTAGGGACTCAAAAATCAATTTTTTTTTTTAGGTGCCATGTGTCGCGCTCCAAATGGTTGAAAACTGATTCTTGCGTTTTAAGCCTGTTTTGACCCAGAAAATAGTCAAAATTGAACTGATCAAATCTAGAATAATATTTTAGATAAAACACCAATTTTTCAGTACTTTTCAGGAGTATTTTGGTCATTTTGCACTCCAGGGGTATTTTGGTCATTTTCTACCGTTTTAAGTCCAAATTAATCCCAAAAATAGCCAAAATGCATCAAAAAATTTGTAAAATCATTTTGGACAAAATGGCAACTTTTTAGCACTTTTCAGGGGTATTTTGATCATTTTTTACCTGAGGGGCATTTTTCAGAATTAAAGCACATGGAAAGAGGGTTTTAAAAGAGGGTTTTTGAAAGGGTTTTTTTAAGAGTATAAAAAGAGATTAGAGGGGTGCAAAATTGGGGTGCTTACAGTTGCCCCTCTTTGTCAGAGGGTGCGGGCACATGAACGACAAAGGTTATAAGATCTCAATTTTACACGTGCTAAAAACTTTTGAGTTCGAAGACAAAGAGTCAAAAAAAGAAAGTTAACTTATGCTTAGACTGCTTAACAGAAATGAGATCCTAGAGGACGGGATTGATGAGAGAACCTGTTCGGTAGACGGGGTATAGATGGAAGTAAGGTATGGTTCATGCTCAGTGATGAAACACGACTCAGTCAAGAGGGTGACAGTGATTGAGTGGAAAATGGATGATTCGTGCTTAGTGACAAAACATCCAAGATAGGGAAAACAGATTATGGAAATGCGAATTTAGCCTCAAGGCAGGAAGGCTCAAATTAGACTCTACATGGGTTTAACCTCATCACAAGGGGGCTCAAAGCAGACTTGTTGATTTAACCTCACCACAGGAGGGCTCACAGCGGACTTGTGGGTTTAACCTCATCACAGGAGGGCTCACTGCGGACTCTACATGGGTTTAACCTCATCACAGGAGGGCTCACAGCAAACTCATGGGTTTAACTTCATCACAGGAGGGCTCAAAGCTGACTCGTGGGTTTAACCTCATCATAGGAGGGCTCAAAGCAGACTTGTGGGTTTAACCTCATCACAGGAGGGCTCAAAGAAAACTCGTGGGTTTAACCTCATCACAGAAGGGATTGATTGATTAAAATGCAGGTTTAGCCTCATCACAGGAGGGCTCACAGCGGACTCGTGGGTTTAACCTCATCACTGGAGGGCTCACAGTAAGCTCTACATGGGGTTAACCTCGTCATAGGAGGGTTCACAGCGGACTCTACAGGAGTTTAACCTCATCACAGGAGGGCTCACAGTAGACTCATGGGTTTAACCTCATCATAGGAGGGTTCACAGCGGACTCTACATGGGTTTAACGTCATCACAGGAGGGCTCACAGTGGACTCTACATGGGTTTAACCTCATCACACAAGGGCTCAAAGTAGACTCATGGGTTTAACTTTATCATAGGAGGGCTCACAGCGGACTCTACATGGGTTTAACCTCATCACAGAAGGGCTCATAGCGGACTCTACATGGGTTTAACCTCATCACAGGAGAGCTCACAGCGGATTCGTGAGTTTAACCTCATCACAGGAGGGCTCAAAGCAGACTCGTGGGTTTAACCTCATCACAGGAGGGCTCACGGCAGACTCTACATGGGTTTAACCTCATCACAGGAAGACTTATAGCAGACTCTACAAATGCGACATCAGACGAGATGTACAATGAGATGACATTAGATGAGATGTCAGAAAAGATGAGAGTGACATCAGACGAGATGTCAGATGGAAGCATTAGACAAGATGCACGAAGAGTGTGACATCAGACAAGATGTCAAAAGGAATACATCAGAAGAGATGCATAAAGAGGGTGACATCAGACGAGATGTCAAAAGGAATGCATCAGACGAGACGCACGAAGGGTGATATCAGATGAGATGCACAAGAAGGACATCAAGATATATGAGTGCATGTGTATAATGTGACTAATTGTGTGAATGTGTGTGCGCAGTGAAGCTAAGTGTGTGAGTGTGTGTACAGTGCAGTTAATTACGTTTGTGATTGTGAATTGTGTGTGAAAAGTGTTGCTACCTATGTAGGTGTGCGAGCAGTGGATCCCTATGTACAAGTGTGTGAAGTGACTATTATATAAGGAGATGAGACATGAGATGCATGATGATGCACATAATGAAAAGTGACATGCCTAGAATGATTAAAGATGAGATGGTGCCACCTGACTTTGATTGAAATTTTCTCTCAAATTATTATGTTACCTTTAAAGCCAATTAATAGGAGATGGTTTAGTGGTAGAGTACTGCTAGGTTAGGGGGTTACACTTTTTTATTCGGTTACAATAGTTGGATATGGGAAACCCACTCAATCAAATCCACAAGCGTGCCTTTCCCATTCAAATATACCTTCAGGCAATTTTTTAAAGAGTCATGTACCTCTCTACAATCCACCAATATTTGTATGACCTCTTGGAAGAGACTTTAAAAAAAGTTAAAAAATAAACAAGTGGTTAAGGTTCAAGTAATGGTATCATCACAAATAACCTAAGTATATCTATGGAATCCCAAAAGCAAATACCTAAGGCTCTGTTCTTCTAGTGTAACTTTTAAAAGTCCAGAACATTAATATTTTGGAACATGAGGCAAGAGTCTGAGACGAGAGGGGAGAGGGTTTCTAACTCTTTTACACAATTGTATCTCAGATTTATTGGATTCAATTTAATTAGAAGTTCCACTTGTATGGAACTAAAAAAATTCGAAATTTTTGGTAGAACTTGAAAGTTCCATATTTGTAGAACTTTTGCACTCTATGGAATAATATAGTTCTAGACATTAAGTAAAATTATGGGTGAAACAATGAAAGTTATAGACTTTAAAAGTTCCACTAAAATAAAGGACCCTAACTGACTAGGAATTCTCCAAATATCCCCCAAAAGAAAAAAATCCCAAAAATAAATCTAACCTGACCCAAATTAGAATTCAAGGCATTTTCCAACACTGTTGAGTATAATTCTGAATCTTTTCTTTTCCTTTCCATCCTTCTCATAATGCTTGCACCAATGTGAAAATCTGTCTCTTCCTTCCTTTCTATGGGTATAGATCATCACCCCCTCATTCACCTCATTATTTCCTTGGAGCTTGTCCTTTGGTCAATTCCACTTCTATTTTTCTCTCATGCTTACCCATTTTTACCCTCATTTCTTGGACTTCCTTTCCTTCCTCTGCAGGGCCCATGCTCAAGATCTCATCATTTTCATAAAAATGGCAGATAGGGCTTGAGTACCTTAAGGATCTGATACTCTGATCATGTTGCTGAGACTTGTAAAGTCCGGCTCTTTTCAAGTTCTATCATTTAACAATATGCATTTTTTTTTTTTTTTTGAGAACTAGACTTATGGTGCTTTTCATTTCTTGGTTTGCAATTCCCGTAAGACTTTAAATGCAACAATTGAATGATTTCAAGTCTCATAAAATATGATAGACTTGAAATCTCATGATGAGAAGTATTAATTTTGTTAGAAAACTCAACAAAGTGACTCAAATTTCAAACTACTACCATGTCAAAGTGCAAAATGCCAAGTGCAGACAGACTAGTAGACTCCCTCTCCACCAGCCAGTAATGTACACAGCAGGTAAGCAAAGTTAGCTAAGTACCACATGAGAGATCTTCCCTAAGAATCCAATTCAACACTTCCTTTTAGATGATAGAAAAAGGAACAAAAGGGTGAAGTCTATATAGCAGATGGTTAAGAGTAATTAGGTCAAGTAGATCTTAGCCTAGGAGATCTCCGCGGGAAATATCCATTAGGTAGGTGGGCCATTTGAATGACTACTATCCATTTATCCTTTAATCCAGATCACCGGTACCTCCAATATCTGGCTGCATTTAGTAAGATAAGAGAGAGAGAGAAAAGCAGATGACAGTTTGAAGTATAATATATCCAATTTCACAAATTTAGGAGTGAACAGAAGCATGATATATCTTCAGATGAGGGACAAATTTTTACATGGACATTTTTCAATTAATGAGTTGATTTCATACTTGAGTCTCCCTATTTGAGTTCCAAGCATTCTGAATGCAACCCCCTCCCTGTGAAGAACAAACTTCACGCAAGACAGATCAAGAATTGAAACCTGACACTTTATCTTCCATTCTCTCGTTATATTAATTTGTAATCTGTACTTTAAGAGTATGTTAATAATTCCACATCTAAATCGCTTTGTATTATATCAAAGGACTTATGGAAAGGTCTATTGAACCACCAAAGAGGGGAATGAATTGTCCCAATATGGATCAGCTAGTCTTCAGTTTAATTAAGTTTAAAGTGGGACTCACTGTCATATTGAGGGAGTCAATTAGTGTGGGTTGCCTACAAACCGCGATGGACTGTTATGGACCGACGGTGAATATAGGATAAAGCTTCTGAGACCCTCAAAGGGCCGAGACCACCGAGACCATGCTCGCCTGATTTCAGGTGGAGCTCACCATGTGAAATGGGCTCCACCTGAAATCAAGCTCTCTTAGAGCATGGTCTCAGCCCTAAGAGGGTCTCAATAGCGAAGTCCATGAATTTATTACCCCTTGTATTGTTGCCAAAAGGAACAATTGAACCCTACCCATCTTTTCATCAAAAAAAAAAAAAACCCTACCCAAAGTGTCAATTAGGCACAAACCATGAAAAGAAAGTTTTGTACTTGCATATTATAGCATTAAATAAGTTGCTAATGCTAAAAGAAGATTTTTGTGAAAACATGAATTAATGAGTTCATGTTTATGATTAAATTCAAATTTTGATGATAAGAATCAGTAGATCATACTCTTATTTCATAATTCGTCATCACATCCATTGTCAGAAATTAATGATATAACAATCATAATTTCTATATGTGAATGATATTGACAAACTAAGTAGTAAGTACCATGTGAGAAAATTAATAATTTTGATGAGCTGACCGAGAATTTAACATCCTACCTCTGTAGGATGTTAAGCGTACTTTGGTATTTTTGCATTTTGTTAAGTAACCCTAATACTATTAATTAAGCATAGGGATGGGTGGCTACTGTTATTTAGATCACAATTCTGTATTTTTTGAGTTAGGATGGGCAATAGCGCACCCTCTTGTGCTGTTGCCCCCCTTTGTGTTTTACAAAAAATGGGCCCACTTTTTTTTTATTCCCAATTTATCCATGTTAAACGTGGGCCCTCCATTGTAAGACACAAAGGGGCAACAACGTGAATGAGCTTGAAAAAGATCAGGAGTACCATTCGCAACATAACAAAGTTATTCAATGCATTGGGATCAAGGTTGACCTTTCTTCTCTCTTAAGTCGATCTTCATGCAGAGCAGCATGAAGGTTCCATCAAAGATGATGTGCAGGATGAGGATCATCACTCTGAAATCGGACGCAATAGAATTAAGGGCTTCAATTGACAATATGTTGCCCCGCCAAGACGACCACATATTGAGTTGCTATAGTTCAAGAAGCCAAATCCTCTACGGTGATAACCGGATTTGGCAAATCCGGTTATCACCCCTTAAGGTCTCCACGTGTACCTTTTGAAACCCCTTAACTGTGGTTAAGATTCACCCACCCCTAGGGTTCACTCACCCATCCTTGGTTTTTTTTTTTTTATAAATATAAATTTTTTAAAAAAAATGTTCTTAGGCCTTTTCTAATATTAAAATATACTTTTTTAAAAATTAATATTTTTTTCTAAAAACCAAGGATGGGTGGGTGAACCCTAGGGGTGGGGGAATCTTAGCCACAGTTAAGGGGTGTCAAAAGGGACACGTGGAGACCTCAATGGGTGATAACCATATTTGCCAAATCTAGTTATCACTGTAAATGATTTGGCTTATATGCGAATAATCGACAAGATATATTTGAAACTGCAAAAGAGAGACAAAGTTTGAAGCAAATTATCATTCTCTTGAGTTGAAGTTGAGACAGGGGGTGTCAATGGGCCGGGCTGGCCCATTGCCCTGCCAGAAAAAGACCATATAAGCTCATGGGACTATGGCCAGGCTGAAAAAATGAAGCTCAGATTTTTTTGGGCCGGGCTAGGGCTTGGTAGATTAAAGCCCGAGCCTAGCCTAGCCTGGCCCGACGCAACTTCTATATATTATAATATTATTATTTATTCAAAACATTAATTGAATCTTTTGTAATTCCCAAACTACCATTTTTCCTCTTATCTCATCTTCTTAAACGCTGATTGAATATTTTGTAATTCCAAAACTATCATTTGCTCTTATCTCATCTTCTTCTCTTTCTTATCTTATATACAATGAGCCCTTGAAAATGTACATGAAATTTTGCAAAATTCTTAAACTATCCTTATCATAATCATTATCTAAGACAAACACTTAATTGAATGTTTGCTTAGTTCTCATATGACCACTCACTCATCTATCTATTAGGTTTAAATTCTCTACGATTATAACCGGACTCCTAGGAATTCGGTTACGCCACTGAGGTCGTAAAGAGTGATGTTGCATGTTGCGTTGCGTTGCAATCCTGCTCGTCCTGCTATGCTTCAGAGTTCCCTCCAAAGGAGGCAACCATTGGTAAATCATTGATTCGATCATGACGAGCACACTAGGGTTCTCCACCATCTTGTATTGTGGTAGAAAAAACCCAGACTTACCCCCCTCCCCCCATATGAGTTGGAAGAAACAGAAATGATAGAAGACATAATAAGATTAATCCCAACCAAAAGAAATAAGATTAAACCCAACCAAAAGAGACATTATTAGAGTCATCTAGCTCCATTTCATTTGGAAGATTTATAGATTGGTAGAATACAAAGCATTTATACGAAACCAATTGAGGGTAAAATCCTCCTGCCACCTAATGTGAAGGATAATTTTCCATTTAGAGAAGATAATATTACTACTTTTCATTTAGGGAGAATACATATTATTACTTTCCATTTATAGAAGATAACAATTTTAAGTTTCCATTTGTAGAAGATAATTATAAATGTCCTCCAAGTATTGATAAATTTTCACAAGGGGAATGATTTTTGGAAATCAATGAAAACAGGAAGTTTGAAAATCGTATAGATATTGGTTCAAGTAGACCACAATATAGACTTGACCTAATAAATATTGGCAACACCTGCAAATGACTAATATATCAGGTCAATTAAGAGTGTTATTCCGTTGGAGTCAATATAGGTGACCAATCTATATCGGAAAGAATTTTCTAGGCTCCTCACTTGTAGGTAATATGTCTTAATTTATTTAAGACCAGTGCGCCTCATCCTAGGCCTGTTTGCAAAATATAAAATTAGTGAAGGGTAAATTCATCTCAAGTGTTTTTACCAATATACCTTAGTTTGTGTACATGTGATGTAATCAATAGGGGTAATGAGATATGTTTGTTCATTTTGACATTTTTATCAAAATTACGGTCATTAAAGAGCGATTTCAGTCTCCAATAGGACCACAAAAAATATTGTGAGCATCCTCAGTGTCACACTACAAGAAATCTACTAATCAGTGTCAGACGATTTCTGTCTCTAAAAGTCCATTTTTCGTCGCTAATACCATTAGTGATGAAACTTTTGTTTGTCACTACTCCATTGCTGATGCAAGCGTGGGTAATGGGTTTAGAGACGGTGACTATTTTCTATTGCTAATTAGTGACAAATTATTATAGTTGCTAACGGGTTTATTTCGTTCTATTAAAATAAGAACATTAGTGATGGAAAATGGCATTTTCGACGGATATTAGCGATGAAAGTTTTCTGTCTCTAATTAGCGACGGACAATGTTCCATCTCTAATATTAAATTCACGATAGTAATTTTTCTCTCTAATGTGTTTTCTGATGACTTTTTTCCATCTGTGATGTAGATGTAGTGATGGACATATTTCCGTCCCTAATGTCTCATTTGCGACGGAAACTTATCCGTCACTAATTGGCAAAACCCATTAGCAATGGATTCCTTTCCGTCGCTAATGTTTATTTTTAGAAAACAAAAAACCTATTGTACACAACCATAACCTGTAAACCTGTAACTTGTTCATTCACATTCACATCCGAAAGAAGAACGTCTCCCCAAGGGCATGCCTGCCCCCTTTCTTTGCCATATCCAAAATGTCTCTAAAGCAAAAAAAGGTATACAACAGTCTGGGCATCAGATACCACAGGCATTGCAATTGAATATTTCAAATATATTAAACTTCAGTTTAAAAAAAAACAAGATTTTAAAACCATAAATTTATATTTAAAATTGCAATCTCAGCCGAAAGATGGTGATAATTGTTGATGATAATCACTGGAAACATAGTAACGATTACCAAATTTCATCATAGACTGCAAGAACAGAGACAATTGTTATAAAAATAAGAAAACAGATTAATTGAATAAAATAGAAAAGAAAAGGACTAAATATACAAGAATCTGAATATGCATGTTAATATTCATCATTCAATTACAGAATAGGGGGATAAACATCATCACGCCTCCTTCTAAAATCTCAAACAATCAAATCCAATATTTTTTTAAAAAAAAGGATTGCAAAATGGGTAATGATCTTTTTACATTGGTCACCAACTTGGATCTCATCCCCAACATTCTCACTCTATCGCGGAGGTGCACGATGGATGGTTAAATGTTAGAGTTAGATACTCTTCAGGTTTAATCGCTATGGGTTAATTACATGCAATCCCAACTGGATGAGTACTATACTGCCCAGTTTAGCTATTTGGGTGAACTACGTGTGATCCCAAATGTCCCCTTGGTGGTGAGCCATTAGCCAGATGATTGTAAGGTGAGTTATGTGTGATCCATGAGGACAATGACTTGGACAAAGTAATTCATAATTATGGGAAATTGTGCTATTACTCATATTGTTATTAATTTCATATTGAGTAAATGTGACTATAACTTGTTGATGCATGTGGTTGTTGTGTTTATCTTGCTCGGCTTAATGCTCACCCTTTCTAGGTAAGGACTTTTAAAGAACTAAAAATGTTTCTTTTAATTGCCGAACCTTTAGTTTGCTTGATATGCACATCTGAAATGGATTTTATTTTGGAGATGAATTTCATTTATTCTTGGGATATGTTCGAGGTTCACGCCTTAGAATCTCTACAAAAGTGAGGTATATTGTGTATATGATTATGGGGGTAGTGATAGTCTAGGCTAAGAAAATCCAAATGCACTAATGCATCCGAGGTGAGGATGATACAAGACCAGTCGAGTAGGGCCTTTACTAGAGCTGTTTCAGAATTGAGAGCAATAGCCAAATAGGCAATGATCTTATTACATTGGTCACCGCTTGGGTCTCAACCCTAACATCCTCACCCTATCGCGGAGGTGCTCTATCGCAAGAGATTTTTCCATAACCCACTGGGAGAGGATGCCAAAAATCTTCAAACTAATTGCTTGGCTTGTGAGTCTAGAAATGGGGAAGAAATCTTTATAGAAATGGGGTTGCCAATGATCTTCGGATCCTCTCCTTAATTAAGTTAGAGAACATCGCCATGGTACCCGAGAGTACTCAGGTAGTGATGCACAACCAATGCTACTGTAAATTCGTGGTTGCTATTGTAAGCACCGAATTTTTACACCCTGCCTTAACCACGGTTAAATATCTTTATCCATGGTTACCCCCAGCTGAGTCCCAGTCAAGCCCTAAACCTTAGGCAAACCCTAGGCCTAACCCTAGGTGAACCCTAGGTAGACCCTAGTCAAGCCTTAGTCAAGCCCTAGGCCAAACCTAAGCAAACCTTAAACCCTAGGTGAACCTTAGGTAGACCCAAGTCAAGCCTTAGTCAAGCCCTAGGCAAACCCTATGTCAAACCTGAGCAAACCTTAAACCCTAGGCCTAACCCTAGATACACCCCAATCAAACCCTAGGCCTAACCCTAGGTAAACCCTAGTCTAATTCTAGGGCCCAAGAACCCCAAAATCTGAAGCCAAGTCCTATATGGACCCAAAAATGGGCCTATAAGTCTTTAGAGCCCAGTGCAGTGGGGCCCACCTGCATTATTTTAAAATTTTAAATAATGGCAGTAATAACTTTACCGCCATTATCAAGAATGGTAAAATGAACAGTAGCCCAGGCCAATCATGTGAGGGTTGAGCCTGTTTTAGCATAAAACAGGAAATGGTAGTAGAGTTTCTAATGTCATTCCCAGTTTAGGCTAAACCCAGAATGGAAGTAGAAACTCTACCGCCATTACCCAGTTTCTATCAATTCTCATGTTGCACTCCTTTGGCCTCTCCTGCTCCGCCTCTCTTATGTCTAGCACGTTGGTAGGAGTTCCCAAACTGTCCTAGGGTCCTCTCCTTCCTATAAATACCCCCTAATTTATGCCTTGAACCCCATTCCAAAGCTCTGCTAAAACTCGACTAGCCTTCATTCTATCCCGTTCTAGCCTTTGTTCTTCATCAGGGAAGAACCCTTAGAGCTCCAGGAACTACCCAGACCTCCCCTGTGCACCACCACCGTGCACCAATCCCTCACCTTCGTGCTCAGCCACTCCACTGTGGAGATCAAATCAACAGGTAGGGCCAATGCACCCTACCCCTTTTGCTTTCTACTTCAAATATCTGTAAGGCCCCTGGTCCTACTCTAGGGGCCATTTTGATTCCTGTTGTTGCTTCCTTTTCATTAAAAACCAAGGATAGGGGCTCCCCTACCTTCCGCATAGGTATGGGGAACCCCCTTGAGGTTAACAACATGGGTACAAGACCCACTAGCTCTCAACACTCCCCTTAGGCTTCTGGGGATTCCTCAAGCCATGAGCGATCCCCTAGAACCCACTGGTGCAGCCCCCAGGGGGGAAACTTTCATTTTTGAAAAAATCTAGGAATTGCAGTAGAATAATTACAGCCATTCCTGGCCTCTTGCATGCAAAACAGCTACTATTACACCCCTCTTTTTGTGGGCCCTGGTCCATTCAGGGCCACGGTTGGAGTCCTCAGGTCCTCCTCTTGCTATCCTAGTCCTTCCAGGGTCACCAGTGTTGCTTAAACATAGTTAAACCACCCAAAAATGCAGACTGTCCATAATGCTGGTAGATCATCTACCGTTATTACAGTATACCAAACACAGTGGGTTTGGGCCCACTCCAGGCCTTTATCTTTGCCGACCAAAAGCGCAGAATATTCCTTGGACTTTCCTCTATCAACTCCAGGGGTCCATGACCCCCGGAGTTGCACCCTCGACCTTCCACCAAACCTGTAAATCATTAACAGGGAATACTGTTAATGGCAGTAGACTGTCTACCGCCATTCCAAAATAGTGAAGTTTTGGAATGGCGGTAAACAGATTACCGCCTATTATTTGGACTTTTGCATAGGGCCCAGACCAGTTAGGAGGCCATTCTAGGCCCTGCCATTCTCTCTGGGGCCCATCCTGACCCGACTGTAACCTTTAACTGGGGTTAACCTAACCCCGGTTAGCTTTTAACCATGGTTAAGAAGCCCTTAACCCTTAGAAAAATATCAAAAATATTCAAAAAATATAAAAAGATCAAAATATAGATTCTGGACATTTTTACCATGGTTAGCAATCCTAACCATGGTTAACTCTCATTTAACTCCGGTTAGCAATCCTAACATTGGTTAAAACCCACTTTTAGCCTATCTAGCCTAATCTCTTAACCTACTGGACTCACCCTTGGTCTATCGGGCCCAATCTTAGCCTACCGGGCTAAACCTTGTTACTTTCAATTATGGTTAGCAATCCTAATCATGGTTAGTTTGACCCTTAACCCTGGTTAGCAATCCTAGCCTTGGTTGAATCTACCCTTGGCCTATCGGGCCTGTTTCTAGTCTACTGGACTAATCCAGCTTACCAGACTAACCCTTGGCCTACCAGGCCCAATACCTTACAATTGACCAATCCAGTCAACCAAACCCTAGTCTACCGAACTAGTCCATTAGCCAACCTTGGTGTACACACATACACCCCCTATCCTTGGCATGGGCTCATGTGCCAAAACTACGCTCGATCTGATTTCACCCTTGTGAGTATGTAGGTAACCTAACATAGGTTTGACCCTAGTTAGCTTTTCTTTCTTTGATTACTATTATCTTAAGCACTTAGGCATTTGAACAAACTTGACTTTAATTAGCTTACACCTAGAAAGTAAGGAACCATCATAAATGGAAGTCTCGAGATTCACAAACCCTTCCCTAGACTTAACTGAACCACTTACCTAGACCTCTACCGCGGACTAAAGACCTTATCCACATCCCGGGCACTTATTCCTTATTAATGAATAGGTGACGACTCTAAACATAAAACTTACCCATGAGGTAGGTAATGAAATCCCGTGCTCATAACTCTGCCGACTCTATTGGGGAAGGACCAAGGTTCAACCCGGAACCTAGGTGTAAGCCAAATAAACCTCAAATTTTTTCAAATGCCTAAGTATTTAACTTAATACTAATCATTTCATGTCTTTAGGTTAATTGTGTATTGTGCATGTCATACATAGCATAGTAGTGTAAATGTTCTATTAAACCTAATAGACTTATTACGCTTATGGCTGGTTGATGATCATCCTCAGTGTCAGAAGCTTAAAAGTTTTAGAGGTCTGCAGAATTATGTCTGGTGGGCCTCAGGGAAGGATTTTGAACGCTCCCGCTTACACCAATCGTTCCTTTTCAGATTTGTTCTATACTGGGGAGTCGAATATACGATGTTAAGTGATCCTCATCCTTCTAGGAACATACTTACATCAACCCAGCATTCATACATATAGCCTACGATATGGTATAGTTTACAAGCAGCCCACTTGAGGAGGGTTACTCTAAACTCTAACCTGCTTGCACCCTATATCTGTCCTAAATAATTGGTTGACTATCAAGGCACATTCTATCCTGATAAGCACCCACCAGGGGCATGTAATGAGCCAAACATGTGTCTGTAATAAAATACATCCTACCTTGCATCCCGACATAGCATATGAGGTTCAAATCCCAAACAGATAAGGTCTTCACAGGACCTATCCCCAACCTTGACTTGATAGGTCCCTGGTTCCCAACAACCTGGGTAAAGCATGTCAGACCTCATTCTGCCTACCCTATCGGATCACATGTGTCTTTTCACACCTAATAAAAATCAAAAAATACAATCATCATCATTTTCTGCATCATCATTTGCATACACAATACACTCACATCGAGTCTGTCTCTTGTCCAGGTAGATGGTAGGTCCTTCATGGATTGTTCAGTCAATTGGTTAACCGTCTCGACCCGTGCATTTTACATCACAGGTGGTTTGTGAAAAAAACCTCCAGGAAACAATTGATGCTCTCACTCAGAGTCAGCATCTTGCTTGGGCTCAGTAATATAAAGCTGAGACCATCTTAGACCTATCCATAGCTAAACCAGACCCGCGCCTCATAAATGCTACTATCCAGTGTTGGAACCCATTACATATGGTGTTCCGTTTTGGTAAAAATGAACTGTGTCCAACACTAGAAGAGATTCAGCACATTCTGGTTTTAAACATGGATGGTGAAACCATTGTACCACGCTATAAGACAACATATCAAACAGACCTATCAAGGTTTTTACATATCAAGTCTGCCTGTTTGTAGCACAGTCATAACGGATCTTTTGATCGGATACCCATAGAGTATCTGGAAAAGCAGTACAAGCGCAAGTGGAACCTTAACACCATTATGGCAGAACTGCCCATCTCAACGCCTTTGCACTGATAGTCATGTCTCAATTGGTGTTCCCGAAGTACCGCACCCTCGCCGAATCAGTACTGGTAGGGATCATTGAAGACATGTGCAACACCGAAACAGTGATTCTTGCTATCCTTGTAGAGCTTCTCAGGGCACTGAACCAAGCAGCAGACCACCAAAAGGGCATCTTCTATACCAGTGTATCGCTTTTGCACCTATGGTTGGTACGACACCTACCTACAATCATCCTAGTACTTGCAGATCTCCGTGATGCATATAGTCTACCCTAGAAGATTTCTTAGAATCAGGGACAGATAGTGATTACAGACGTCAGAATGCTCTACCAGCTTCTCCAGAACCTGTCAGAGGAGGAGATCAATGGCACTGCGAATGGCTAGTCCTGAAAAAGCTATCTCGTGTCGTCATAACTGGAAGGCGATGCATGATCCTCCCTGGTCTGACCGGCTCCGTAGTTTATGAACCACTACGAGTCTTTCACTAGTTTGGACTCCCTCGACATATCCCAGTGATAGACCAACAGAAAAATGATTGGGTCACCTTCTCAATGCACTCCGAAAGCCTCACCCGTCGCTTCCAGTTAGGTTGGTGAAGCTCCAGACGAGATCAGTGGCTAGACTTTGTAGTTACATCAGGACCACCAATCGATTCTGCATACCGACTGTAAGTGGAAGATCCTGACATTCCTTCCGGTATGCTGGCACTAAGGGAACTACCTACACCAGCCTCAGCTCCATTACACAGAACCATACCTATAGCTGAAATGGTAGTTCCCTGGAAAGACATCTTCCTTGAGAGACAGCTCCAGATCCAGTAGAAGGAGAGAAGGTTACAGAAGACCCAGCAAGCATTCAGGCAATAGGAAGTGGAGCAGAACCGTGAACTCCAGTCCATGCAGGGGCAAGTCGAGCAACTCAAGCATACAATCCAAGTTCTCTAGAAGAGACGTGGAGTCGATGCCAGAGAAATAGCCATCATCAGGGCCCAGCTACAATTCTACCAAGAGCAGCTTAATAATGCAAAGGTTGAGATGACCGACTGTATCCAAAAATTCGGGTCCTGAATGTTCAATGCTTCTGAGGCAATTGAGAATATGGAGGTTGAGGTCACATCTCTCAAACAGCAAGCCATGGACCTAAGCCGAGTGCTCCGGCCACTTAACTTTGCGATCCTTGATAGGCCTGCCTAGGATCGAGTCTTTTTCTTTTTTTGAGTCGCACGGTCCTATACTCACTTTGCATGAATCAATGAAAAATATTTTTCTAGCATCTTCTTCGTAGCATCATACATATTTATGTTTAGCTGTTGCATCCTTTTCAGTTCCATGAGCCGACCTATGACTTGCTTTATGACTGCAATTCTCACAGCATCAGTAGTAGTAAACGCGGTGCTAACTGAGGTACTAGTCATAGAAGAAGCATACAGCTTAGCCTCTACTAACAGTCAGACATGATCAATAGTAGAACCCTCCAACCAGCATCAAAGAACCAATGAGATCTTGCAGTCTCATGAAAGAGATATCACAGTCATGCAAGCTAAGTTAGAAAGTGTTTTGGAATCCCTGAAGATTCTCATTGATGCCCGAACTGAAGAACCCTCCACCCGAAACCCTATTAGAGAAACTCCTGAACAGCCTCATCTAGAGCAACATATCCCTATCATCATTCCAAACCTTGTACCCGCACCAGGCAGAGGAGAAGCAGAATATGATCAATATGATGACCAGCCCAAGGCCTCTTACGTCAATCAAGACAGGCCATCGTCTTCAGATGCTACTCCGTCCCTCAAAGACCAGAACGAGGAGATCAAACAATTGAAAGAAGAAATAAGATGCATGAAGGGGGCATTTGCCAGCTCCAGTCTATCATTGGAAGACCTAACTTTCTCATCTGGGGATGCTGTACACCCAGGTTTCAAAGTGCCAGACTTTGACATATACGATGGAACAGGCTGCCTGAAGCAACATCTACAATTGTATCTGGGGAACATGCTCTAGCACAACAAGAACCAGCCTCTGCTCAACCAGTATTTTCAGAAAAGTCTAAAGGGGGCAGCCCTTACTTGGTGGATGTCGGTTGACAAACAGCGAATCAAGACTTGGCAGGATGCCATGGACAGCTTTGTGGAGCAGTACTCCTTCAAACAGTAGCTTCGACCTGAGAGGAGCCAGTTAGAGCAAATGAGCCAGCGCAACAACGAGTTATTCTTGGAGTACGCCACCCACTGGAGGGAAATGACAACAAAAATCCCTACTCCAATCCCCAAGGAGGAGTTGGCGAACATGTTCATGGTCACTCTGAAGTAGCCTATTCAACTTTGATGGTAACATTACCAATTGTAGACTTTGGTACCATTATCAAGACAGGTGCCCGCATCGAAACAACCATATAGAGCGGAGCTATCTACTCCAGTCTAGGGCTCGCACCCAAAACAGCAGCACCATTCAATAGAAACAGTGGTCCCAGGGACCAAAGAAGAAAGGAAGATGTTTAGATGGTAGCCGTTGCAGCACCTATCTGATTGTCGGCTCCAGCCACTCCCACTCAGCAAGCATTCGGAAATACCTGGCCAACCAGACAAAACCAGGGGTAAAACCATCCCTCATAAACTTTACCGCTCTTCCATACACTCTTAGTTAGTTGTTGGAATTTCTAACAAAGCAGGGTCTTCTCACCTTGAGAGGCCCTACTCCTCTCTTACCACCAGACAAACAAAACAAAAATTACTAAGCCAATCATCATTGCGCCTTTCATCGAGGCCCAGGTCATGCTACAGACTACTACATCAGCCTGAAATGTGTCATCCAAGATCTCTTGGATAAGGGAAGGGTTGAAATGGCCCCTGGTAACACCAGTATCAACCAGGCACCACTGCTCCCACATAACAATCAAGTCAATTTTATTAAGTGGGAAGAGCCCGGGGCAGGCGGCCGAGACCCGGCATACCCACAGTTGATGATAGCATTATTAGGCCTTCTTATCAAACTTTTGTCATAATCCCTTCTCCCCAATCAAACATTCAAGCTATCCTACCACCGATCCAGATTCCTATCTCCGAACTGATCATCTACACCATCCCTTGCCCTGCAAATTGGCCCATGGCCCCAGCTCAAGCTTAAACTTCTACAGGCCCCATCCAGATCCCTTACATCCCCTCTCAACCTTTTAACCTCAACCGAGTACCCGCTCCCCACTCTCTCATCATTGAGAGTGAAAGCATTGCCAACCTCACCCGGTCTGACTAGGTATACCAACCTCCAGTGGCTGAGCAAGGAAAACAGAAAGAGAAAGCAGGGGTATCAGACCCGGAGAAAGAAGCAGTAGACTCGACAGTTTTGCTGAAAATCTTGGAGAAAACAGAAGAGTTCAATATCACTCAGCAGTTAAGCAAAGTGCCCACGTAGATGTCCATCTTGGGTCTCCTCCTGAGTTCTGAACATCATAGGAAGCAGCTGCTCCGTGTATTCAACAATGCCCATGTCACACCAGACGTTACACCTGAGAAACTGGGGCACATGGTGGGGCAAGTACTTGAATCCAGAATCATCTCCTTCATAGAGGAGGAAATACCGGACAGCGACAGGGATCAAGCCCAGGCTCTCTACATCGCAGTTCAGTGCATGGATAGAACATTATCTTTA
Organism: Tetracentron sinense; assembly: GCA_015143295.1. NCBI lineage: Eukaryota > Viridiplantae > Streptophyta > Magnoliopsida > Trochodendrales > Trochodendraceae > Tetracentron > Tetracentron sinense. The sequence continues at coordinate 21,727,156 of CM026559.1, read as the reverse complement.
GTACTAATCGACAATGGCTCTGGCATAAATGTCTGCACTCTCTGCACACTGCAAAGCCTAGGGTTGGACCTCAATTAGGTGAAAAAGAGACCCATGACAATCAGGGCTTTTGACAACTCAACCAGGAAGAATCTGGGTGACATCAACTTGACCATCAGGGTCGGACTTGCTCAGTTCATAACAAACTTTCAAGTCGTGAATGTGCCAGCCTTATTCACCTTGCTCCTAGGGAGGCCATGGATCCACGTGGTCGGAGCCATTCCCTCCTCTCTCCATCAAAGAATCAAATTCATTCAAGATACCATTTGGTTGTGATCCCTTCAGAGGAGATGGCTGGTTCCTTTGGGGACATCCATGAGCTAGGGCAAGGCCGCCTCAAGAAATCTTGGACCTCCTAGAGCACAGTGAAGGGATCCTGTAGTCTAACATCGAGGACACTGAGACCATAAAGCTAGGATCCAAAGACAATCCCTAGCTCTTTAAGATCGGCACAACCATGAGCCCGCAGTAGAGAACAGACGTGATCAGCTTCCTGAAGAGCTATAGTGATGTCTTTACCTAGTCATATGCAGACATACCCGGCCTAGACCCAGCATTGGTGGTACACAGATTATCCCTGAACCCTGAAGTCAGACCAATTAAGCAGAAACTGAGACGGATGAGGCTCGAATGGTCGCAAAAGGTCAAAGAAGAGGTAGAGAAGCATATCAAAGCAAGTTTCCTAGCAATAACAACCTACCCTGAGTGGTTAGCCAATATCATACTAGTACCCAAGAAGGATGGCAAGGTCTGAATGTGTATTGACTACCGAAATCTAAACAAAACGAGCCCTAAAGACAACTTTCCTCTCCCGCACATCAGCATTCTGGTCGACAATACTGCAGGGCATGAGACGCTCTCATTCATGAATGGTTTCTCCGGATACAACCAGATCAGAATGGCAGAAGAAGACATGAAAAAACCTCATTCATCACACTATGGGGCACGTTCTGCTACAAGGTAATGTCCTTCTGGCTAAAAAATGTAGGGGTAACCTACCATAGGGCCATGACAACACTATTCCATGACATGATTCACAAGTCAACTGAAGTCTATGTGGACGACATGATTGTCAAATCACCTACTGCCAGGCAGCATCCTGAAGACCTGAAAAAGCTATGTGACAGACTCAGAGAATTTTGCCTAAGACTGAATCCGGCCAAATGTGTCTTTGGAGCCTCATCAATAGAACTCCTCAGCTTCATAGTCAGCAAAAGAGGCATCGAGATTGATCTAGTTAAAGCCAAAGCTATCATTGAAATGCCGACTCCCTAAACTGAAAAGGAAATTCACGGGTTCCTGGGCAGAATTCAGTACATCAGTCAATTCATCTCTCAGCTCACTCCGATATGTGAGCCAATATTCAAGCTTCTTTGGAAGAATGTACCTACAATCTGGACTGACGAGTGCCAGGAAGCCTTTGATATAATAAAGCAATATCTTCTCCATCCTCCAGTACTTGTACATACTACACTAGGATGACCATTGCTACTATACATCTCAGTGCAAGAAACCTTAATGGGGTGTGTCCTGGCATAGCATTACAAGATAGGTAAAACAGAGCAAGCCATCTACTACATCAGTACGTTCCTGTAAGAGTATGAAGAGAAGTACAGCCCGCTCGAGAAGACTTATCTGGCACTGGTCTAGGCTACTCAGCGCCTGTGACACTATCTGGTCTCATGCCCGGTAATTCTGATCCCCGGATGGACCCACTCAACTACCTACTGGAAAAGCCAGCCACTACCGGGAGGACAACCCGATGACTTATGATGTTCTCTAAATTTGACATCACGTACATGACTCAGAACTCAATCAAGGGGCAGGCGATTGCAGATCACTTGGCCCACTGTCTAGCACTGGACTATGTTTCAGTACATGATCAGTTTCCAGATGAAGCTATCCTATATGCAGAGACAGAAGAACAAGAATACCTCGGCTCGGAGTTATACTTCGACGGAGCCGCTAACAATCATGGACATGGAGCAGGAGTAGTCCTTATCTCACCTATGGGAGCACACCTCCCCATCTCAGTCAAGTTAAAATTTAGATGTTCAAACAACGAAGCAGAATACGAGGCATGCATAGTCGGACTGAAAGAAACCCTAGGCATCGAGATTAAAGAGATAGGCATCTACGGCGACTAGTCTTTGGTAATCTGTCAGGCAAACGAATCTTGGGCCATCTGAGAAGCAAGGCTAGTTTCGTACTTGACCTACCTCAACGTGCTGATCACTCAGTTTAGAATAATCACCTTCAGTCACAGGTCTAGAAACCACAACAGATTTACCGATGCACTGGCTACTCTCGCCTCCATGGTTCAAATTCCTAGGGGCATCATGCTCTAGCCAATCGAGATTCAACAACAGGATCAGCTTGTCTACTGCCATGAGATTGAAGAGGTATCAGACCACAAGCCTTGGTATGTGGACATCAAGTAATATCTCGAGGATGAGACCTTCCCACTCGATTTTACCAAAATAGACCGCTGGGCAATCAAAAGATTGTCCATTCGGTTTGTCCTCTCAGGAGGAATCTTGTACAAGAGATTGCCAAACAATATCTGGCTTAGATGTCTCAACACTCGTGAAGTTGCAGAGGTAGTTGAAGAAGTTCACGGAGGAACTTGCAGCCCACACATGAACGGGTTGATGCTCCCGGATATGCATATAATAATGTTAATTACTACCCCTTTATTTGCACATGTTAGTTATTTATCTTGTCTTAATTTTTCTAATTATAGTTTTTATCTTATTATGTAGGAATTTGAGAGAGTTGCATAAGAATGAGGCTAAATCAAGGGATTAGAGAAGAAAGACCCAAGTCCAAAAGTTCAAGTCTAATTAAAGAAGATAAAGCCCAAGTCCAAGACCCAAGTCATAGCACAAATTGAAGAAATTCAAAGCTAAAAGCCCATTAGAGAGAAAAGCCATACATAGCTCACTCATCTAATTGGATTAAATCAAGAAGAAGATAGGGTTCCTGATATTTGGCAACCAAATCTACAAGAAAAGCAAGTAAATTTCATGGGTGTCAATATTGAGCAACAAATCCCCCCCAAAAAGGAAGATTTTCAGATTTCCGCCTAAACTGACCATGACTCACTAATTTGGTCATAACTTTTGATTGAGAGATCAGATTAAGGAAAGATTTGAGGCATTGGAAAGAAAACTCAAAGGGGAACAATATTGCATTTCACGAGGATCTCCTAATTGGGATATTAAAGGGGTCAAAATATTCAGTCAAGTGGAGGTTTATGCATAGAGCACAGGAAAATCAGGATTAAATACAGTTTTTCTCTTCCTCTTTTAGGGACTCTCTCTTTTTTTTTCTCCCATTCTCTCTAGCCTAAATCTTATTCTCTTTTCTCTCTACCATTTTCTTTCTTTTCTTTGATTTTCTATATTGTAAGAGTAGAAGAGGAGTGGTGTAAAAAGTCGATCAAACATCAATGAAGAGCATGATTTATGTTATCGGTTTTATCTTGAATGCTACAATGTTCCGCTAACTCGTGATAAGGGGAAAAGGAGGAAACAAAGAATCCGGTAAGATTAATCCTTATTTTAGTTTTTAAAAACTCCAAAATTGTATTGTTACGAAAATATTAAATCTAAATTTTAATTAAAGTTTTCATATGAACTATCTTCCGATCCAAAGCATTTGCTTGCTTATTGGATCGTGTTTTATTACAGAATTTATAAATTAAATTTAGGATTAATTTTATTATATTTTTGGTGAAATCCAGATCTCCTATTCTCTTCAACTTTAACAAAAAAAAAAGTTTCTTTTCTTCTTCTTTTTATTCCATTAGTTTTTATTATTTTTAATTATAATCTTAGCATAACAAATTTTAAATCAGTTTTTATTTAACCCATAAAATAATTCTAAATTAATAATAGTACCTATTTAACAAGTCTCTGTGGATCGACCCCATTTTGCCACTATCTTACAATAGAAAGTATGCATTCGGGTTAATTATATTTGAGCACACCAAATTTTGGCGCCATTGCCGGGGACTAGTTCTTAAAAAGGTTCTAAAAAAATCTGGAATTTATTTTTGGTTAGGTTTATTTCTCTCTCTCTCTCTCTCTCTATATATATATATATATATTTTTTTTTTTTTTAAATCTTGGAATCTCTATTTCTATAATTTTTGGGTTAGGTTTGGATTAATTTTTTTTTTTTTTAACTTTAGTTTTTTTTTTTTTTTTGAGTTTTATTTTTATTCCTTTGTTTTTTTTTTCTTTTATTCTCCTTTTCCATATTACTTTGAGTTTTTATTCTTACTGCAGGAAATTGGAGAAGGAGATCTAAAAAGACAAGGAGCCGAAGGAGGATTTGAAAAAAAAAAAAATTAGTTTTTTATTTTATGTAATATTTTTTAGACCATTGTAGTAGGATTTTTTAAATCATTTGGGAAGGCCCAAATTGTAATAAATAGAGCAGGGAAGTAGGAGAGTTGGACTATACTCTCTCTGCACCTCGGGTTCGTACACCAAGTTTGGTGTTGGTGGCCCGGGTCGACTCAATTAGATCTTCCCTCACCTTGAGTGGGAGGTACGTACTTTAAACCTTACCCCGTGAATCTTTTACTTGTTAGTGGGGATTGTTTGATGTCTTTAAATTAACGAGTGCTTACATGCTTGATACAAATTTAATTGGAGCACCGTTTTTAGTAAGGGCACCTCAAAACCCATGACAAGATAAGAACCGGATTTAATCACCGGATTATTGCCCATAGGTTTAAGTACAACCCACTTTAGCACCCAACCAATCAATCTTAAATAAAATTAATTAGACATTGGCCCTAGGACCTTTGAGCTCATTAGGATGAAGACCCACCAAAAGTTGAGCCAATTGTGTTATTTGACCAAACTCGATGACAAGGAAAGCTCTGTCCCTTTAAAGGGTGACAGTCTCTGTTTTAGGAGAGCTGGTTTTTAAGCGGAACCCTTGCCTAGGGCATTATGAACCCACCACTCAACCTGGGAGCTTACCTGGTTAACTTGGTTTCATAAGATCGAGTTGGAGGCTTAGGTACACTCTTCAAACCAGTTAGGAGCTGTCTAGTTAATTAGAAAAAAAATTAGGTTGTTGGCGTGTTTCAATTGGACCGTGCTTGCTTGTGTGCGCATCATCAAGATTAGACTAGACTAGGATTTTTCTTAGAAGTCAATACTCTGGTTTATGTGCACTTGGGTATGTGTGAGAGGTTGTTTAGTCAAAAAAGAACTCACAAGTAATCCCATCACATATTTCGAGGATTTTTCCATTTTCTCTGAAATGGCAAATCCTCCAGAAAGGACCTTGAATGAGCGTTTTGCTCCTGCCTCTGCTACACCACTGACATGCATAGTCTTGCCAGAGGTGGTAGCAAATCAATTTGAAATCAGGCCTGCAACTATCAACATGTTACCCAAATTCCATGGTTTTGAGAGTGAACAACCTTATATTCACTTAAACAAGTTCCTAACAATTTATCACACATTTAGGAACCAAAACCTGGACAGCGAGAGTGTCAAGTTGAGGTTATTCCCTTTATCCCTAGAAGATCACGCCACTGCGTGGTTGAATTCTCTTCCGCAAAATTCCATCACGACATGGGATGAGATGTCCAAAAATTTCATGGCCAAATTCTACCCAATCGCCAAAACTGAGAAAATTAAAGATGCGATTAGAAATTTTAGGAGTAAAGCAGAGGAGGAATTTCCTCAAACATGGGAAAGATTCCATGATCTTCTTGTCAAATGCCCGCACCACAGGATTGACAAAGCTCAATTAGTCCACTATTTCTACAGAGGACTAACAACTGCTCAACGTACCTTCATAGAGTCCATGCACCAAGGCAAATTCATGAGACAGACTCCACCTCAAGTGTATGATTTCCTGGTAGACTTAGTGGAGAATTCCCAAAATTGGAGCAGTAACAGGGATGAATATGAGAGGGAGGAACTAGGATCCAGAAGTCAAGGATTATATGATCCAAAGACAAACTCTGATCTAAAGAAGGTCATGTCTAATCTAGTCAATGGGGTAAATAATTTGACCAAAAAGTTTGATGCCTTTACAGTCTCGGCAAACAAGAACCCTTAGTATGACCACGACTCTTTGAGTAGTCCAACTGATCCAATTGTCATGTGCCTACTATGTGATAGCTCTGAGCACATGGTGGAAAATTGCCAAAGCTTGCCAACTATCAAAGCAGAGTAAGCCAATTCCATAAACGGGTATAGCACTTTCAGGAAACCCACACCGAATTCATTCAGTCAGACATATCACCTAGATAATAGGTTCCATCCAAATTTCTCATACAGACAGAATGAACCTATCCAATCTCAAGGTGGTCCGCCCGGTTTCCAGAGGAATTACCAAAGGCAAGGTATTCCCCAGTCTCCTCTAAACAATCATTCCATAGTGTCCCAGCCAGCTTACTCAGGACCTCAACAGTCTAACAACTGTAGACGTCTAGTGTCGGATCCCATGACCAATTACTCTCCTCCAATACCTTAGCAGACATCCAACCTGGAGAATATGATGACTAACATGATGAAGCTACAATAGCAATTCATGCAACAACATTTTCAGACAAATTCAACCCAGGAAAGGACAAATCAAACAACTGCTCAGGCCATTGCAAAAATAGAAGTCCAAATCAGTTAGTTGGCCCAATCAGTAGGAGGTAGAGAGAAGGGACAATTTCTTAGTCAAACAGTTCCTAACCCTAGGACCCATCCTATTCTTCCCAATCCTCCTAGAGGTTAGTATGAGATAGGAAACAACTCAGCACCAACCCATGATGAGGTTCGTAAACAGGTAGACAATAAGGTTGAAATGTCTGAACAACCTAAAGTGAAAGAAGGTCCAAAAGAGAGTGTGATAGTCCCAATATCCATAGAGAAAGGGAAAGAAAAAAAGAACCAAGATCAATCCATCAACTCATACATCCCAAAAGCCCCATATCCATAGCGTCTGCAGGATAATAGAACGAATTCACACTTTAAAGGAATCCTAGAAGTATTTAAGAATGTTCAAATCAATATTCCCCTTCTAGATGCCATCAAACAGATACCTTCCTATTCTAAGTTCTTAAAAGACCTAACCACTGTCAAAAGGAAGACATCAATTCCTAGAGAAGCTATTCTTGCAGCTCAATCTTCAGGGCTTATCCAGTACACCTTAGTGCCCAAATACAAGGACCCTGGATGCCCAACAATCTCCATCAGGATTGGAGATACTGTGATTGAGAAGTGTCTTTTAGACTTAGGGGCTAGTGTGAACCTTCGACCTTATTCTGTATACAAACAGCTAGGTTTGGGGGAGCTCAAACCTACAGACATCACCTTGAGTCTTGCAGATAGGTCAGTAAAGGTTCCAAAGGGAATAGTTGAGGATGTGATCATCAAAGTGAATGAGTTCTATTTTCTCGCAGACTTTGTAGTCTTGGACACCGAACCAGTCATGAACCCTAGTCGTCACATTCCTGTGATACTTGGTCGCCCATTCCTCGCTACATCCAATGTAGTCATCAAATGTAGGAATTGAGTCATGACTTTGGCTTTCAATAATATGAAGCTAACATTGAACGTATTCTACAATTGCTTCTAGAGCAACGAAATGGATGATGAGGAAGAGGTGAACATGATAGATGTTCTCGTAGGTCAAACCATTCAACAATCTTGTTATCAGGATCCTTTAGAGCAATGTCTAGCCCAGTTCAACATTGGCATTGACATTGACGACTCCATCCGTGAAGTCAATGTCATGTTGGACTCAACTCCGTAAATGGACATCAACCGGTGGAGAGAAAAGATAGAACAATTACCAGTGACCACCTCAGTGCCTGTGCCGTCTATCATCGAACCTCCCAAGTTAGAACAGCAAAAGGTCCTTGAAGTTCTTCGTTCCCGCCCGAAAGCTATTGGATGGTCAATCACAGACATAAAAGGAATTAGCCCGTCTGTGGTCATGCATCAAATTCATTTAGAAGAAGATGCTAAACCATCTAGAGAACCTCAGAGACGGCTGAATCCTATCCTCAAGGAAGTAGTAAGAGGAGAAGTGCTTAAACTCCTAGACGCGGGTATTATATACCCTATATCTGACAGTAAATAGGTAAGTCCAATCCAAGTTGTACCAAAAAAATCTGGAGTCACTGTTGTGGCCAACAAAGACAATGAACTAGTCCCAACTTGCCTCCAAACTGGCTGGCGAGTTTGCATTGACTATCGAAGGTTAAATGCAATGAATAGGAAGGACCATTTTCCCCTACCATTTATTGATCAAATGTTAGAGCGTCTAGCGGGTCACGCTTACTACTGCTTCCTCGATGGTTATTCTAGATATAACCAAATTCCAATAGCTGCTGAGGACCAAGAGAAAACAACATTCACCTGTCCCTTTGGCACATTTGCCTATAGGCGTATGCCTTTTGGTTTGTGTAATGCACCAGCCACCTTCCAACGATGCATGTTGAGTATCTTCTCAGACATGGTGGAGAGATTCTTGGAGGTTTTTATGAATGATTTCCCTGTCTTTGGATCATCATTTGATGAATGTCTTAACCATCTGGCACTTGTTTTGCAAAGATGTGAAGAAAAGAACCTAGTTCTTAACTGGGAAAAGTGTCATTTTATGGTTAAGTTAGGGATTGTGTTAGGTCATGTAGTGTCAAAAGATGGCATAACAATGGACAAGGCCAAGGTAGATGTCATTTCCAACCTGTCACCTCCTAAATCTGTTAGAGAGGTGAGATCATTCTTAGGCCATACCGGCTTCTACCGTCGGTTCATTAAGGATTTTAGTAAGATCACAAGACCTCTGTGTGATTTACTGGCAAAAGATGCTCCATTCAATTTCACACATTCATGTCTAGATGCATTCGAGAGACTGAAAAAGGAGTTAACCTCGGTACCAATTATTCAACCTCCAAATGGGAGTGTTCCATTTGAGGTTATGTGCGATGCCTCTAATTATGCCATAGGAGTTATCTTAGGGCAAAGAGTTAACAAGATGCCACATGTCATCTACTATGTGAGTAAGACTCTAAACGATGCTCAACTCAACTATTCTACCATAGAAAAGGAGTTATTAGCTGTCGTTTATGCCTTAGACAAATTTAGGTTCTATCTTATTGGCTCAAAGGTTGTCGTATACACTGATCACGCAACTCTTAAGTACCTTCTCACCAAGAAAGATACTAAGGCCAGGCTAATTAGGTGGATTCCCCTGTTACAAGAGTTTGACCTAGAAATCAAGGATAAGAAGGGTGTGGAAAATGTGGTAGTAGATTATGTCTCTAGACTCATTGTTGAACCCTCTTGTGATGCCTCACCTGTTTTAGAGACATTCCCCGATGAACAACTTATGACTGTCTCTATTATCAAAACTCAACGGTATGCAGACATTGTCAATTACATAATCATTGGCCAAACACCAAGTTCCTGGTCTAAGCAAGAGAGATTTTGTTTTCTAGCTAGGGCCAAATGGTATTTTTGGGATGAGCCTTACTTATTCAAATACTGCCCAGACCAGATCATTAGGCAATGTGTCCCTGAGTACGATCAACCAAAAATTCTCAAGTTCTGCCACAATCATGCTTGTGGAGGACACTTTGGGGGAAAGAAGATTGCTGCAAAAATCTTGCAGTGTGGTTTCTACTGGCCTACTTTATTTCGTGATACTCATGAATATTGTAAGGCATGTGATCGTTGCCAAGGATTAGGGCGAATCACAAAGAGGAATGAAATGTCCCAAAATCCCATCCTAATCATCGAGATATATGATGTATGGGGCATTGACTTTATGGGCCCATTCCCTATGTCTCATGGTTATCTCTACATCCTAGTCGCGGTAGACTATATCTCCAAATGGGTTGAAGCTCAAGCATGTCGGACAAATGACCACAAGGTACTTGTTCAGTTCCTCAAAGATACTATCTTTGCTCGTTTTGGTACTTCTCGAACCATCATTAGTGATGGGGATAAGCATTTCTGTAATCGGGTTTTCGAGGCCTTGATGAAGAAGTATATCATTCGTCATAAGGTTGCTACCCCTTATCATCCACAAACTAGTGGGCAGGTCGAAGTTTCCAATAGGGAGATCAAAACCATTCTAGAGAAGATAGTTAACTCCACTAGGAAGGATTGGTCATTGCGACTGAGTGATGCATTATGGGCTTATAGAACGGCCTACAAGACTCCAATTGGGATGTCCCCATACAGATTAATCTTTGGGAAGGCTTGTCACCTACCAGTCGAGGTAGAACGTAAAGCGTATTGGGCTATTAAGCACTTGAATTTCGATCTTGACAAGGCAGGAGAAGTTAGGAAACTCCAACTTGATGAGTTGGAGGAGCTTAGGCATGATGCCTATGATTGCACTAAAAAGTATAAGGACCGAATGAAAGTCATGCATGATAAACATATCCTTAGGAAAGAATTTTTCCCAGGTCAGAAGGTCCTCTTATACAACTCTAGGCTCTACCTATTTCCAGGCAAGCTAAAATCACGGTGGACTGGTCCATACATAGTCCAAATAGTGCATCCTCATGGTGCCGTGGAGCTTCAAAATTCAAAGGATGGTCATACTTTTCAAGTCAATGGGCAGCGTCTCAAATCTTATCTCGAGTACTTTACTCCAGAGGTAGAAGAAATTTTGTTGGATGATCCTGTGTATCAGGATTAAGACATTGCATTGGTCTGGCTGAAGACGTTAAACTTAGCACTATGGGGAGGCAACCCTATCTTCTTGTACATATTTTGCAGGATGGTCATAGTGCATGTGTCAGTTTGCATACCTTATTTGGTAAGAAGTTCCTACTCACATTGTTCATCTCATTCCCTACATAACATTGGGGCATGTGTCAGTTTGCATACCTTATCTGGTAAGAAGTTCCTACTCACATTGTTCATCTCATTCACTGTATAACATTGGGGACAATGTTAGATTTAGGTTTGGGGGTGTGGACTTACCATTTAAAAAAAAGAGTTTGCTTATATTTCTCAAGATCTTGGCTCATACTCACAGGCATTTGGTGAAACATCATAAATCAGTCAGAATTTCAAAGTATTTAGGATAGGAGTCCTTGTATACATCTCTTGCTTAGCAGATCTTAGAAACAAAGAAAGCCCTGAAAGTTCACTACACATCTGACTTGTCACCTAGAGTCCAAGTCAAAGAGAGTAGGTGTGACCCTTCTAATTACCTAGAATGTTAGGAAAGACCTGATCTGATGAATTATGACTTCCTTGTTCATTTGGTTGGCTGGGAAAGAATAAAAACAGAACTGGATTATATATACATTTTGAAAAGCAAAGAATGAATTAGACTGGGCACACCAGAAAGGGCTACATATTCTCAGATTCGTGTTTCAAAAAAAAAGGTGTCGAAAAGAAAAGACAAAATCCAAAATGTCAAATGTAGAATTTGAGCAAAGAAAGTAAACAGGTTGTGCTGACATGTCCTCGGGTATGCTCCCTGATGGCTCATGTGTTGTTACGCTCTTGCGCTAACCTAGCACTTGGAAATAGTGTGAAAGCTGCCGATGTGAAAATACAAGTAAGCTGCAATATCATAGATAAAGCCCCTTAGAGGTATTAAGGTGAACATCCACAATTCTCGTTAACTCAGACAGGATGCTTAGTTTGGAGTTAGGTTCTAGGTCAATCTCATCATTCATGGCAGTTAGGAGTTAAACCCTGCTTTAGAAGACTGAACCTCGAAGTCACAAATCAGATATTCACATGCACTCAGGGTTGTATCTTATTCTAGAATTCTTCTAAGAGAGAGTTTGTATATGGGACACATTTCTAAATTTGTATGGAACCAATAATTGATAAATTTCAAATAGCCAATGCCTAGAAAAAAAAATGTTGAAGTAAGATCTTGTTAGATATATAGCAAACTTTTGAATTTCGTGGGTAAATTCTCTACAAACCCTCATGAGACAACACTCGTGATACCTACGAAAGTGAGTTAGTTTTACTCGAGGACTAGCAAAACGTAGGTTTGGGGATATTTGATATGCATAGAATAATGTTAATTACTACCTCTTTATTTGCACATGTTAGTTATTTATCTTGTCTTAATTTTTCTAATTATAGTTTTTCTCTTATTATGTAGGAATTTGAGAGAGTTGTATAGGAATGAGGCTACATCAAGGGATTAGAGAAGAAAGACCCAAGTCCAAAAGTTCAAGTCTAAGTAAAGAAGATAAAGCCCAAGTCCAAGACCCAAGTCAAAGCACAAATTGAAGAAATTCAAAGCTAAAAGCCCATTAGAGAGAAAAGCCATACAGGGCCCACTCATCTAATTGGATTAAATCAAGGAGTAGATAGGGTTTTTGATATTTGGCAACCAAATCTACAAGAAAAGCAAGTAAATTTCGTGGGTGACAATATTGTGCAACAAATCCCCCCCAAAAGGGAAGATTTTCAGATTCCCACCTAAACTAACCATGACTCACTAATTTGGTCATAACTTTTGATTGAGAGATCAGATTAAGGTAAGATTTGAGGCATTGGAAAGAAAACTCAAAGGGAAACAATATTGATTTTCACGAGGATTTGCTAATTGGGAAGTTAAAGGGGTATTCGGTCAAGTGGAGGCTTATGCATAGAGCACAGGAAAATCAGGGTTAAAAACAGTTTTTCTCTTCCTCTTTTGGGGACTCTTTTTTTTTTTCTCCCATTCTCTCTAGCCTAAATCTTATTCTCTTTTCTCTCTACCATTTTCTTTCTTTTCTTTGATTTTCTATTTTGTAAGAGTAGAAGAGGGAGTGGTGTAAAAAGTCGATCAAACATCAATGAAGAGCATGATTTATTTCATCGGTTTTATCTTGAATGCTACAATGTTCCACTAACTCGTGATAAGGGAAAAAGGAGGAAACCAAGAATCCGGTAAGATTAATCTTTATTTTAGTTTTTAAATACTCCTAAATTGTATTGTTACGAAAATATTAAATCTGAATTTTAATTAAAGTTTCCGTAAGATCTATCTTCCGATCTAAAGCATTTGCTTGCTTATTGGATCGTGTTTCATTGGAGAATTTATAAATTAATTGTAGGATTAATTTTATTATATTTTTGGTATAATCCAGATCTCCTATTCTCTTCAACTTTAACAAAAAAAAAAGTTTCTTTTCTTTTTCTTTTTATTGCATTATGTTTATTTTATTTTTAATTATAATCTTAGCATAACAAATTTTGAATCGATTTTTATTTAACCCATAAAATAATTCTAAATTAATAATAGTACCTATTTAATAAGTCTCTGTGGATCGACCCCATTTTGCCACTATCTTACAATAGAAAGTGTGCATTCGGGTTAATTATATTTGAGCACACCACTCCCCAAGAAGATACTCAGACTGGGCTATTACTGGTCTACAATAGAATCTGACTGTTGCCAGCATATACAAAAATGCCACCACTGCCAAATCTATACTGAAAGGATCAATGCACCGCAAACCAAGCTACAAAATGTCACCGCTCCATGGCCATTGATAGCCTCTTATGCCAACGTCACAGCCTCCGTGGTTCAGTGTTTTCTCAAAAAGAACATCATCTGCTAGTATGGTGTCCTATTTGAGATTGTAACAGACAATGCTCTCAATTTCTGCAACAAGGGGATGACAGATCTCTGCTAGAAGTTTAATATACAGCATCACAACTCAACACCATACAGGCCACAGACCAATGGTGCAATTGAAGCCGCCAACAAAAACATGAAGAAAATCATAAAGCAGATGACAACCAATTACTTTGCCTGACAGGAGGTGCTCCCATATGCACTCATGACCTACAGAACGTCCATCCGAACTTTAACTAGGGCAACACTATTTTCTCTGGCTTATGGTATGGAAGCAGTCCTCCCTATTGAAGTAGAAATTCCATCACTTCAGGTGTTAATGAAAGCAAAAATCTCAGAAGTAGAATGGTCGCATACCCGGTATGAGCAGCTGAATTTGATCGAGGATCGGTGACTGAAAGCCATCAACTACTCTCAGGCCTATTAGAGGCGCATAGCTAAGGCATTCAACAAGAAAGTCAAGCCACGAAGCATTGAATTTGGTGACCTGGTGCTCCGGAAAATGTTGCCAAACCACCTTGACCCGAGGGGCAAGTTCACTCCTAACTACGAAGGCCCATACATCATCCGAGACAAATTCTCCGACAGCGCCCTTCAACTCGGACGTATGGATGACGAAGACCTCCCAGAGCCCATTAACATGGACAAAGTCAAACGATACTACACTTAGGGTCTAGATCTGATAGACGCTTTACACTCATAGATTCTCCAAAAAAATGACAGGAGGCCATCCTTGGCACACTCCTTATCCTCAGCAATGTAAACTCATTTTCCAAATAAATGAAATCCTCTAGTTAGCCCCCTTGAGCCTAACAACCCTTCTTTTATATAAATATTTTCAGAGACACCTTCCCTTGCCTTCTGCGGCATTTGCCTGAACTACATCATGACCTGATCCAGCAAAGGGTTCGTAGGCAACCTGAAAATCAGGTGCGGTCACTAAAAGGATCCAAACATCCCCTAAACTATCCCCCGTGGAATCAAAACCTCTCCCAAGTCTCTCCACAAAGTCCAAACAGAGCAAGAATCCTCTTTACTTGCCTAGCCAAGTCAACTCTCAAGGGTACAAAATTTCCATCAAAAGAAAGCTCAAAATAGAAGTTGAAACATTCTCAAAGTCAGAAACTCCCCATAGACAAACCTCTCTATACTCTTTCCCCAGCAAAAATTTTTAGGGACAACCTCCCCCATACAAATCTCCCCAAGCAGAACAACCTCTCTCCCCAAGCAGAGCACTTCCAAACCAATCTCCCTAGCAGCGACAACCTCTCTCAAATTCCTCAACGGAGCAAAAAAAAAGAAACTCCGTCGGAAATCCCAAAAGTACAAATCCCTAGGAGAGTACAACGGGAGAAGTCCCTAAAAGAGTCTAGATCAACTGAAAAAGAGAAATCGTAGGGTGTCCCAAAATTCGGTCTCGTAGCCTACATTTTGTCATCCTAGATCCCCTAGAAACTATGAGTGCAAGCACAGTATTACATCTACATCCTCAGTGGAACACAAATCGTCAGCAGAATGTCATTTAGGACAATGAAGGGAGAAGATCCATTTTCCCAATAAATCCAGGTATAAGTGAAAACCGACAACGACCTCATTACGCAAAAATTATGCGACCCTAGACTTAGTCTCGTGACTAGGGTCAAAAAAGGGACAAAAATCAATCAGCTTCGTAGGCATGAGGAAAATCGTCAATGGCCCCATTGCGCAAAAAATATAAGAATCCCATGACTTGGTCATTCCAAGGGTAAAAAAGAGAGAAAAACTGAAGAGCAGTTTGGCAACAAAATCCGACAGCAATCAGTCTCGCCGAATTCCCAACAATCCCCCGCAGGTCCCTAGCAGATGGAATTTAGAAACAGACTCCCCAACAGACAGTTGATAGTCTCCAGCAGAGATCCACTCCCCAGCAGGTCCCAGCAGTGATCTACGACAGTGATGTGTTCCCCCAATAAGGGTTTAAAAGCTTCCAATTGCTTTCTATAACACTCTCCCCAGGTAGAGTTCCCCAATCTCCAGAAGCGGCAAGACAAGCAGGTCTACCCCCAAACATCCCCAGCAGTGAAGAAACCTCTTTTGGGTCATACTCCACTCTTCGTGAGTAAAAGACAGACTACAAAATCTCCTAAGCCCTGACGAAGGCAGTTTCCTGGCAAATCTAAAAGCTAGCTAAACATTCTTTCTGTGAAAATCAAAAACTTTTACAAGAGTCCAACACTTTTCAAAAACATTTTTCAAAACAGAGCTTCCGGTACCGAGACTTAGTCGTACCAACCTGCATCAAGCAGCCTCGATAAGACAAGCAGAAGAAGCTGACACATCCCCACGAGTTGTAATCAACAGAATCATGGAAAAACATCTTCGCTTTTACACCCTGCATGACATCATCAAAATCTAGCATCCCTTGGCCATTTCAAAATCAATCTGGCTAGCACCTCTGGGACTTGTCATCCGGCTAGTGCCTCCTTGGCATGCCACAACCTCTTCGACACCCCCGTGTGTCCTTGACATCCTGTGTGCCCCTCGACCAACTCGTCATACCGCGACATTACCTCCTGCATGTCCCCAGATATCTTGCGTATCCCTTGACAACCTCGTCATATCTTGATACCTCCCACGTGTCCTCTTCGACACCCCCGTGTGTCTCCGACATCCCAGGTGAGCATCGACATAACGAACTTTGTCGATACCTCATATGTCCCCCTTTGACACCTCATGTGTCTCCGACATCCAAGTGAGCATCGACATGACGCACTTTGTCGGCACCTCACATGTCCCCCTTCGACACCCCCATGTGTCTCCGACATCCAATGTGAGCAGTGACATAATGAACTTTGTCAGCACCTCGCATGTCCCCCTTCAACACCCCCGTGTGTCTCTAACATCCTAGGTGAGCATCGACATAACGCACTTTGTTGGCACCTCGCATGTCCCCCTTTGACACCCCCGTGTGTCTCTGACATCCCAGGTGAGCATCGACATAACACACTTTATCGGTACCTCACATGTCCCCCTTTCGACACCCCCGCGTATCCTTGACATCCCAAGTGAGCATCGACATAACACACTTTATCGTCACCTGCATGTCCTTTATTTGTTTTGGCTAAGCACCTCTGGGTAACGTCATAGCGACCAATCCTGGCTAGCTCCTCTGGGACATGTCATCTCTCTTTGCATCCATTAAATCCCCAGCATGAGTAGGACAGACTACTCTTCATTCCCCAGAAAGTGGTCCTAACCACTTCAGCTTTCCTCAAGTCACCCATATCCCCACCAGGTATAAGCAGACACTTCACATCACCACTTGCACAGCATGCATATCATCATTCCTTAAGAACCCAATCTTGGTGTAAAAATAGGATGATTCTAGTCTTTATCGTTCAATTGCCAACTTGGCACTCTCTGAGAAAGAGAGGCAGCTGTAAGCACCCAAGTTTTACACCCTGTCGTAACCGTGGTTAAATACCGTTAACCATGGGCCTAACCCTAGGTGAACCTTAGGTAAACCCTAGTCAAGCCTTAGTCAAGCCCTAGGCAAACCCTAAGTCAAACCTAAGCAAACCTTTAACCCTAGGCCTAACCTTAGGTAGACCCTAGTCAAGCCCTAGGCAAACCCTAGGTCAAACCTGAGCAAACCTTAAACCCTAGACCTAATCCTAGGTACACCCCAGTCAAACCCTAAGCCTAACCCTAAGTAAACCTTAGTCAAACCCTAGGCCTAACCCCAGGCAAACCCTAGTCTAATTCTAGGGCCCAAGAACCCCAAAATCTGAAGTGGGCCCAAACATGGGCCCATAAGTCTTTAGAGCCCAGTGCAATGGGGCCCACCTACTTTATTTTAAAAGTTCAAATAATGACGGTAATAACTTTACCGCCATTACCAATAATGGAAAAATGAACAGTACCCTAGGCCAATCGTGTGAGGGTTGGGCCTGTTTTAGCATAAAAGAGGAAATTATGGTAGAGTTTCTACCACCATTCCTAGTTTAGGCTAAATTAGGAATGGTGGTAGAAACTCTACCGCCATTACCCAGTTTCTACAAATTTGCATGCTGCACCCTTCTGGCCTCTCCTGCTCCGCCTCTCTTATGTCTAGCACGCCTATAGGAGTTCCCAAATTGTCCCAGGGTCCTGTCCTTCCTATAAATACCCACTAGTTCATGCCTTGAACCCCATTCTAAAAACCCATACCAAAGCTCTGCTAAAACTCAGCTAGCCTTTTTTCCAGCCCGTTCAGCTTTTGTTCTTCATCAAGGAAGACCCCTTAGAGCTCCAGGAGCTACTCAGACCTCCCCTGTGCACCACCACCATGCACTAGTCCCTCACCTCCGTGCTCAGCCACTCCACGGTGGGGATCAAATCAACAGGGTAGACCCACTGCACCCTACCCTTTTTGCTTTCTGCTTCAAATATCTGTAAGGTCACTGGTCCTACTCCAGGGGCCATTTTGATTCTTGTTGTAGCTTTCTTTTCATTGCAAACCAAGGATAGGGGCTGCCCTACCTTCCGCATAAGTATGGGGTGCAAAATTTGGCTCATTTTCGAATCATCAAGGAGGGCCGATCAATCGGTCACTTATGGTCGATCGACGGTGGCGCGACGAGGCTGGAGCTTGGACCGCCGATTGATCAGCCGGGGTGTGCCGATCGATTTGCCAAAGCAGGATTAGTCCGAAAATTGCTATTTGAGTTAGTTTTCCTTTGGGAAACTCCTAATTCGAGTGGATGTCTTTCTAATTGTCTAGGACTCCAAGTTTAGGCCTATAAATAGGGGATTATGGGTCTAGGGTATGAGAATGGTTATAAGAACAAGGTAAATATTTTAAGGCTCCCGGGGAGAGCCCTGGTAGTTCTCATGGGGAGTGGGAGATAATAGAAAGGGTTAAAGCATACTAGGGCTTGGGAAAAGGTTGAAGGAATGATAAATAAAGATTGTTCTTAGGGTTCATTGAGAAGGTGACTTGAGTGGGGTGTACAAGGGGCTCTGGGCTTGGGTTGGGATTTAATCTGAGAGGAGAGTAAATATTGTACTAGGTTTTTCAAGGTTTCTCTAAATAAAGTAAAAGCAATCGGATCTTGACCCGTGGAAGTAGGCAGGTTATTACCGAACCACGTATATCTCTTGCGTTTTTCCTTGGTGTGTTATTTGTGTGCTTGTTTGTTTATTCTTTTTCGTCAGTGTTATTCTGTTATTTCCCCAACAAATTGGTATCAGAGCTCCAGGTTAGTTTGGGCAACTTTCTGTGGATAAGGTTTGACGGAAAGGGGGCTTCATTCTGCTGAAATAGTGCAAAATGGAGGGATACTTTGGAGATGATCTCACAGTCTCCAATAGTATGGACATTCTTCTAATAAAGTGGTTATTGAATTCGAGGGCTTCGTTCGAGGGAATGGTTTGGACTGTGGGAGATGTCCCTAAGTCACGATGGAATCTAATTTCACTTGGTCAGTGATACTCCCTGGAGCTGTTGCTACACAGTAGGAGGTGGAGTGATCAAAATAAAGAAGGAAAAGCAATGATTCTTTGTTTTTGATAAAGGGGAAGAAGTGTGATGATGTGTATCGCTTGGTTGGAATATGGGCGTAGGTGGAGTTACTACGGGGTTTACAGGAATCAGAAATCAGGTGTTATGTAGCGGGTAGAAAGCTCACCTAGGGTCTCTTTCCGTAGTCTAAGCGGAGATGGGTACTCTAGTGGGTTTCTGAAAGGAAGGAGATGGTGAGATGCCTCAGGCGGAGAGGATGAGTCGATTTCCTCGTCCGAGGTTCTCCTAGAATGGAGGACGGATTTTCAAGCTATACATGAGTTTTGACCAGGTATTATTGAATCTAGTGGAGTGCTTTCTGAGGGAGTTTCGAGGGTGTGTAGCTGGTGGGTCTCTTTCGCAGAAGGTGCAGAGGCGGGTTAGGTCGAAAAAATTTTGGTGGGTCTTTTTCGCAGATGGTGCAGAGACGGATATACCAAATGGTTGTTTTTGGTGGGTCTCTTTCGCAGATGGTGCATAGACGGGTAGACCAAATGGTTTGTAGTATTTGTAAACGGTTTTACGGTAATTGCAAATGGGGTGACAGAATTTTGAGAGAGATTCTAGTTCGAGGTGGAGGTGCTTCCTAGATATGGATGAGGCGGTGTTCTATTTTGGAGGTTTGCTTCCTGATTAGCAAATCGGTTCTCTTGGTTCGTGGTGGTGTTGCAAAATTCTCGTCAAGGTGGAGATTTGTAGAATTTGGCTCGTTTCTGAATCATCAAGGAGGGCCGATCGATCGGTGGCGCGACGGGGCTTAAGCTTGGACCGCCGATCGATCAGTTGGGGTGCGCCGATCAATCGGCCAAAGCGGGATTAGTCTGGAAATTGCTATTTTGAGTTAGTTTTGCTTTGAGAAACTCCTAATTCGAGTGAGAGTCTTTCTAATTGTCTAGGACTCCAAGTTTAGGCCTATAAATAGGGGATTATGGTTCTAGGGTATGAGAATGGTTATGAGAACAAGGTGAATATTTTAGGGCTCCCGGGAAGAGCCCTGGTATTTCTTATGGGAAATGGGAGATAATAGAAAGGGTTAAAGCATATTAGGGCTTGGGAAAAGGTTAACGGGATAATAGATAGGGGTTGTTCTTAGGGTTCGTTGAGAAGGTGACTTGAGTGGGGTGTACAGGGGCTCTGGGCTTGGGTTGGGATTTAATCTGTGAGGAGAGTAAATATTGTACTGGGTTTCTCTGAATAAAGTAGAAGCAATTGGATCTTGACCCATGGATGTAGGTAGGTTATTGCTGAATCACGTATATCTCTTGTGTTTTTCCTTGGTGTATTTTTTGCGTGCTTGTTTGTTTATTCTTTTCCGTCAGTGTTATTTTGTTATTTCCCCAACATGGGAACCCCCTTGAGGTTAACAGCATGGGTACAAGACCCACTAGCTCTCAACACTCCCATTAAGCTTCTGGGGGTCCCTCATGCCATGAGGGATCCCTTGGAACCCACTGGTGCAGCCCCCAGGGGGACTTTCATTTCTGGAAAAATCCAGGAATGGCGGTAGAATAATTACCGCCATTCTTGGCCTCTTGCAAAACAGCTATTGTTACACCCCTTTTTTGTGGGCCCTGGTCTATTCCAGGACCATGGTTGGACTCCTCAAGTCCTCCTCTTGCTACCCTGGTCCTTTCAGGGTCACTAGTGTTGCTTAACCATACTTAAGCCACCCGAAAATACAGACTGTCCATAATGACGGTAGATCATCTACCGCCATTACAATATACCAAACACAGTGGGTTTGGGCTCACTTTGGGCCCACTCCAGACCTTGCCCTAGGCCGACCAAAGGCCCAGAATATTCCTTGGATTTCCCTCTATTAACTCTAGGGGTCCATGACCCTAGGGGTGTAATCCTTGACCTTCCACCAGACCTGCAAAACCATTAATAGAGAATACTATTCATGGTGGTAGACTGTCTACCGCCTTTCCAAAACAGTGAAGTTTTGAAATTACGGCAAACATATTACCACCATTCCTTATTTCTGTTCTTTGGGATTTTGCATAGGGCCTAGACAAGGTAAGAGGCCATTCTAGGCCCTGCCATGCTCTCTGGGTCCATCCTGACCCGACTGTAACCTTTAATTGGGGTTAATCGAACCCCGGTTAATATTTAACAATGGTTAAGCACCCCTTAACCCTGAGAAAAATCTCATAAACATTCAAAAATATAAACAGACCAAAAATACAGATTCTGAACCTTTTTACCATGATTAGCAATCCTAACCATGGTTAACTCTCATTAAACTCCGGTTAGCAATCCTAACCTCGGTTAAAACCATCTTTTAACCTACCGGGCCTAATCTCTTAGCCTACCGGGCTCACCCTTGGCCTACCGGGCCTAATCTCAGCTTATCGGGCTAAACCTTGTTACTTTCAACTGTGGTTAGTAACCTTGACTATGGTTAGTTTGACCCTTAACCCTGGTTAGCAATCCTAACCTTGGTTGAATATATCTTTGACCTACGGGGCCTGTTTCTAGTCTACCGGACTAATCCAGCCTATCGGACTAACCCTTGGCCTACCGAGCCCAATAGCTTGCACTTGACCAACCCGATCAACCAAACCCTAGTCTGTCGAACTAGTCCATTAGCCACCCTTTGTGCGCATATACACACCCCCTAGCCTTGGCACGGGCTCATGTGCCAGAACTACGCTCGGTCTGATCTCACCCTTGTGAGTACGTAGGCAACCCAACCTAGGTTTGACCTTAATTAGCTTTTCTTTCTTAGATTAGTATTATCTTAAACACTTAGACATTTGAACAAACTTGACTTTAATTGGCTTACACCTAGAAAGTAGGAAATCATTGAAAAATGGAAGTCTCAGGGTGCCTAACCCCTTTCCCGGACTTAACCGAATCTCTTACCTAGACCTCTACCACAGACTAAAGACTTTATCCACATCCCGGGGACTTATCCCTTCTGAATGAATAGGTGGAGACTCTAAACATAAACGACCTCATGGGGTAGGCAGCGAAATCCCACGCTCACAGCTGTTGGGCTAAGTAAGGAGCAAGCAACAAGCTGTTTTAATTGTGAAAATGTCCGGCCTCAGATAGTTGATTGCAGGAGTATAGTTTGGGTTTTGGATTAAGAACATTGACTAACAGTGGCCATATTTTGTATCTAAACTCTCTCCTTTCTCATAGTGAAGAATAAGAAGGAAACTCCAACGTGTGAATTTTTTAACTGTTTCATTTTCTCTAATTTTATTATTGTTGGATCATTAGATTAAGGTTGGTTAGAGTAAACAAAGGGGAAAAAATCAAGAGATTCTAAGTAGGAAGAAACATATATGGTAGAAGAAAGAATGAGACTTTATTAGAGTCATAAAAGAATGAGAATATCCAAGAGAAAGTGGAACTTCATCCATCTCCATTTCATTTGGGAGATTTAAAGATTGGTAGAATAGTCTACATTTATAAGAAAATATTTGAGGGAAAAATCCTCCTACCACCTAATGAAAAAGATAATTTTCTACTTAGATAAGATAATAATTACTACTTTCCATTTAGAGAGAATGCGTATTAATACTTTCCATTTAGAGAGAATACCTATTAATACTTTCCATTTTGTAGAAGATAACAATTTTAAGTTTTCATTATAGAAGATACTTATGAATTTTCCCAAGTATTGATCAATTTCGATGAGGACCAGGAATGACTTTTGGAAGCCAATCAAAACAATTAGTTTTAGAATTGTGCAGTTATTGGTTCAAGTAGACCATACTACAGACTTGTCCCAATTAAGGTTGGGCAATACCTACTAATTCAGGGATGTTGACTAATAGCATGTCGATTAGGAGTGTTAATCCACTGGAGTCAATATAGGTTACCAATTTATATATATCGAAAAGAATTTCTAGGCTCATCACTTGTAGGTAATATGTCTTAAGTTATCTATCTCCAAGCAAATTACTTTAGGCCTGTGTCCCTCCTTCTAGGAGGGTAATTTGAACATCATCTTCATTATAAGGAGAACCTTGAAATTTTGTATAAGGATGACATCTCAATTCGTTTTGTGTGTGTAACTTGGCACACAGATCTTGTGTGCCCTCACTAATAGATCGGGCATTTTGGAAGAATACAAGTAGGTGAATGGCAAATTCATCTTGAGTGTTTATACCAATATACTCCTAATTTGTTTACAAACCCTCTAATCAATAGGGGCACACATGATCTGTGTGCGGAGTTGCATACACTAAATTGATTCCAAAATACTACATTGTTTGTAAATAAATGAAATTACTAAATTTATCCATTTTGACATTTTTTTGTCAAAATGACGGTCATTAGAGGGTAAGTGATATCATTAGGCTAAGAACTAAATGACTACATTAAACAGTAGACAAATATCTTATAGGAACACGAAAAAAAATCGTGGGTATCCTCAATGGAACCTGATATGCTCAAGGAGCAATTGTGACTAGGCCGAGAAAATCGAACTAAACTAATGCATATGAGGTGAGGATGATACGAGACCAGCCGAGTAGGGCCTATACTAGAGATGATGGGGAGTTGATAGCAATATCCAAATGGGAAATTATATTATTAAATTGTTCACCAGCTTGGATCTCAACCCAGCATCCTCACCCTATCGCGAAGGTGCACATTGGCAAGAGATTTTTCCATAGCCCACCAGTGGGGGATACCAAAAAATTTCAAACAAATTGCATGGCCTGTGAGTCCTGAAATGAGGAAGGAATCTCTATAGAAATGGTGATGTCAACGATATTCGGATCCTTGATTATACACTCCTTAATTAAGTTGGAGGACATCATGATAGTACCTGAGAGTACTCGGGTAGTGATGTGTGAAGCCAGTGCTACTGTAAATTCGTGGTTGTTGTTGGGCTGAGTGAGGAGCAAGCCACAAGTTGTTTTAACATTGAAAATGTCATGCCTCGAATAGTTGATCACAGGAGTATAGCTTGGGTTTTGGATTAAGAACATTGGCTAATAGTGACCTTATTTTGTATTTTAAAGTCTCTTCTTTCTCGTAGTGAAGAAGAAGGAAACTCCTCCGTGCGAGTCTTCATGTGAATACTTTTTACTGTTTTGTCTTCTCTTATTTTATTGTTGTTGGATCGCTAGATTCAGGTTGGTTTGTAGTAAAGAAACATTGGAAATCACATGGAAGAATAATATTTGTCATTCGAATAAAAAAATGTAAAAAATTTATGTTTGGTTTGTAAGAAATACATTTTTATTTTCTTATACTTTCTCAATAGTGACAAACTATCTCCCAATAACTTCATCCATCTTTTGATGGTTATTTTGTGAGAAAATTTAAGTTTTTTTTCTTTTTCCTTTCTTTTCTTTTCTTTTCTTTCACCCACTTTCCCACCAAATGAATGCACCCTATTTTTTTTTTTTGGGTGGCATTAGGTGTTCACCATTATTTTATGAACACCAATCCAAAAGATAAATAGTTAAACTTTTTAAATAAACACTGTAATTGATTAAATGGCAAAAATGCCATTTTCTTCCACCTTTGCCTCGACAACCCCTATCTCCTTTCCGGAAACGATCCAACAACTTTTCTCTAATACTAGCAATACCTTCCTGCTTACGAATGAAGTCTGGTCAGAGAATCCCAGTTTTTTTCAAAACGCAAGTTTCTTATTTTATTTTCCTAGAGGGGCAATGAGAAAGCAACGAATGAGGTGACTGATATAAGTATCCAATACAAAACCCGAAAGAAGTAAAGGAATCGGTTGCAACCTATTTGTATCAGCGGCATCACCGATAGAGAAAACAAAACCAACCAACAATCACTCCTTTGCCAGATTTTATTCTCTAACCAGTCATGGCAAAACAAATAGGCAGACCAACTTTCCGCTTTCGGCTCCCTTGGGTAATGGCATCAAGCCCTCTCTGTGTGCTCCTATTGAACCCTTATTACAAATTCAACCCACCACAATCTTAATTAAGGGACCGCCATTTCAACTTCTAGGATCAGTCCCTTTGCAAGGATTTATTCTTGGACCCGCTTGAAGTAGTATTTATAAGGATTTTGAATTGTTTGATCGGAGAAGAAAAAGAAAGAAGAGCTTTTACTGGGTCACAGACAAAAGGGAAGAAGATGGATATTGTTGTCATTTAACCATTTTTTATTTTTACTGAAATCTTAAGTATTAATTTTTTGGTTTGGTGTTGGGGTGCGCATAACACTACCTCTTTAAAAAACATATATCAATTCAAAACTAATCAAAAGCCCAGTTATAGTATGGGAAGATACAAGCTAGTGAGAGAGAGATCCAATACAGGGACATTTATCAATAGAGAAAAGACCTAGCTCTCTGTTCCAAATGCTTTTACGAAGGCCAAAATTGGCTAGCCGATGAGCTCTATGAACACACCCTAAATGACTAGGAATTCACAAAATTGTATCCCCAAATAGAAAAATATCTAAAAAATAAATATAACCTAACCCAAATTAGAATTAATGGCATTTTGCAACACTATTGAGTATACTTCTCAATCTTTTCATTTCCTCCCTTCCACAAATCACTGCACCAATGTGAAAATCTACCTCTTCCTTCCTTTCTATGGGTATAGATCACCACCCCTCATTCTTCTCATCTAGCGATTGTTTCTTGGTTACCAATTTATAGTGCAGATGTTCAAAATGGCAAGGGGCAGGATGATACATCCTTCAAACAATCCAGTTGCATGTTGCGTTGCACCCCTCTCGTCCTACTTTGCTTCAGAGTTCCCTCCAAAGGAGGCAACCGTTGGTAAATCATTGATCCGATCATGACGAGCACGCCAGGGTTCTCCTCCATCTTCTATTTTTGGTAGAAAAACCCAGACTTACCCCCCTCGCCCATATGAGTTGGAAGAAACAGAAATGATTTGATAGAAGACATAATAAGATTAAGCCCAACCAAAAGAGAATTTATTAGAGTCATCTAGCTTCATTTCATTTGGAAGATTTATAGATTGGTAGAATACTCAGCATTTATAAGAAACCATTTGAGGGTAAAATCCTCCTGCCACCTAATGTGAAGGATAATTTTCCATTTAGAGAAGATAATATTACTACTTTTCATTTAGAGAGAATACTTATTATTACTTTCCAGTTATAGAAGATAACAATTTTAAGTTTCCATTTATAGAAGATAATTATGAATATCCTCCAAGTATTGATAAATTTTCACAAGGGGAATGATCTAGGGTGAAGCTTACATGGGCTGCATGTGTGTGGTGTGTGTGTGAGTTTGCATGTGGTGTGTGTGTGTGTGTGTGTGTGTTTGCTTGGGTGGTGTGAGTATTCCCTTGTCTTTGCCTTCAGTCATTGCCTTGTGGTATGATTGAGTTTACCAAAAAAAAAAAAATCGTGTAAATATTGGTTCAAGTACACCACAATATAGATTTGACCTAATTAATGGGCAACACCCGCCAATGACTAATATATCAAGTCAATTAGGAGTGTTATTCCGTTGGAGTCAATATAGGTGACCAATCTATATCGGAAAGAATTTTCTAGGCTCCTCACTTTTAGGAAATATGTCTTAATTTATTTAAGGCCAGTGTGCCTCATCCTAGGCATGTTTGCAAAATATAAAAGTAGTGAAGGGTAAATTCATCTCAAGTGTTTTTACCAATATACCTTAGTTTGTATACATGTGATGTAATCAACGAGGTAACGAGATATTTTTGTTCATTTTGACATTTTTGTCAAAATGACGGTCATTAAAGGGCAATTTCTATCTCCAATAGGAACACAAAAAATATTGTGAGCATCCTCAATGTCACACTACAAGAAATCTATTTATCAGTGTTGGACGATTTCTGTCTCTAAAAGTCCATTTTTCCTCGCTAATACCATTAATGACGAAACGTTTGTTTGTCGCTACTCCATCGCTGATTCGAGCATGGGTGATGGGTTTAGAGACGGTGATCATTTTCCATCGCTAATTAGTGACAAATTATTACAATCACTAATGGGTTTATTTCATTCTGTTAAAATAAGAACATTAGTGATAGCAAATGGCATTTCTAACAGATATTAGCGATTAAAGTTTTCTGTCTCTAATTAGCGCCGGCCAATGTTCCATCTCTAATATTAAATTTGCGACAATAATTTTTCTCTCTAGTATGTTTTCCGATGACTTTTTTTCATCTGTGATGTAGACGTAGTGATGGATATATTTCCATCTCTAATGTCTCATTTGTGACGGAAACTTATCCATCACTAATTGGCAAAACCCATTAGCAAAGGATTCCTTTCCGCCGCTAATGTTTATTTTTAAAAAAACCTATTGTACACAATCATAACCTGTAAACCTGTAACTTGTTCATTCACATTCACATCCGAAAGAAGTACGTCTCCCCAAGGTCATGCCTGCCCCTTTCTTTGCCATATCCAAAATGTCTCTAGAGCAAAAAAAAGGTATACAACAGTCTAGGCATCAGATACCACAGGCATTGCTATTGAATATATATATCAAATATATTAAACTTCAGTTTTAAAAAAAAGATTTTGAAACCATAAATTTAAATTTAAAATTGCAATCTCAGCTGAAAGATGGTGATAATTGTAGATGATAATCACTAGAAACACAATAACGATTACCAATTTTCATCATAGAGTGCAAGAATAGAGATGATTGTTATAAAAATAAAAAAACAGATTAATTAATTAATAAAATAGAAAAGAAAAAGACTAAATATACAAGAATCTGAATATGCAAGAGAGATCAGATGGTAGTGCATGTTAATATTCATCATTCAATTACAGAATAGGTGGATAAACATCATCACGTCTCCTTGCAAAATCTCAAACAATCAAATCCAAATTTGTTTTTCAAAAAGGATTGCATAGATTAATCTAAACCATTAAAAAGATAAAATTAAATTACCTTTTTTTCTGGATGGAATCAGATATAGATGTCTCGATCACCATGTCGCATCAAGAGATGATTGTAAGACTGTGGCGACAAACACAATCATCATATCCCTCATGAATCAGAATTGACTCAATTGAAACCAAATAAATAATGAATAGGAAGAATAGAGAAGAACGTACTTGAAAAGAGACGATTTGTGTTCGTCTGATCATGCGATCTTGAGAGTATTGTGCCAAGGACGCCAAGGCAAGGAATCAGGTTCCAGTCTTCTAGATGTCTCGATGAATAATTGAAAAAGGTGTAGTTGTAGTCGTTATTAGAAATATAATGGAAGGGGGAGATAGAGAAATTGTGGTGTAGAACCCGTTTCGGAAGGCAATTATCGGTCCGGTCGTAGACATCTAGCTCCTGACACTTGTAATCGATGCTCCTTATGAAGAACTTTCCTGCATATGGCAGCTCAAGCACACTTTCATTCCCGACAGTACAAGATAGCTCAAACCCGGGAATATGATAGCCACAGTCATCGGGTTGGCTGCCTTTTAGCCAGAATGGAAATTTGATAACAGGGCTATTCTTCCAGCACCTTTTTAATATGCAGTGATCTTGGGGAAAGATGATTATGAAAGAGAAGCTGCAGGCTAGGGAACTACCCATCTATTCTATCTTGGGGGAGGACCAAATGAAGTATAGAGATTTCCTCACCTACGAAACAGATTTCTTTACCATTCTATAGGGAAGTCCTAGCTGCATTTTGCCCTTATATGCAGATTTCTTTATCATTCTCTCTTCCCCTATATCTTCTCTCTTCCCCTCTTCTACTTTTTCATTTCACAAAAGCAAAATAAAGTTGCAGAGCCACTTTTTTTTAAACTTCAATTATCAAATGAGATCTACTGCAACTTGTACACGTAGTTAGTTCTGGCTCATGATGGAAACTTGAAATTCCCAATATGCATCCTTAATTTATGATCTCGAAGACCTAGAGCGAGGTGAATAGGTCTATCATAGGGATTTCTACCAATTTTAATTTTATCAATTGTATAGGCAGAAATAAACAAACAAATGCAAACAAACCACAACTCAAAATATTTTTAGGTGGACACCCTTTCGAGAAAAACCATAGGACCTAGTCCAGTCAAAGAGATATCACTATGACAAAGTTAATAGAAACTTATAAGACTCGAACCGAGCTCCATCGGACTCTGCACTATGATCCTTCAGTAATCAGTCCTCTTGCCTCAATAAGTCACCACATACCAGCAAGTCTCGTGATCAACCGTAGCAGCTTGAACTTTTCTTAGGTTCTCCGAAAATGGTGATCCTCCGCAAAGGACTCACTCCATCAACAACGGCGTCGGCTCCTCACCAACTAAAAACTTTCTTGAGTGTTGACGGTATTGAATCTGGTTTGCAATATCAACCACTAGAGGGATCTTATAATAGAAGATTAACCATTGCAAGTCAATGATAATCAATAATTAAGATTGCAACACTAGAGTAAGAGTAATAGAATAGGAACATTGGGAATCATCCAACATGAAGGAAGAACCATGGATAAGTTTGAAAAGCCTCCTCTTTATTCTCTAACAATATATAAAAATAATACATTAATCATGGATTAGGGAAAGGTTTTATTTATAGAGAAACCAAAAATGAAATCTTACAAATTCGGATTTGACTAAATCTGCGCAACTTGATCAACCAAGACCCATGTGGGTGGACCGAAGTGAAGTTGCTCGATTGAGATGGGCAAGTTGGATCGACAGAGTTTTTGCACACTCTCTGGAATTTTTCCCACACAAATATTTAGCCACTCGATTGATGGAGATAAGGGTCGATCGATCGGATTGCCCAAATTCCTGAGAATTGCAAATCTGATTTTTCTAAACAAGTTGCTCTTTGTATCTAGTCACCTAGTAGGGTCCATTTCAATTATCAAAGTCTAGTCAATTCCTTCTAGGTATAGACTAAGTATATAAGTCTCACTTACCATCCTAATGCGAGAATGGAGCTTGATTGCATTTTATTCCTCTTCATCTTCACTGGACATGAGTAGTAGAGGCAAGGACTAAGACCCACTAGACATTGTTTTGGACTCATAATTTAGCCAACAAAAATTTGGGATTTACAATCTCCCACTTTGACAATTCTGTGACAACACACACAATACACACTGAAGAACATGACAATACAGACTCTCCCATATGTCAATCACTAAAATGAGAATCTGAAATTTACATGACTGCAAATAAAAATAAAAATTACTTGACTCAAATATTTTAAAACTGAATTATGCCATGTATCACACCTGCACATGCTAACAAACAACCTACGAAGCATGGGGAATAAATGATATGAGGAATATTGACCAATGTGCACAAGTAATCAGGATAAGTAGATGGGCATTATGAACAAATATAATCAGTACACGAGTATGAATATGCTCTCAATGAGACTTCTAGACACATTATCCCCTTTTTTAATCACTATTATAACACAATCAAAGTTAGGAGAAGTGTGTATCAACTCTCTCCCAATTTTTTGGCAAGGATTATCAAAGCCATGAATCATATCAAGAGAATTGAATTAAAACTATACGCCTTGGAACCATGTTAAGTATGAGTTTGTAATAGTATAATCCATGAGGTGAGCCATGAGCTGCAAGCAATAGCCAAATGGGTAATGATCTTATTACATTGGTCACCAGCTTGGATCTCATCCCCAACATCCTCACCCAATCGTGGAGGTACACAATGGATGGTTAACTGTTAGAGTGAGATACTATTCAGGTTTAATTGTAATAGGTGAATTATATGCGACCCCAACTGGATGAGTAACGTACTGCCCAATTTAGCTGTTTGGGTGAATTACGTGCGATCCCAAATGTCCCCTTTGAGGTGAGCCATGAGCTACCAGATGATTGTAAGGTGAGTTATGTGTGATCCCTAAGGACAATGACTTGGACCAAGTAATTCATAATTATGGAGAAATTGTGCTATTACTCATATTGTTATTAATTTCATATTAAGTAAATGTGACTATAACCTGTTGATCCATATGGTTGATGTGTTTATCTTGCTGGGCTTAGTGCTCACCCTTGCCATGTTGATATTTTCAGGAGATACTTGAAGGGTCTAGGGAGTCTCCAAGAGCGAGTTAGCTAGTGGAGAATTTTCCTTATTCTCTTTTTAAACTGAGAGTGAGTGTATTGTGCTAAGGACTTTTAAAGAACTAAAAATGTTTCTTTTAATTGTCGATCGACCTTTTGTTTGCTTGATATGCACATCTGAAATGGATTTTATTTTGGAGATGAATTTCATTTATTCTTGGGATATGTTTCAGGTTCACACCTCAAAATCTATACAAATATGAGGTATATTGTGTATATTATTATGGAGTAGTGATAGTTTAGATTAAGAAAATTCAATTGCATTAATGCATCCAAGGTGAGGATGATACGAGACCAATTGAGTAGGGCCTTTACTAGAGCTGATTCAGAATTGAGAGCAATAGCCAAATGGGCAATGATCTTATTACATTGGTCACCAGCTTGGGTATCAACCCCAACATCCTCACCCTATCACGGAAGTGCACTATCGCAAGAGATTTTGCCATACCCTACTGGCAGAGGATGCCAAAAATCTTCAAACTAATTGCATGGCCTGTGAGTCTAGAAATGGGGAAGAAATCTCTATAGAAATGGGGTGGCCAATGTTCTTCAGATCCATAATTATACCCTTCTTAATTAAGTTAGAGAACATCATCATAGTACCCAAGAGTACTCAGGTGGTGATGCACAGCCAATGCTATTGTAAATTCGTGGTTGTTGTTGGGTGAGTAAGGAGCAAGCAACAAGCTGTTTTAACAATGAAAATGTTCCACCTCAGATAGTTGATTGCGGGAGTATAGCTTGGGTTTTGATTAAGAACATTGACTAACAGTGGCCATATTTTGTATCTAAAGTCTCTTCTTTCCCATAGTGAAGAATAAGAAGGAAACTCCAACGTGTGAATTTTTTTACTGTTTCATTTTCTCTAATTTTATTATTTTTGGATCATTAGATTCAGGTTGGTTAGACTAAACAAAGGGAAAAAAAAATCAAGAGCTTCTAAGTTGGAAGAAACATATATGGTAAAAGAAAGAATGAGACTTTATTAGAGTCATAAAAGAATGAGAATAGCCAAGAGAAAGTGGAACTTCATCCATCTCCATTTCATTTGGGAGATTTAAAGATTGGTAGAATAGTACTCTACATTTATAAGAAAGCATTTGAGGGAAAAATCCTCCTACCACCTAATGAGAATGATAATTTTCCACTTAGAGAAGATAATTATTACTAATTTCCATTTAGAGAGAATACGTATTAATACTTTCCATTTATAGAAGATGACAATTTTAAGTTTTCATTTATAAAAGATACTTACGAATTTTCCCATGTATTGATCAATTTCAACGAGGACCAGGAATGACTTTTGGAAGCCAATCAAATCAGGTAGTTTTAGAATTGTGTAGTTATTGGTTCAAGTAGACCATACTACAGACTTGTCCCAATTAAGATTGAGCGCGCAGTACCTGCTAATTAAGGGATGTTGACTAATACTAGGTTGATTAGGACTGTTATGTTGCCCAGAAATGGACCCTAAAGGGGGGGGGGGTGAATAGGGTTTATGACAAAATTAAAATTCTTTCTAGTTCCTTTTGCGGGATATCAAATAAAACTGATTAAACAAGGAATAGAAATCAGCTATGCAATAATAAAGAAAGGGTAAGAGATAAAGAGAGCAAACAAAGCAGAATTGTTTTTGAGGTTCGGTACTCTCACCTACATCCCCGCTTTAAGCTCTCTAGCTCAAAGGATTCAACAAAATTTCACTATCACACAGCTTTCTTCCCAGGTGAAGACCAAACCTTTACAATCTCCTTTCCAGGTTGAGATAAGCACCTTCAATGCAAGAGAACACCCTCTCTTGACTTTACAAAGCAATCAGGCTTCTCGGACAAGAATCCTCGATTCTTGATTTTCTTCAATACCAATGAATAGAGATTTTAATCTTTTACAAATGTTCCTTAATGAGCTGACAAGATTAGCTTGAAGCACTTCTGAAATTCTCTCAAAAGAATGGGAGTTGAAAGCTCAAATACATAGAGTTGGGATTTCTAGGTTTTCAACGAATGATCTTGATGAGAATTGAATCCAACTAAAAGATTTGATCAATGGTAGTTTAATTAATTTTTTGATGTTCATAAATGAACTCAATTTATAGGTGAACCATAAATAGTGTCGTTGAGAGTGCATTTAATGCGAAAATAGCCATTTAAAAACTAGCCATTTAAGTTGGTTCCAGCAAGCAGTTATCGACGAGTGCACTGGTGCAGTCCAATCATCGACGAGTGAAGCTGCCAGATTCTATTCTGGGCTATTGTTAGCTCACTCGTCAATGAGTGTTGAGACCACAATCTCACTCATTGACGAGTCCTCTGATTTTTAACAGAAAACTAATATTGTAAAGACCAATATGATGGGAATGATTTTCTAGGTCTTTTGGCTTTCCTTTAACATGATTTCAATAATATTTTAAAAGCTCCTAGGCCCTTAGAATGATATGCAATTAAGTCATGGATTCCTAAGGTTAATCTAGGTACTTGAGCATTCCAACTTTCCATACTAATGAGGACTTTTTACATAAGTCCTAGACTCTTTCAAATAACTCAAAATGACTTTAAACCTTCTTGAAAGATAATCATCAGCTTGATCTTGGATCTTCCAACTTGAGAATGTCTTCAAGATCTTTATTGTTGTTCATGATCCAACTTGGACTTTGGGTTTGATCTTGAATTCAACTATGAATATGGAGGCTTCTTCTTGATGGTCCATCTTGGACATGTGGAGCTTTTTCTTTGCTTCATACTTTGAATGTTGGGCTAATGTTCTTGTAATCTGATTTTTACATGAATTTCATAGAAACATTAGTACCAAAATGATCATTCTATTATTATGTTATCATTAAAATTATTAGGGTTACACAGGGTTACATGTAACCTTTAGGCTAACAATCTCCCCCTTTTTTATGATGATATACTAATGCAATGAAATGGGAATAAGCTCCCCCTCAATATATATTCTCAATAAAAATTTTGAGGTTGGCTCCCCCTAAACACATGCATTCATATATATTTTGTCATTTTTAATTTATATGCATATTTTAGATCATCCATAATCAATGAAGATATTCAAAGAGTACACAATATATTTCCAGCATTCAACATCCACTCAAGAATATCAAAAGAAATAAGTTTCATTCATATTCAACCAAAAGGTTGACATTTACAAGTATATCAAAGTCAAGTCATGTTAATTACAAAAAGTGTGGCAAAACAAAAACTTCCATTCACACAAGGAGTCAAAAACAAAAAGTTAAAGTTCCACATTTTCATTTCACATTTTTCTCCCCCTTGGCATCATCAAAAAAAATAAGTAAAAACAAACAACAAAAAATCTTCATTGTGCTTCTCCTTCTCTCTTTTTCTTTTTGTGAACTTTGGACA
Organism: Tetracentron sinense; assembly: GCA_015143295.1. Taxonomy (NCBI): domain Eukaryota; kingdom Viridiplantae; phylum Streptophyta; class Magnoliopsida; order Trochodendrales; family Trochodendraceae; genus Tetracentron; species Tetracentron sinense. The sequence goes on along the minus strand of CM026559.1, from coordinate 21,692,606 downwards.
TAGGCACCTTCTTCTTTGCATTGGGGTCACTAGGACAACTATCACTTGAGATTACCTACTCCTGTGGTCTCTCCTGGGGTCTTTCTGGTACCCTCACATCCAATGGTACTGGAATATGAGAAAGACGATTCTTGATATCCATAAACTCAATAACTACTTGAGTCACTCAAGAAGTGGACTCATGAATCATAGGAGCCTCAGCCCTAAGCTGCTGACTCACTAAATCTGATTTCCTATCAATGACAATCAATCTTTGTCATATAAACTCCTCAAAGGCATCCTGTGCCTTTCTCTGAACAAGCACAGTTGCAGCATCTACTCTGTTCTTCAGGATGCCCAAATCCTCTCTCACAGTCCACACACTATTTTCCAATGCCTCTAAACTCTGTCCTACAGAGGCTGGCAATACTAGTCTCAAAAGCATATAATCTCTCTCTAGTGTCTGCTTGGAAGCTCACCATACTCTCTGATCTCGGTCTGAAAGCTCAACATGCTCTCCCATATCACAGATTGGAAACCCAACATGCTCTCCATGCTGGTCCTGATGGAGGCTATTTGGCACATCAAAAGGTCCATATGATCTGCTAACATAACTGATCTCCTTGGGGACTCATAGTATGGTCCAGTATCCTCAAAATGAGGTGAGTCCTCTCTTTGATGTGATGACTCAGGAAGCACTGGTTCACTCTCAATCTCTAGAATCTCTGTCTCTGCAACTACAACTATGGATGAAGGGATCTCTGAGGGTCCTGAAATGGTCCAGGGGTAGATGAAGAAGGAATGATAGAACTAGGGTCTGAGACTGGAGATGGAATAGGAATTGAAGAAGGATCTGGGAATAGGAGTAGAAGAAGGAGCTGAGGTAGGAGCTGGGGTGACTAAAGGAGTCGGTTAGGGTACCCAAACTTCTTGTTCCTCAACCCATGTATAGCCCATCCTCATGATGGTAGCCCAGGAGTAAAAGTCTGAATCAGATACATCTATCTTATCCCCATAGGCTGATAAAGGAACTTTGAAATATTTAAAAAGTCAAGTGAAAGTTTGACCAAAAGGGAGGTGACCTTGGTTCCTTTTAGACGTATCCAACATGATATGAGTTAGGACAAAGGGTAGGTCAATAAACTTAGTGGTGAGAATGCACCACATCAAAAAGACATCAAAGAATTTGAAAAAAATGTTACCCAGTAAATGGACCCTAAAGGGGGGGTGATTAGGGTCAATGGCAAATTAAAATTCTTCCTAAGCCTATTTAGCGGATTTTTAAGTTTAGGTAATTTTTTTTTTTAAATTAAGCCTCTCAGAGGGAGAGGGGAGTTTGGCAAACCCCTACCGGTTTATTAACAAAAATAAGTAAATGGGAGGAACAAAAACCTTACCCCTTTTTTTTTGGACAGACACAAAAGAAAGAAAATGGGGGGGGGGGGGGGGGGGGGGGGACATAAACCTTACCCCTACAACTTGATTAAATCCTTACATTTATTAGACTCCCTAGACCTATTTTATCCAGATGCACAAGAGATTTGATATTCCTAGGAATTTCATTGTAAGAAGTAAAAATTTTAGAAATTCTTCTCTCACATCCTAAGTTGACCAAACCATCTGCTACAGAGTTAGTTTCATGGTAAATATGGTTTAGAGAAATCCCCTCATGAAAATAAGCCTTAATCTTTTTGTCCCAATACCATGTCCTCCAATTTGCTAAATCCCTCCCATTCCATTTATCAACAAAACTTTTGGAGTCTGATTCAATGATTAAGTTATGATAGTTGAGATTTTTGCACAACATTAAACCGTCTAGAAGAGCCCTAATTTCAGCAATATAGTTGCTGCAATTCCTATAATGAGAGTAGAAGCAAACCAAAATCTCCCCAGAATTATCTCTGATTATACCCACACCCCCTGCAATGCCAGGATTACCTTTTGAAGCTCCATCCACATTCAATTTAATTCTTGTTCTAGGAGGGCAAAGCCATTTGACAAAAATCACACAAGGTCTATTGTGGAGGGAATGACGCAAAGTAAATAGAGGAGATATGTCACCGTTTCCACTTATTGCAAGCTTCAATATCCCAAATCTCTTTCTAATAGAATCAATCAGAACTTTAGGACTACGAACTTTAGAATCATATTTTCTTCTACAGCGTTCCAACCAAATTTCCCAGACAATCAGAACTGGCACGAGAATGAAGAGATCATTTTTCCTTGACTCAGCAACTATAAACCATTGAAATAAAGAGCACTGAATGCTATCAAATTGGATGTTGGGGATGATGAACCAAGTTGAAAAATGAGTCCAGACTACAGAGGCTATCTCACTGTTCATTAGTAAATGGTTAGTGCTTTCAATAGAAGAATTTGAGCAACAAAGGCATTTGCTAGCTAGAGGAATACCAAGCTCTTGAATACTCAAATCTATTGGAATAGCTCGATGCTTGAGTTTCCAACTAAATACCCGAATTTTGATTGGCACAATTGAATTCTAGATAGCTTTAGACTAGATAAGGTGAGGATTAGAGCTTCTCAAATAATTCCAAGCAGATTTAACTGAAAAATCACCATTATTAGATATCTTCCAAATATATTTGTCATTTTCTTCTGAAGTAAAAAATTTTCCTGACTTAATTTCATCAATAATTGAGGAAGAAAGGAGATGATTCACCTGCCAAAGATCCCAATCACCATTATAGTTGAGCATGTTGGCAATCATAGGGCTGTTTTGAGGATTTTCCAAAACCGAGTGAATGAGGGCTACATCCTTACACCAACTATCAAACCAGAAGTTAGTTTTTATCCCATTACCAATAAACACAGCAATGTTAGATAGCATATCTTGGAAAACTCTACAATGGAAAACTCTACAAATAGCAATCCAAAGTTTGGAGGAACCCCTGGTTGGGAGGGCATTCCAAACATGGGTGATGTTATATATAGCTTTGAAGAATCTGACCCCAAAGACTATTAGTTGTGTAAATGTTCCAGGCTTGTTTAAATCTAAAAGCAAGGGCAAAATCAGCCATTTTCTGAATGCCCAAACCACCATCTAGAGTCAGAAGAGCACATTTATTCCAACTAATCCAATGCTGCCGTTTATCATGATCCGAGTTATTCCAAAAAAATCTAGCCATGCTTTTGTTGATCATAGTAGTTATACCACTCAGGATACTAATGCCTACTATAATGTGCACAGGAATGAAGGATATAAAGTGCTTAATCAAAGTTAATCTCCCACCTGCAAAAAGAAGTTTCCCAGACCACCCTGAAACTCGCTTTTGTATCTTCTCTACAATAGGAATGTAATGCATAAATTTCTGACGGCCTTTAATCAAAGGGACTCCCAAGTATGTGAATGGTAAAGATTGGAACTGAAATCCAGTAGGATTAGAAATGGCTCTTTTTCTGGAGGCGAAGAGCTTATCTAAACAATAAATGGAGCTCTTATCTTGATTAATTTTCTGCCCAGATGGATCAGCATACTTGGCAAGGAATTTGAAAATGATTTTCAAATTTTTATTAATCCCATTACAGAAAATAAGAATGTCATCAGCAAATAAAAGGTCAGAAACCGCAAAGCCATGTCTCCCATTGTTATAAGAATTTAGCTGTCTGAACGAAATATCTCTAATACCTCTGCTAAGAACTTCTTTGGCCAAAATAAAAAGAGTCGGAGAAAGATAATCACCTTGTCGTAGACCTATAGAACTAGTGTGTTCATCTATGACTGAGCAGTGATCTGACTGTTTTGATTCCACCAATGTATTTTCTAACTTAGGGAATACAATACAGTGACAATTGGATAGTCAGAAAGTTGTTCGAGTCATGATGAATTTCAAACAAGAAATCCATGCTCATTAATTTGAGATATTATCCAAGTTCCAGGTAAGACAGTTGATTAAGTTCAAATCCTGCGCAGGTGATTTTGAAATCAAAATAAGTTTGGAAATATACTTTTATTAAAAGATATTATACCTACTAAAGGATTTTCTAAAAAAAATTTTCATGAGAAATTGTTTCTCACGGCTTAATCATAAGTCTTGGAAACCCAGATGATTTGCAATGGGCTATGGGTTAGATAGTATGTCAATCTCAAAGGCCCATTAGGGATAATGTATTTGGAAGGATAAATCGAATTTAAAAATTCATGTGGCGGGATCCGCATTGGTTAAATGTTCATACACTAGGATTCAATTGCAACATGGATATCTCACGTCACTTGCAATTCCAATGTAATTCCCGTTTATGGTCAATGGCATAACATTGGGTAAGCCAGGATAAGAATGTCCCAGAGCAATCTGTGGAGGTGCTCACATAAGAAATACAAGATCAATAATTGATTAAAAGTTAATCAATTATTTAAGGGATTAAAAGTTAATCATTTAATTAAATAGATTAAAAGTTAATCTATGGTTTAAATTAATTGTTAATTTAAATCTAGGAATTACTTTAGTAATTACTTAATTAACATAATTAAAGGGGAAATGGGTTTGACCCATATCCATAAACCCATTAAAATAGACCTTTAATATGGGCCCAAGCCCATGGGTTTAAACCCTAGGGTGGGGCGCCCACTTGAGGAATCCTAATTGGATTAGGATTATATTTAATTGAATAATTATTGAAATATAATTCCTTTAATTATGGAATTAATATCCAATGGTTGGATTACAATTAGGATTAAGATGGATTTGTAATTGGATTACAAAAACGAGTTTTAACTCCCCAAATCTCATGCCACCTAGAAGCTCACGCCCACCCTTGTGTAGGGTTTCCTAGATTGACTAGGTTTCCTTCTTTTTGTTGGATGTTGACTTATTCCTTTTAATTAAGGAATCCTCTTGCAATAAGGACTCTTTAATTAGTAGGATTACTATAACTAAAGTAGTTATAGATTAAGTAGGAGTTTGATTAATTAATAAATCCTACTAGAGAAGATCAAGTTGGAGTAGGATTAGGATATGATCCTAGTCTATAAATACCCCAACACTCTAACACCCCAGACCATTAAGTACTTTTTTCCAGAATTTTTGCTCTCCTCTCCTCTGCCTCTCCAAACCGTGAGCCCTAGGGGATACCCCTAGGGATTTTCGTGAGCTTCTAAGGTGATGCAAGTTGGGTTTTGTTTATTCTAGGGTTTTGAACTTTAGTACTTTTGCTGATAGAATGTCTACACCATTACTCCATCTTCTTCCTCTTGCTTCTATCATTTCAAAGGAGATTCTAAAGCTTCATGGGGATAGCGAAGAATAAGAATCGAGCTTCTAGTATTTTTTCGGATAAATCTCTACAAAGAGTTTTGACGGTTCGAGTGGATTTAAGCTTCACAGATGAAAAGCATTCACCAAGGTGATATGACTAAAACTCTTAGATTTTTTGGATGCTTTCTATGGTGTTAAGATCTAGGGGATCCAGTTTCCGCATAATGTTTTATTCGGATCCCCCTTCAAGTGGTATCAGAGCTTATGGTTAGGAGTATTTTTTGTTTATTTTGATAAGGTAATTAAATGGATAATTTTATTCATGAGATGAATTTAATTTATATCTATTTAATATTGCTCGTAGTTTTTATTAATTTATTTGTTCTTTAGATGAATAAATAAATATTTATTATACTATTGAATGAGATTTGATAATTAAATAAATTTTAAAAATTAGTATTATATGTGATATAATTAAATTCAAATTAAAGAATTTATTTTGAAATTCATTTTAAATGATTTGATAATTTAATATATATTTATTAATTGTTTAAAATAATTAATAAAGGATTTTTCCCATAAATAGATTTTATTCAAAAAATTATAAAACCCTAATTTATGATGAGATCATATTTAGGATTTTCAATTCTCTTATTTTTTATTTTAAACCTAGATAATAGTAGAACCAATGTATCTGAAAGGATCTTGCATTCAGGAAAGAAATAAAATTTCGTAGAGATTTTAAGAAAATTCTATCTTATATTTTAAAAATAATTTTATGAAATTTTTTTAAAGGAAATTATAATTGTTTTATTTTTTCTTGGGTTTGATCTATATAAGATATAGATTTTTATCGAGCGATTTGATAATTGTTATCAAATTTTAAATCTTTTTAAAATAAGAAAAAGTACTCCATCACAATGTAACATCTATTCTATATGAGATTATAGTTATGGGTCATATTTTATGATAAATTATTTATCATTCATGCATTCATATTAAAGGATAATATGTAGTAGGTTTTGGCAATCTGTAAAGGACAGATTCATTCGGTTTCCCTGAAAAGGGCGAATGGAATAATGGTTTCCCTAATGCCATTTAAATTCTGTTTAATGCATTGGTGGCAATGTTAAAATGGAGGATGTTGCGATGTGATCTTCATAAGATGATAAAGGAAGAGATCGCGAAGGAGTTTGCGAGCTGCCTTTATTCTTATCTCATTCTTTTGCATCCATGTATTTTAATTTATTGACCCATAGTGATTAATCTCATATATTATTGTTTTTATTATCATGAGATGATAGTTGTTTAATTTATCGTGAGATGATATCTGTTTATATGTTTAATTATTCTGTTGAAATAATTGCCCTTGATATATCATGTGTATATAAGATTGGGGACAAGTCCCTAATTATTATGATCTTCTGCCATACACTATGTGATCCTATAGTGGGGAGTGTTAGTAAGCTGACAGGCCAAAGCCAGGCCCAATCCCTCTCACCTATGTGTGAACATGGTGAAAACTATATAAGCAAATAGTGGGAGCAATAACGCCAAAGCGCGAGTACAACATCCCTTATAGATCAGACAGTAGATTGAAAACTCTAGAATTCACAAGATGAGATCTGTGAAATTGGAGAAGATAGTTTCTATCTCTGCTTATTCAAGGTGATGTGATGTTGTGCCCAAAGGCAGGATTACATAAGCCAGTGTCTAGGTTTTCGATGCCAATTGATTCTTCCCAAATTGGCAATACCATTAGAAACAGACCCATAATCTAATAGGTATTAATGAATACAATAGATCCCTAATACTATCTTATTTTTCATTTGATTAGATCATGACAGACCTTCACCCTATGACTGAAATTCCTCATGATGAAAAGTTAGTCGGAACTAACTATGTGCACTGGGAATTTAGGATATACCTAGTACTCTCTGCTGAAAAGCTTACCTTGTGTCTTACAACTCCTAAACCTGTGGTTTTCCCGGATTCAACAGCAGATCTATTAGCTGAAGCTGATTTATGGAATCATTCTGTAGAAACCTGAAATTTAATTTCTTGGTATTCGTATCAATTATTTTAATATTCTTGGTTGTCATGATTAATTTATTACATAAGTTTAAAATTGGAACAATTAAAGTAGCATGAGGGTGTTTTATAAATTAATCAAGTGAAAAATAGACAAAATCTCATTTATCATAAGAGGGGCATTTTGGTCATTTTGTGCAATCCAAAATTTATGAAAATTTTAATGTAGATTCTATATGACCTAAAGTAGCTATGGTTCAAATTTCAGGTTAATCCGATAAGAATTGAGCTCTATGGAATTATTCAAAGTGCAGTGGCAAAACTGTAAATACGATGAACAGTAACCGCGTGAACAGTAACCGTGAATAGTGTTTTAGCAGTTCTTATCACTTTCTAACTCTGGTATTGCCTATATAAAGACCCTAACTCATGGATTTTAGGCATTTCATCATTCTAAAACTTATTAGAGAGAAAAATAGAAGAAAAACCTATGAGTTCTCATTAAAGAGAGTGAGAGAAAAGGGTTTTGGAGAGATCCAAGAGGAGAAATCAAAGGTGTTGCAAGGAAAAAGTACAAAAAGGCTTAGATCCATCCCATTCGCAAACGTTTGATCGTAGGAAAGCGATCGTGAGAGGTAAATACGACTTCCTTCCTCTCAATATAGGGATTATTGATACAAATATGATGAAGAAATAGATCTAAAGTAAGAACGACAATAGTAAATATATTTTTATTGTTTTAAACTATGATGAAAATTATATATGAGGATTTTATGATGTTTATACTCAGATTTTCTCATGGAAAATTATATATGATGATTTTACGATGTTTATACCCAGATTTGTTTTATGGAAAATATATATGATGATTTTTGTAATGTTCTAAATCAGGATTTTCCCTTGAAAAATCTATAGACGATGTTAGAAAATTTTAGATCTTGGTTATCTGATGGATAATATATATATGATGAATAGAGAACATTTTAGATGGTGATTTCCTTGTGATAATTATTTGAAAAAGATGTTGTTTATGATTTTTTTTATTCTATATCAACAAGGGGAATGAGATTGATTTTGTGGTGTATGAATGATGAGAATGGAGGAAGTGGATGATGTTCAGAATTGATGAAATTATTATAAGTTTGTTTGAGATGATTATGTGTTGTGAAAACTAAGGCCCTGTGAGACTTATTTGATTATAGATGCGTATTAAAAATTTAGACGCGGTAAATAAAATTATCCCTTATTTTATTTGACAAATTATGCTTTATATTGATCACTTAGGAGAACCCTTGCATGTTTAAATTTATGCATGATTTACAAGTATTTTATTTCATTCACACGGATTCACGAAATCTATATATGAACAAGCATGAGAATAAACAAGATGACAAGTAATATGCAAGTACACAAGGACACAAGCATTATGCATGATTGAGTTTTGCACTGACCGAGTACCCACAGGCCTATGATCAAGGCAAAACTAGCCGTATGCACCGGCGAATGTGTAGACAAGCCGTATACACCGGATAATGTGTAGACAAGCCGTATACACCGGATAATGTGTAGACAAGCCGTGTACACCGGATAATGTGTATATTGTGTGGTACCTCAGAAAGTAGGGTATATGTTAGTCTCTACCCGATATATGGGGTAGAGTTATTTTAAGTTATTGTAATTGCATGTTGTTGAATAAATTCATGAACAAAAATAAGCAAGATAAATAAGAGAAATAAGCATGAGTAATCAGGTGTAAGAATCAAATTTAATTATGCTTCCGCACTTTGAAATATTGTGAGTTCACTTGTGATGTTGAATCTTAAAATATATTGTTATCAAATCTCGTATATTGTTAGGCAGGATTTTGTATATACGTTGGGTAACTTGTTACTCAGCCGATGACTGTTGTTGTCGGCAGGTGCTAGATTTGACATTTGTGCCCCAGAACCTTGGGAAGAGGAAGAATACGAGGAAGAGCAGGAAGAGCCAGTAGGTGACTATCCTGATGGAGAATGGAACTTGGATTGCTGGCCATACACAGGACACTAGATCACTAGTATATTTGGATTTTGAATTTTAGAATTGTAATAGACAAATTATGGATTTATAGTTAGTTTGAGTTTATGACTGGAGATTCATAGAGGTTGATTTTAAATTGATTATGAGGTCTGAGTATTTATTTCAGATATTGGACTTGATTGCATTTATTTAAAGAAAAAAAAAAGATTTTTTTTTTGGTCCATGTTTTTAGAATTGCCTTAAATGCTTATGATAAGAAGTTATGGAATTAATGATTAAGTCACGTGCCAAAGTCTCACATTAAGTTAGGTGGGATTTTGGGGCGCGACACATTCCAATCAGACAGCAAGAAATTGGGTGTTAGCATCATTATCTACTATATTGTATAACCATTATAATCATATGGATAATACTTCAGACATATTGCATCACCTACATGAGATGTTTGGTGAAGCCAAACAAACAATGTTAAGGTCTCTTCTTACCACCAAGATGACAGAGGGAACTTCAGTCAAAGAACACGTCATGAAGATGATGGGTTTTATTAAGGAACTGGAGATGTACAGTGGAGAGATGGATCATATAACCAAAATCAATACTATTCTACATTCACTCCCTCGGTCATTCAACTTGTTTGTAGTGAATTATAGTACAAACAAGTTAGAGATGACTCTAAGTGGGTTGTTGGACTCACTGTTGGCTGTAGAAGATGAGATCAGAAAAGATATTGATGGTGAAATCATGTTTGTTGAAAGACCTATACCTGTGATGGTGTCTGAAAAGAAAAGGAAGAGAAACAATGGTAAAGGAAAGTTGAAAGACAATTGGGATAAGGCAATAGTTGCTGGCAAGGAAAACAAGGGCAATGGAAAGTGTTTCCACTGTGGTAAAATAGGCCACTGGAAGAGGAATTATAGGACTTACCTCACAACTCTTAAGAAGGGTCACGCCAGTACTCAAGGTATGAGATACTTTGAAGTATTATTTACTGTTAAGTCAAAATTTCTAGATGGTTTCCCTAATTCATGGTGCATGGATTTTGAATCCATTGTACATGTTTGCATTTGGTTATAGGGATTCAAGGAAACTAGGAAATAGACAAGACAGGAGCAGAAGCTTAAAGTTGGCTCCGGTGCAAATGTTGCAGTGAAGTCATTCGTCTTGTTTACTCTTTATTTACCTAATGGAAAAACATTGATTTTAAAAGACTGCTTTTATGTGCCTTCTGCACATCGTAATTTGATTTCAGTATCTAGACTCTTATATTATGGATTCTCTATCGTTTTTAATTCAGTTGTTGAAATTAAGAAAGATGGAATGGTCTTGATAACTAGTAATCTCATTAATGGTCTTTATTTAATATTCCCTTTGGTAAATAATGAATGTCTGCAAAGTAACAATGCCTCATCATTTAGAAAGTCTGGAATGAAGAGACATTGCACTGAGTCTACTTATCTTTGGCATAAGAGACTTGGTCACATTAATCTTGATAGGATCAAGAGGCTAGTAAAAGATGGTCCCCTTGATTTCCTCAAGGTAGAACCACTCCCTACTTGCGATTCTTGTCTCGAAGGGAAGATGACCAAGAAACCTTACCCTAAAAAGGTGGGAAGAGCCAAAGAAAAGTTAAAACTAATACATAGTGATGTATGTGGTCCATTAAACATTGTTGCATGAGGTCAATACCGGTATTTTGTCACATTTATTGATGACTATTCCAGATATGGATGTCTACTTCATGCAACACAAATCTGACACTTTTGAAAAGTTCAAAGAATTCAAATTAGAAGTTGAGAATCAAACTGACAAATCCATAAAGACACTTCGATCAGATCGAGGTGGTGAATACCTCACCAACGAGTTTATGGATTACTTAAGGGATAATGGGATTATCTTGCAATGGACAAGTCCTACCTCTCCTCAACAAAATGGAGTTTCTGAAAGAAGAAACTGGACCTTATTAGATATGGTTCGCTCTATGATGAGCCATGCCGATGTTCCTTCATATCTTTAGGGATATGCTATACAAACTGCCATTTATATTCTGAACCGGGTTCGATCTAAGTCTATTCCAGTTACACCCTATAAATTGTGGACTAGGCGAAAACCTAGTTTACAACATCTAAGGGTATGGGGTTGTCCTGCGCATGTTTGCAAACTCGAACCCACTAAGTTAGAATCTAGGACAAAGAAATAGAATTTTGTAGGATATACAAAAGAAACTAAGGGTTTCTATTTCTACTCCAAGGCAGACCAAACAATAGTTATTAGGCTTCATGCCAATTTCTTGGAGGAATAAATGGATCTCCTTAAGAAGGTTGAATTTCATGAGATGAAAGACGACATAGCCAGTATTCAACCTGAACCTAATCCTTCCACTTTACTTTCTCCTAATTCTGTTCCACTGAGAAGGTCAGAAAGAGTTTCTAAACCACCGAATAAACTTCAGTATTACAATAATGAAGTTTATCTAGTTACCCTGATGATGAGGATATGGAACTTAATACTTATTAGGAAGACACATTAGATGTAGATGCATCTCAATGGAATAAAGCCATGAAATCTGAAATAGATTCCATGTATGACAACGGTGTTTGGACTTTAATAGATCCACCAGATGGTATAAGGCCAATTGGATGTAAATGAATTTACAAAAGGAAGAAAGGTGCCGATGGTAATGTGGAGACCTATAAAGCTAGACTTGTTGCAAAAAGTTACACTCAAATTCAAGGAGTTGATTATGAGGATACCTTTTCACCAGTAGGTATACTCAAATCCATCGGAATATTGCTAGCTATAGCCGCACACCATGACTATGAGATATGACAAATGGATGTTAAAACTACTTTCCTTAATGGAATGTTAGATGAAGAAATCTATATGAAGCAACCAGAGGGCTTCATTGCTCCTAACCAGGAGAACATGGTATGCAAGCTCAACAAGTCGATATATGGTTTGAAACAAGCTTCAAGAAACTGGAACCAAAGATTTGATCTTTCGATCAAAGAATTTGGATTCCAAAAGAATTTAAAAGAATCTTGTATTTACAAGAAGGACAGTGGAAGAGCAGTAGTATACCTAATTCTTTATGTAGATGACATCCTGCTCATTGGGAATGATGTAGGGATGTTGTCATCAGTCAAAATATGGCTTTCTCAGCATTTCTCAATGAAAGATTTGGGAGAAGCATCCTATATTCTCGGAATAAAGATTCTAAGAGATAGAAAATGCCGAATGTTGGGATTGAGCCAAACTTCCTACATAAACAAGATTTTGTCTAGGTACAGTATGAGTGATTGTAAGATAGCACTCATTCCTTTTAGACATGGTATCACTTTGTTAAAAAAGATGGCCCCTGCATCAGCTGATGAGATCGACTAGATGAAGAGGTGCCCTTATGCTTCGGCAATTGGGAGCCTCATGTATGCCATGTTATGTACTAGACCGGATATCTGTCATGCAGTGGGAGTTGTTAGTTGGTTCCAAAGCAATCCAGGTGTTAATCATTAGACTGCAATAAAGCACATTATGAAGTACCTGAAAAGGACTAGGGATCATGTGGTTACCTTTCATTTAGAAGATTTAGTTGGACTGGGTTATACTGATTCCGATTTCTAATCTGATCTGAACAATAGAGCTTCCACATCTGGGTATGTGTTCACACTGGGTGGTGCTGTTGTCAGTTGGCGCAGCATAAAGCAGAAGAGTATTGTTGACTCCACCATAGAAGCAGAATATATTGTAGCTTCAGAAGCAGCAAAAGAAGTAGTCTAGTTCAGAATGTTTTTACAAGAGCTAGGAAATGTTCCTTCAGCACTCAAACCTATCACTCTCTTCTATGATAGTAATGGTGCAGTAGTCCACAACAAAGAACCTAGGAACCATAAAAAGACGAAACATGTGGAGCGGAAGTATCATCTCATTCGTGAGATCATTGATAGGAAAGATGTAGTTGTTACAAAGATTAGGTCTCAACTTAATGTTGCTAACCCGATGACTAAGGCTTTATCAGATAAAGTATTTGTAACACACTTAGATAATATGGGATTGAAATCTATGGTACATTGACTTTTAGGGCAAGTGGGAGATTGTTAGACATGATGCCCAGAAAAGTCATTTAGATTGTTAGATTCTTATTAATTTGATTAATAAAGACTTCTTTATCTATTGTGTATTCATTATGGGTAATTGACAATGATCATAAGATGATCTATACGATATGAGATATCGATAAAGGTCTATAGGATATATTGTAGGAAAGTTATGGGATTGGATTATCACAGGCAGATATAACTTTCCGATTCCTTATACCATATATAGTCATAGCTATGAGTGAAGCTGGGCACTTCACTTATATGGCTGCAAGAATGCTAAGATGTTCTCAATAGTTAAGATGTAGTTCTATCTTGAACTATTGTGGTGGAGACTACACATCAGCATATGGGTGCTTAAATGTACACTAACTGATTGCATTCAATTAGAGACCTCTTGTATAAATATACTATCAAATAGTTGGTCTCTCATTCACATTGACCAATTTCGATGATCCTTAGATCTGATGTGTTCATCTATGACTGAGCAGTGATCTGACTGTTTTAATTCCACCAACGTATTTTCTAACTTAGGGAATACAATGCAGTGACAGTTGGATAGTCAGAAAGCTGTTCGAGTTATGATGAATTTCAAACAAGAAATCCATGCTCATTAATATGAGAGATTATCCAAGTTCTGGGTAAGACAATTGATTAAGTTCAAATCCTGCGCAGGTGATTTCGAAATCAAAATAAGTTTTGAAATATACTTTTATTAAAAGATATTATACTTATTAAAGGATTTTCTCAAAATATTTTTCATGAGAAATTGTTTCTCATGGCTTAATCATAAGTCTTGGAAACCAGGATGATTTGCAATGGGCTATGGGTTAGATAGTATGTCAATCTTGAAGGCCCATTAGGGATAATGTATTTGGAAGGATAAATCGAATTTAAAAGTTCATATGGCGGGATCCGCATTGGTTAAATGTTCATACACTGGGATTCAATTACAACATGGATATCTCACGTTACTTACAATTCCAATATAATTCCAGTTTATGGTCAATGGGATAACATTGGGTAAACCAAGGTAAGAATGTCCCAGAGCAATCTGTGGAGGTGCTCACATAAGAAATACAAACTCAATAACTTATTAAAAGTTAATCAATTATTTAAGTGATTAAAAGTTAATCATTTAATTAAATAGATTAAAAGTTAATCTATGGTTTAAATTAATTGTTAATTTAAATCTAGGGATTATTTTAGTAATTATTTGATTAACATCATTAAAGGGGAAATGAGTTTGACCCATATCCATAAACCCATTAAAATGGACCTCTAATATCGGGCCAAAGCCCATGGGTTTAAACCCTAGGGTGGGGCGCCCACTTGAGGAATCCTAATTGGATTAGGATTATGTTTAATTGAATAATTATTGAAATACAATTACTTTAATTATGGAATTAATATCCAATGGTTGGATTACAATTAGGATTAAGATGGATTTGTAATTGGATTACGAAAACGAGTTTTAACTCCCCAAATCTCATGCCACCTAGAAGCTCTCGCCCACCCTTGTGTAGGGTTTCCTAGTTTGACTAGGTTTCCTTCTTTTTGTTGGATGTTGACTTATCCCTTTTAATTAAGGAATCCTCTTGCAATAAGGACTCTTTAATTAGTAGGATTACTATAACTAAAGTAGTTATAGATTAAGTAGGAGTTTAATTAATTAATAGTAAGAGTTATTATTAATTAATAAATCCTACTAGATAAGATCATGTTGGAGTAGGATTAGGATATGATCCTAGTCTATAAATACCCCAACACCCTAAACCATTAAGCACTTTTTTCCAGAATTTTTTCTCTCCTCTCCTCTGTCTCTCCAAACCGTGAGCCCTAGGGTTTTGTTTATTCTAAGATTTTGAACTTGGTGATAGAAGGTCTACACCGTTACTCAATCTTCTTCCTCTTGCTTCTATAATTCCAAAGGAGATTCTAAAGCTTCGTGGGGATAGCGAAGAACAAGGATCGAGCTGTTAGTATTTTTTCAGAGAAATCTCTATAAAGAGTTCTGATGGTTCGAGTGGATTTAAGCTTCACCGGTGAAAAGCATTCACCTAGGTGATATGACTAAAACTCTTAGATTTTTTTTATGCCTTCTATGGTGTTAAGATCTAGGGGATCCAGTTTCCGCATAATTTTTTATTCGGATCCCCCTTCACCTAGATAGTGTGAAAGCCATCATTGCATGAAAAGATATGTTCAAATAAAGAACATCAAAAGAAATCTTACAATGTTCAGAGGTATTTGACCAAAAGTAAAAAAAAAATATTGAGTCAAATAAAATGGATAAAGGAGCACCAAAATGTAAAAATCTTGACTTCTAAGAATTGTGTCTCTTGGAGTCACCTTAGAGGTTAATGTCATATCCTTGGAAAGGGAAAGAAAACTTAATCTAGTATCTAGTCAGACCACCCCTACACACATATTGCTTCACTTTTGAATTGTTCACTAAATGTAACTAAGTTAATTGGCTATATTTTAGCATTCCATGAGATTTAGTTAGATGTGTATCCTCAGTCGGACTAACTAATCATGTTCTTCATTGGATTTGTAATTTTAAATTATTATTGCTTGGAATACTTTTGATGCATGTGTGTGTGGTGTGAGCGCGGGATATTCACTCCCTAAATCTGTTTGTGGCTCACAGGTTTTTTGAGAGTCGCCACCTATTCATTCAGAAGGGATAAGTCCCCCCAAGTTTTGGATAAGGTCTTGGTCCACGAGAGAGATCGGGGTAAGGGGTTCGGTTAATTCCGGGGAAGGTGTTAGGCACCTCGAGGCTTCCGTTTTACAACGGTTCTGTACTCCTCGAGTTTAATCCAATTAAAGTTAATCTTGTTTAAAATGCCGAAATGTTTAAATGAACACTAATCCAAGAAAGGAAAAACTAACTGGGGTCGAGCCCGTGTTGGGCTACCTACGTACTCACAGGGTGAGATCAGACCGAGCGTAGTTTTGGCACGTGAGCCTGTGCCGAGGCTAGGGGCGTGTATGTGTGCACCAAGGGTGACTAACATGGACTAGTCCGGTAGACTAGGGTTGGTTGACTGAGGAGGGTCAAGCAAGGTATGTGAGCCTGGTAGGCTTAGGGAGTAGTCTGATAGACTAAGGAGGAGTCCGGCCCGGGTTAGGACTGCTAACCGGGATTAGGCGGAACCAACTGCAGTTAGGGTTGCTAACCACAGTAAAAGGGTGAGTGAGTTGTAGCCCGGTAGGCTAAGGCGGGGCCCGGTAAGCCAAGGTAAGTCCGGTAGACTTGGTTTTTAGGCCCGGTAGGCCGAAAACCTAAGTTTAACTACGATTAGGATTGTAACCGCAGTTAAGGGGTTCTAACTGTGGTTAGGGATGCTAACCAGCATTAGGGAAAGGGCCAAAGTCAGTATTATGGTCCGATGATATTTTCAGAAATGTCCGTTTAATTTCCAAAAGTTTGTACGATTAAGGGGTGCTTAACCACGGTTAAATGTTAACCGGAGGTGTATTTAACCACAGTTAAGGGTCTGGTATAGTTCGAGGTGGGCCCAGGGGGCTAGGCAGGGCCTAAAGTGGCCTCCTACTAGGCCTGGGCCCCTGCAAAAGCCCAGAATAAAAACAAAGTTTAATGTCGGTAATGTAATTACCTACATTATGGACAGTGTTTTAAAACTGTGTTTTGCCATTGTTAACTAGGGTTAGGTTGTAACCCGAGGTGAACCAGAGGCATGGGAGTGTGGGGGGGGGCTCCTGAGAGTCTTTAGGCCAAGTGTTGACCCCAGGGGGTACCTGGAGCGGGCCCCACAAGAGTGTAAAGCCACTGTAACAGACAGTTCAAGTTGGCGGTAGTCGTTCTACCGCCCATCCCAAATCAGGTGAAAAATAGAATGTCGGTAGAGATATGACCGACATTTTGGAAAAAGCTCAGAAACAAGGGCTCGGCAGAGGGATCACCGACAAAATGGAAATCAGACCATTTCAGGAATGACGGTACTGAGAGTACCGCCATTCCTGGATTTCTGTAAAATCAGGTCTGTGGCTACTGAGGTTGTACACCAATGCTACTAGGGGTTCCCTCATGATCTGAGGGACCCCCAGAAGCTTTGTGGTGGTCTACAATGTGCTCGAGGGAGAGGCTATAACCGTAGGGGTTAACCACGCCTATGGGCGAGGCAGGTGAACACCCTGTTTGAGCTTAGACTATTAACTAGACACCGAAAAAAGCATAGAAGGTCCCCTGGAGATGACCAGGGGCTCACAAAGATTGAAACAAGAAATAAAAGGGAGGGGAACAGACCCCTTCACCAACTCTCTGTTTTGCCTCGATGGAGTAACTGTCTGCACGATGATGATGGGCCAGTGGAGGTGCTACCAATGCAAAGGGGAGAACTGGGATGTTCCCTGTGGTCTTAGTATTACAACCAAGGCGTTGGAGAGACTGAGGGGGATGGTTTTTGACAGAGTTTTACCTTTGGAGATTTCTGTCCCCTCTTTTACAGTAGAGGTGATTGGGGTTTTATAGGGACGAACCTAAGAGACCTAAGAGGGTTTTTAAAAAAAGGGGTAGAACCTGTATGGACCAAGGGGAGGTCGACTAAGAGGAGTTGAAGGGAGAGTTGAGGTGAAGGTTGAGTGTGCAGGGTGATCGCAGACTGCAAACTCAGAACTTGAAGATGTCGGTAGAAGTTCTACCGACATCAGGAAACCAAGGCAAAATTTAATGTCGGTAGAACTTTGACCGACATTCTCGAATTAATTGAAGTGGGCCTGGGCCCTGTACACTCGGGTATAGGGGGTTGTCCTAAGGCATTTTTGGGCTTTTAAGGGGCCTAGATAATCGGGTAAGGCCTTATGGGCCATGGGATTTGCTAGGGTCACCTACGGCTAAGGGTTTAGGACATGGTTTTGATTCTCAAGATTAACTAAGGGTTTAGCTAGTGTTCACCTAGGGTTTAGTCCTAAGGGTATGACTGGAGAGGCTTACCTAGGTTTTGAGGGATTTGGCCGGGTGTAACCTTAGTTAAGGGATTTTAACTACAGTTAGATGGGGTGTAAAAATTGGGTGCTTACAGCTGCCCCTCTTTGCTGGAGAATGCCAAGATTGGCGATTCGATCGGCAAAGACTGTAATCATCCTATTTTTACACCGAGCTCGGATAATAGGGATATAGGATGATGGTATGTATGTATGCAATGCAAAAATAGTGAGTGCAATGTAGTGGCACGGCGCTACTGGGGAAGGGCGAGTAGTTCAGACTACTCACTGGGGATTGATGAATACAGGGATGGCATAGCCCGGAGGCGTTGGCCAGAAGGATTCGTTCGAGTTTAATCGAAGAGACACACGGGGTGTCGAGAACACACTGGGTGTTGAAGGGGTGACACGCGGGTGGTGTACCCTATAAAGGTACACACGGGATGTCGAGGACACACGGGGGTGTCAAAAGAAGGGACATGCAGGTGGTATACGCTATAATGGTATACACGGGATGTCGAGGACACACGGGGGTGTCGAAAGGGAGGACATGCAGGTGGTATAAGCTATAAAGGTATACACGGGATGTCGAGGACACACGGGGGCGTCGAAAGAGAGGACATGTAGGTGGTATACGCTGTAAAGGTACACACGGGATGTTGAGGACACATGGGGGTGTCGAAAGGGAGGACATGCAGGTGGTATACGCTGTAAAGGTATACATGGAATGTCGAGGACACACGGGGGGTGTGGAAAGAGAGGACATGCAAGTGGTATACGCTATAAAGGTGTACACGGGATGCCGAGGACACACGGGGGTGTCGAAAAGGAGGGCGGCATATCGAAGAGGCACTAACCGGATGATTGAAATGGCCGAGAGGCGCTGGATTTTGATCAAAGATGATGCTGAGGAGTTCGGTCACCAGAAACCTAACGCTATGCAGGGATGTCATGCAGGGGATAAAGGTGAGGATGCTTTCCCATGACTCTGCTGATTGTGACTGGCGGGGATGCATGGTGTCGGCTTTTTCTGCTTTGTCTTGCTGGGGCTGCTCAGTGCAGGCTAGTAGAAACTGGTCAGGATACCAAAGAGTTTATTTTTGAAAACATTTTGTACAAGGTTTTTGGTCCTTTGTAAAAAAATTTTCTTTCAACAAAAGAATGTTCAACCAGCTATCAATTTTGCCAGGAAAGTACCTTAGTCAGGTATTTGGGGATTCTATAGTCTGCCTTTCGCTCTTGGAGAGTAGAGTATAACCCAGAAGAGGCTTTGTCACTGCTGAGGATGCTCATGGGTAGACCTATTTGTTTTGTCACTGCTAGAGATTAGACTCTGATTGGGGAGAAGCTTACTGGGGGAGTAAATAGGATGCTTCTATTGGGGAGATCCGCTGGGGGATGTAATGTCATTATAGACCATTACTGGGGATCTGCTAAGGGATATAACACTGCCGTAGATCACTGTTGGGGATCTAAACTCTGCTGGAGCCTAGTGTTGGGGAAACTGCTCTTCCATGCCACCTGCCGGGGATTGTTATAGGGGATTTGTCTGGCTAGCCTGATTGCTGCCGGATGTTGTTGCCAAACTGCTCTTCAGCTTTTCTCCCTTTTTTACCCTTGGAATGACCAAGTCATGGGGTTCGCATACTTTTTACGCGATGAGGCCGTTGCCAGTTTTCCTCATGCCTACGAAGCTGATTGATTTTTGTCTATTTTTTACCTCTAGTCACAAGACTAGGTCTGAGGATCGCGTGATTTTTACGCAATGAGGCCGTTGCCAGTTTTCACTCATGCCCGCGACTTACTGGGGAGGTTTTGTTCATGTAGAGGAAGATAGGTCTTCTCCCGTCATAACCCTGAATGGCGCTCCTCGAGGGTTTTGAGGATGATATTTCCGCTGGGGATTCAGATGTGATATTACACTTGCACTCGTAATTCCTAAGGGATCAAGGATGACTTAGAGTAGGACGAAATGCAGGCCGAGGGACCGATGTTTGGGACACCCTGGGATTTCTCCTGTTTTGTTGTTGATTTGCTCTCCCTTGGAGGTTTTGGTTTGATATAATTGATTTTCACTCTTTGGGGAGGATTCTTCTGTTTCCGAGGGGATTGTTTGCTTATGGCCTGTGCCTTATGATTCCCGATGATGATTTTTTTTTTTAAATTTTTTAATTTTTTTTTGAGAGAGCGAGAGAGGTTGTCTCTGCTGGGGATAGAGAGGTTGTCTCTGCTCGAGGATTTTGTTTTTCTGGAGAGATTGTCTCTGCTGGGTAAAGAGTCCGAAGAGATTGTCTTTTGGGGGAGTCTCTGATTATTGAAATGTTTCGACTTCCATTTTGGGCTTTCTTTTGATAGAAATTTTGTACCCATGTGAGTCGATTTGCTTGGGAAGCTGGGAGAGTTTGTCTCTGCTCGGGGAGTGAGGGACTTTGTTTGGGGGAGAGTCAGGGAGCGGATACCCCTAATATGATCGCACCTGATTTGACAGGTTGCCTACGTACCTTTACAGGATCAGGTCATGACGTAGTTCGGGCCAATACCGTAGAGGCGAGGGAGGGTGTCCCTGAAAAGTGTAATGAAAGAAGGGCTGTCAGGCTCAAGGGGCTAACTAGCGAATTTCTTTTGATTTGTAAATGGGTTACAGGAAAGTGGGATGAAGAGTGTGCTAAGTATGGCCTCTTGTCATTTCCCAGAGAAACTACAAGTGCAAAGCGCCTATCAGATCTAGACCATAAGCGTAGTATCTTTTGACTTTGTCCATGTTGACGGGCTCTGGGAGGTCTTCGTCATCCATACGTCCGAGTTGAAGGACACCGCCAGAGAATTTGTCTCGGACGATGTATGGGCCTTCATAGTTGGGAGTGAACTTGCCCCTTGGGTCAGGGCGGTTTGGCAACATTTTTCAGAGAACCAGGTCACCGATCTCGATGCTTCTTGGCTTGACTTTCCTATTGAATGCCCTAGCCATGCGCCTCTGATAGGCCTGAGAGTGGTTGATGGCTTTCAGTCGCCGCTCTTTGATCAGGTTCAACTGCTCATACCGGGTCTGTGCCCATTCGGCTTCTATGAGCTCTGCTTCCATTAACACCCAGAGTGATGGAATTTATAGTTTGACAGGGAGGACTGCTTCCATACCATAGGCCAGAGCGAATGGTGTTGCTCTTGTGGAGGTTCGGAAGGACGTTTTGTAGGCCATGAGTGCATATGGGAGCATCTCATGCCAGGCAGAGTACTTGGTTGTCATCTTCTCTATGATTTTCTTCAGATTCTTGTTAGTGGCTTCAACTGCACCATTGGTCTGTGGCCTGTACAGCGTAGAGTCATGATGCTAGATCTTAAATTTCTGGCAGAGGTCAGTCATCCCCTTGTTGCAGAAGTTGAGAGCATTGTCTGTTACAATCTCATACGGGACCCCATATCGGCAGATGATATCCCTTTTCAGAAAATGTTGGACCACTGAGGCTGTGATGCTGGCCTAAGAGGCTACCTCGACCCATTTCGTGAAATAGTCGATTGCTACCAGGATGAATCGATGTCCGTTTGATGCTTTCAGAGCTATAGGTCCGATGACGTTGATGCCCCAAGCTGAGAATGGCCAAGGAGAGGTGAGATTGTGTAGCCTGTTTGGCGATGCATTTACCCTGTTGGCATAGATTTAGCACTGGTGGCACTTCTGTACATGCTTACAACAGTCTGATTCCATGGTGGACCAGTAGTAGCTTAGTCATAATATCTTCTTAGATAACATCAACCCATTCATGTGTGGGCTGCAAACTCCTCTGTGAACTTCTTCGACTACCTGTGCTGCTTCACCGGTATCTAGACATCTGAGCCAGAGTACGTTCGGTGACCTTTTGAACAAGATGTCCCCTGATAGGACGAACTGAAGGGTCAGTCTTCTGATTGCCTGACGGTCTGTTTTGGTAGCATTGAGATGGAAGGTCCCGTCATCAAGATACTGCTTGATGTCTGCATACCAAGGCTTATTGTCTGATACTTCTTCGATCTGAAGGCAGTAGGCAGGCTGATCTTGTTGCTGAATTTCTATTGGTCAGTGCATGATGTCTGTAGGGATCTGTACCATTGAAGCTAGAGTGGCCAGTGCGTCGGCGAATCTGTTCTGGTTCCTAGACCGGTGGCTGAAGCTGATTCTTCTGAATCGACTGATTAGCAGATTGAGGTAGGCTAAGTACGAGACTAGCCTTGCTTCTCGGATGGCCCAAGACTCATTCACCTGACAGATTACCAAAGATGAGTCACCGTAGACTTCTACCTCTTCAATCCCGATGTCCAGGGGTTCTTTCAGTTCGGCTATGCATGCCTCGTACTCTGCTTCATTGTTGGAGCATTTGAACTTCAGCTTGACTGAGATAGGGAGGTGTGCTCCTTTAGGTGAGATCAGGACTCCTCCTGCCCCATACCCATGACTGTTGGCAGCTCCGTCAAAATACAACTCCCAGCCGGATTATTCCTATTTGTCCACTTCTGTATACAGGATGGCTTTATCGGGAAACTGATCATGTACAGACACGTAGTCTTGGGTCGGACTGTGGGCCAGGTGATCTGCTATCACCTGCCCCTTGATTAACTTCTGTGTCATGTACGTGATGTCGAATTCAGACAACATCATAAGCCATCGGGGCAGTCCTTCCGATGGTGGCTGGCTTTTCCAGTAGATATTTCAGTGGGTCCATCCGGGAGAGCAGAATTACCGGGTAGGAAAGCAGATAGTGCCGAAGACGTTGAGTTGCCCAGACCAGTGCCAGACATGTCTTCTCAAGAGGGTTGTACCGCTCTTCGTACTCAAGCAGACGCTTACTGATATAGTAGATGGCATGCTCTATTTTGACAATCTCGTCATGTTATGCCAGAATGCACCCCATGGAGGTTTCTTATACCGAGATGTAGAGTAGCAGTGGACGTCCCGGTGTAGGAGGCACAAGTACTGGAGGATTCAAAAGATATTGCTTTATTCTGTCAATGGCTTCTTGGCATTCTACTGTCCAGATTATCGGCGTGTTCTTTTGGAGAAGTTTGAAGATCGGCTGCAAATAGGAGTTAGCTGAGAAATGAACCGACTGATGTACTGAATTTTGCCCAGGAAACCACAGATCTCTTTTTCAGTTTGGGGTACTGGCATTTCAATGATAGCTCTAGATTTAGCTGGATCGATGTCAATGCCTCTTTTGCTGACTATGAAGCCAAGAAGCTTTCCTGATGAGGCTCCAAAGATGCATTTGGCCGGGTTCAGTCTTAGGCCGTACTCTCGGAGTCTATCGTAGAGTTTCTTCAGGTCTTCTGGGTGCTGTTCGGCTGTCGGTGATTTGACGATCATGTCATCCACGTAGATTTCAGTGGACTTGTGCATCATGTTATGGAACAAGGCCATCATGGCCCTCTAGTAGGTGGCCCCTACGTTCTTGAGTCCGAAGGGCATAACCTTGTAGCAGAATGTGCCCCAAGGCGTGATAAAGGTGGTTTTCTCCATGTCCTCTTCTGCCATCCTGATCTGGTTGTATCCGAAGAAACCATCCATGAATGAGAGAGTCTCGTGCCTAGCAGTATTGTCGACCAGAATGTCAATGTGCAAGAGAGCAAAAAGTTGTCTTTGGGGCTTTCCTTGTTCAAATTCTGGTAGTCAATACACATGCAGACCTTGTCATCCTTCTTGGGTACTGGGACTATGTTGGCCAACCACTCAGGGTAGTTTGCAACTACCAGGAAGCCTGCGCTGATCTACTTCTCAACTTCTTCCTTGACCTTCTGCGACCATTCGGGCCTCATCCGTCTCAGTTTCTGCTTCACTAGTTTGATGTCAGGATTCAAAGGCAGTCTAGGTACCACCAATGCTGGGTCTAGGCTTAGCATGTCAACATATGACCAGGTAAAAATATCACTGTAGCTTCTCAGGAAACTGATCATGTCTGCTCTCCGCTAAAGGTTCATGCCGGTGCCGATTCTAACTAGTCGAGGGTTCTCTGTGAATCCTAGATTGACTGTTTCAGTGTCCTCCCTGTTAGACTGCAGAAGTCCTTCATTGTGCTCGAGGAGGTCCAGAATTTCCTAAGGCGGTTCCTCTTCCTGTTCTGAGTCATACTCTGTTTCGGAGAGTTCAAGGAGGGTTTGAGGGGTAACCCTGTCAGAGGTAATTTCTTGACAAATCAATTAGCTTCAGTTTAGCATGCTTTGATGATGATGATTTGTTGGCTTCAAGACACTAGGCCTTCCAGGGGAAGAGTCTGTGTGATTTCGTAATCAACCGATGTGAAATGTTTTTTTGTTTGAAAACATGATTTTTTAGTCAAAATAATCTGATTTTCATTAGCAAAATGACTTGTTAAAAAAAGACTCAAACAAAAAGAGGTCGACAGTGGCCTGACTTTTGGTTTTTACAAACTGGAGTAAAAGAGAAGTAGATGGAGGAGAAGGGTGATGCTGGTTCACTGCTGTCTCGGACCAACCTTTCCTGCACTGTGCTTGCCCCAGCCCTGGCTGGCCTTGAGGGTGAGAGCCTCAGTCCACCAATGGATCAGTGGCTGACGACTGGATGACACTCCGGCACTGTTGGAGAGGGTGCAGACCTGCTCTCCTACTAGATATTCTGCTTCAGTAGCATCTTTGACAGTCAGCTCGTCGAACATCTGGGCCATGGTGAACACTTCGGGTTCTGGAATCCCTGAAGACTTGTCACTGGGCTGATGTGTTAAGGCAACGGGTGCAACAGAGGTTTCTGGGTAAGTTTCATTGATTCCGACGGGGAAAGTTACAAAGATGTGTGGTCGGGGTTCAGGTTTCACCGTCTGTCTACTCTTCCTAGTCAGCTTAGAAAGGTAGTCCTCGTATCTGGGCTTGTATCCCAAACTAAAGGGAGGTGTGTAACGAGGAGGCGTGTATCTTTTCTTCATGCCCTGATTCCTGGCACCAAGACCACTTCCGGGTTGATAGTTCATTCTGGCCATCATTCTGACAAATGGTGGCACTGCTTGCTTGTCTTACTATTGGCACTGCTTGCTTGCCTTACTGTTCTACCTGGACGATAGAACTGACCTGCTCGAACTGGAATGTCATGAAGGCAGTGCCTTGCCCCAGCTCTTGGACTTCCCCAAAGGAATTTTCCAACTCTTCAGACGGAATGACAATCAGACGGTCATCCTGGATGAACTTGAATCTTTGATGCAAAGAGGAGGGAATGGCTCCGGTCGCATGGATCCATGGCCTCCCTAGGAGCAGAGTGAAAGAGGTTGGCACGTTCACGACCTGAAAGTTTGTTGAGAACTGAGCAGATCCGACCCCGATGGTCAGCTCGATGTCACCCATGTTCTGCCTGGTTGCATTGTCAAAGGCCCTGATGGTCATAGGTCTCTTCTTCACTTGACTGAGGTCCAGGCGCAGGTTTTGCAGTGTGGAAAGTGTGCAGACGTTCAGGCTGGAGCCATTGTCGATGAGCACTGATGATAATGTTCGGCCCATGAACTGTACTGTAATGTACAAAGCTCGGGTATGGTCCCTGTCGTTGTCCGGTATCTCCTCTTCTGTGAATGAGATGACTCTGGGTTCAAGGATTTGCCCTACCATTTGCCCCAGTTTGTCGGGCGTTATGTCTGACGTTATATGGGCATTACCAAATACTCAGAGCAGTTGCTTCCTGTGATGCTCTGAAGTGAGAAGAAGACCCAAGATGGATATCTGTGCTGGGACCTTTCTCAGTTGCTAAGTGATATTGAACTCCTCTGCTTTTTCTAGGATTTTCAATAACGCTGCTGAATCAACTACCTCTTTCTGCGGGTCTGACACCCCTGCTTTCTATTTCTCTGCCTCTGTACTCTTCACCTTGCCGACTCAGTTGTAAGAGGTTGATATACCCGGCCAGATCTGGTTAGGTAGGCTATGCTCTCGCTCTCGAGGATAAGAGAGCGGGGAGCAGGTACTCAGTTGTGGTTGAAGGGAGGCTTTGGGATGTAAGGGATCCGAACAGGGCCTAAAGAGGTTGAGGCTTGAGCTAGAGCTGTGGGCCAATTTGTAGGGTAAGGAATTGTGTAGATGATCTGCTTGGGGTCAAGTATCTGGGTTAGAGACTGAACAGTCTGTATGTTTGATTGGGGGAAGGGGATTATGACTGGTGATCGGTAAGAGGGCCTGATGATGCCCGTCACTCACTGCGGGTGTGCTAGGTCCTGGCTACCCTATCCTGGGCTCTTCCCACTGAATAAAATTGATTTGATTGTTATGTGGGGGTAGTGGCACCTGATTGATGTTGGTGTTGCTAGGAGCCAGCTCAACCCTTCCCTCATCCAAGAGATCTTGGATTGCACACTTCAGGCCTATGCAATAATCTGTGGTATGGCATGGGCCCTTGTGAAAGGCGTAGTGATGATCGGCATTATAGTTCTTGTCTTGCTTGTCTGGAGGTAGAAGTGGTGTAGGACCTCTCAACTCGAGAAGACCCTGCTTGGTGAGAAATTCCAATAACTGGCTGAGGGTATATGGAAGAGGGGTAAAGTTTCTGGGAGGATGGTTTTGCTCCTGGGTTGGTCGGGCTGGCCGGGTATCCCTGTTAACTGACTGCTGCTGAGCTGCTAGAGCTTGTTTCTGTGGTCCCAAGGACCAATATTTCTGCTAGACGAGGCTGTCACCTTGGGGGGATCAAGTCCTAGACTGGAATGAATGGCCCCGCTCTTGATAGCAGTCTCGATACGGGCACCTATCCTAACGATAGTGCCAAAGTCCACTACCGGTAAGGTCACCATGAGTGCAGAGTAGGGCTGCTTTAGGGTGCCCATGAACATGCCTGCCAATTCCTCCTTAGGGATAGGAGTTGGGATCTTTGCTACCATTTTCCTCCAGCGGGTGGCGTACTCTAGAAATGACTCGTTATTGCGCTGGCTTAGCTGTTCGAGCTGGCTCCTCTGAGGACGGAGCTCCTGGTTGAAGGAGTACTGCTCTATGAAGCTGTCCATGGCATCCTGCCAGGTCTTGATTTTCTGTTTGTCCACCGACATCCACCATGTAAGGGCTGCCCCCTTCAAACTCTTCTAGAAGTACTGGATGAGCAAGGGCTGATTTTTATTATATTGGAGCATGTTCGCGAAGTATAACCGCAAGTGTTGTTTTGGATAGCCCGAGCCATCATATTTATCAAAGTCTGGGACATTGAAGCCTACGGGAACAGCATCCCCTAATGTAAAGGTTAAGTCTTCCAGTGATAGACTTGTATTGGTGGATGTACCTTTCAATCTTCTCATCTCCTCTTTCATTTGTTTGATCTCATCCTGTAAGGAAGGGGTTGGATCTGAGGATGACGGCTGGTCCTGGTGGACATGTGAGATCTTTGGCTGTTCTTCGTACTGGTCATACTCCTCTCCTCCGCTTGTTGCGGGTATGGGATTAGGTATGATGAAGGGGGAATGGAGAGGCTCAGGTGTAGGTCGCTCGGCTGGTTCTTCGGTTGGGATCCAGGTGGAGGGTTCTTCGGTCCGAGTGCCAATCAGAATCTTCAGGGATTCCAGAACATTGTCAAGCTTCACCTGTATGGCTACTATGTCTCTGTCATGTGACTGTAAGATCTCAGTGGTCCGCTGGTGCTGATCTGCAGGTTCTACCATCGATCCTGTATTGCTTTCCGATTGTACTATGCAGAAGCTATTCTCTGATCGGACTATTCTAGGGAGTACCTCTATGATTGGTATTTCCGTCAAGACTGTGTCGGAAGCTGCTGCTTATGCGAGAATTGCAGTCAGAGAACGAGTCACAGGTCAGCTCATGCAACTGAAAAGAATTCAACGGCTAATCATGATTATGCATGAGGGCAAAAGGCAGATGCTAGAAAAAGATTTTTATTGATGCATGAAGAGTGCAGTGAGTACATGCATAGTGTGACTCAAAGAAGAGGAAAAAGACTCGATCCTAGGTAGGCCCTTCGGGGATCGCAAAGTCAAGTGGACGAGGCACGCCCTCAAGATCCATGATCTGTTGCTGGAGGGATGCGACTTCAACCTCCATGCGCGTGAGGGTTTCTGTAGCGTTGAAACATACGGTATCCAAATTGTTGGATACGGGAGGTCATCTCCGCCTTTGTACTATCAAGCTGTTCTTGGTGGAAGTGAAGTTGGGCCCGGATGACAGCTGTTTCCTTAGCGTCGCCTCTACGTCTCCTGCGAAGAGACTGAATTATCTGCTCCAATTGTTTAACCTTCTTTTGCACAGCTTGGAGTTCACGGCTTTGTTCTGATTCCTGCTGCCTGAATGCACGCTAGGCTTTCCGTAGCTTCTTCCATTTCTGCTGGATCTGGAGCTGTCTCTCCAGGAAGAAGTCTATCCAGGGAACCACCATCTCTGCTAGGGGTACGGTCCCTTGTGATGGAGCACAACTAGTGTGGGCAGTTCCCTAGGTGTAGGCATGCCGGGTTGAATGTCATGATTATCCACCCATTTTCGATATGCCAGGTTGGTTGCTGGCCCTGATAAAACCATGAAGTCCGGCCATTGATCTCGTCTGGAGCTGCGCCATGCTGACTGGAAGTGCCGGGTGAGGTTGTCGGAGTGTACTGTGAAAGTGATCCAATCACTTTCCTGCTGGTCTATCACGGGGATATACTGAGGGAGTCCAAACTGTCGGAGGACTCGGAGTGGTGTATAGACTGCGAAGCCTATTAGACCAGCAAGAATCATGCATCGTTTGCCGGTGATGACAACATGGGGTAGCCTGTTCAACACAAGCCAATTGCATTTCCAAGTGATTTCTTCCTCTGAAAGGTCTTGGAGGAGCTGGTAGAGCTCTCCAACATCTGTAGTTACTATCGGCCCTTGATTCTGAGAAATCCTCTGAGGCAGACTGTAAGCGTCGCGGATGCCGTCTGGTACTGAAATGATTGTATGCAAGTGACTTACTAACCAGAGGTGCAAGAGAGGTGTACTGGCATGGAAGATGCCTTTTCTAAGATTTGCAAACTCGTTGAGAGCTCTGAGAAGCTCGGCTAGGATGACTGGTACAACCGAGCAGGAGTTGTGCATGTCCTCGATGATCCCAACCAAAACTGCTTCGACGAGCAAACAGCACCTTTGGAACACCAGCTGAGACATGACTATGAGTGTAAGGGCATTGAGACCGGAAAGTTCTGCTGAAATGGAGTCAGGGTTCCATTTGCACTTGTACTTCTTTTCGAGAAAAGGCACGAATATCTGATCAAAAGAGCCGTTAGGACCGGGCTGCAAGTAGGCAGGCTTGATATGCAAGAACCTGGATAGGTCTACTCGGTATGTTGTCTTGTAGCGCGGTATTATGGCTTCATCGTCCATGTTTAACCCCAGAATGCGCTGAATCTCTTCCAGTGTTGGGCAAAACTCGTTCTTATCGAAACGAAATACCATGTGAGATGGGCTCCAGCACTGGATAGCAGCGTTCATGAGGCGCGAGTCCGGGTTAACCACAGATAGGTCTAGGATATTTCCGATTTTGTAGTACCGAGCCCAAATGAGGCGCTGACCCGAGGTGAAAGCCCCAATTAAAGCCTGGAGGTTGTCATCACATGCCCCCTGAGAAGTTAGATGCACGGGCCGTGACTGTCGGCCCATTGACTGAGTTACCCCTGAAGGGCCTGCCATCTACCTAGATAATGATACAGACTCTGTGAATGCACGGTGCATGCAGATGGGATGCAAAATGATGATGCAGATTTTGTTTGGGTGTGACACGGCACACGTGATCCGATAGGGCAGACGGACGGAGGTCCGTCGTGCTTTAGCTCAGGTTGTTGGAAACCAAGGGACCTATCAGATCGAGGTTGGGACAGGCCCAGTGAAAGCCTGTCTGTGGGATTTGGACCCCATATGCTATGTCAGGAAGCAGGGTTGGATGTAGTTTATTACAAGCACAGGTTTGGCTCATTACATGCCCCTGAGTGGGTGGTTATCTTGGTAGAATGTACCCGGGTAGTCAACCATGATTGGGGACAGGTATAGGGTGCAAGCAGGTTAGGGTTTGTAGTAGCCCTTCCAGAATGGACTGCTTGTAGACTATACATGTAGAGACCCTGAATCTTTTTCATGTTTTTACTTCATTGTATTAGGGGTATTATAGTCCTTGTGATGTTTTGATGTTTATTGTATTATATATTTATTTGGTGTGGCGTAAACTAGGCTTAATCAAACTTGTAACGGAGGGATGTCATATCACACCCTAAACTTTAGGAAGCTCTATTTTTGGCACCGTTTACTGGAATTGAGTGATTCTTGAACCATTAGAAAGGTGTTGGAACCCTCTTCAAAGTTCATGTTTAATGTTTTTCCTTATTTTGAGTTTAAGCCAAGTCAATGGTGGGTTTTATCTAATGGAATTGCAGATCAGTCAACTCTGGGGACAATTTAGTCTATTAATTACGTGGAATTTAGAAACTCTAAAATGCCAGAAATGTTCGTTTTTGAAAGACAAATCCAACCCAAGTTGAATCGTCAAAATCCGACGAACGAGTCAAAAGTTATGGCCAAAACAGTAAAATGAGTCGAAACAGAGCACCGATCGCTCGGTCAGAAGCAGCGATCGATCGGTCCAAAACCGATCGATCGGTATCTATCGACTAGTCCAAAATTTTGTATGGGGAAAATTTCCAGAGAGTACTTTTTTGACAGATCGACCGGTCAAGAGCACCGATCGCTCGGTTGAGAAGCGATCGATCGGTCATAACCACCGATCGCTCGGTCCTTCGTGATTTTTACAGAATTTTAGTATGGGCATTTTGGTCTTTTTGTTCTCAGACCTTGGGGCTATAAATAGGGGGTCCTACTCGAAATATTAAAATACTCTACCTATTTCTAACCTAATTTGGCAAAAAGGGGGAGAAAACCTAGGGTTTGAGGGAGAGGGTTGCTAGAAGATTGAGAGGAAAGCTTGAAGATCGTCCTCAAATCTTCTCCAAATCTCCTCGGGAGCGTTTTGAATCCAAGGGAAGGATTCCTAAGATCGATATACTATCCTAATCAACTTTATTTTAATGTTTTGTGAATGTTAAGATAATAGAAATGATAGAAATAGAGCTTAATTATGTTTTCCCTAATTTTCTATAAAGTAAGCTAATTTTGGATGGAAATGTGGATGGAAATGTGGATTGGATGTGGATAGAATATATGGAGGATGGGAAATGTATGGAGGATGGGATTAATATGTGGATGTGAATAGTGAATTGATTGTATGGATGAATTATGGTTTGATGAATGCTTGAAAATATAGAAGGGAAATGGATTCATGTTATGCGTACACAAGGTGTTTGTGAAAATGCTTGAAAGGATAAATGCTATTATACTCTTATGAAATAGTGGTAAATAGATCATGAATTGTGTCAAGAATTATGATAAGATATATATATATGATTGTTTGGTAAGTATATCTAATTACTTGCATGGAAATTGGTAGTCGGGAAGGTAAGAACTTAGATGAACATCTCTCAAACCGGGAATTCTCTAACTATTTGGTATGGGACATATAGTGGAGTTTCCATGATGGGAGATCGGAATCTAAGCAATTACAAACTCGAATGTTAATTTCGACACTGAAGCACATATGCACGTGTATGTTAAGATAAGAGTCTCACAAGTCACACATGTGGACCACAAGCATGAGCATGGCATACGTATGACATTCTGAATAAGCATAAGCATGGCATGGTCCGTATCTGCCAAGAACGGCATGTCAATTACATTTGATTCATAGGCATGGTCCGTATCCGCCAAGAATGGCATGTCAACCATTTGATTCTTAGACATGGTCCGTATCTGCCAAGAACGGCATGTCACATCATTGTATGATCTGAATAAGTGCATAAGCATAAACATCTCACAAGCACGTGGTCTTATAAGCATAAGCAACTCATAAGTGTATTGTCTTCCAAGTCTAAGATTCTCACAAGTACACGAGTCAAGGTGATGATATGATGTATATGCGCACACGTTCTTCCGCACTCTGATTATGTTATTATGTTATTGGATATGTTTCTAACTAAATACAGGTGTATTATTAATGTTGGTTGGATTTTATATACACTGAGTACCTTTGTACTCAGCCGGACTTTGTCTTGGCAGGTTTAGAGCAGGAGTACACGGCGGAGCCGTGGGTTGAGGAAACATACTCAGAGGAAGGAGGTGAAGGTGAGCCTTCTTAGGAGGGAGCCAAAGACTTGGGTGGCTACGCCTCTTAGTTTTTATTTCATTTGATTGAGAGAGCTGTATTAGACTTGAGTAGATGTTCTTAGTACACTTTTATAGTTGTGTATCAGACTCTTTGGTTTTAGTGGGTTATATTTGTTGACTATAGACTCGTGCTATTTAGTTGGTTACAGTTGATATATCGGAAATTTTATTATCCTCATTTTTGGAGACTCGTGTAGTAAGCCTTGTATGCATGGATTTTAAGCAGGTTAAGTAATGTGGCGATCCCAAAGTCCTATTTTAGCCTTGTGGGATTTGGGGTCGTTACAATACCGAAGCCTAGACTACATGTATGAATGCTGGTTTGATGCAAGGGTATTCCTAGTAGGATGGGGGAATCACTTAACACCGTATATGTGACTCCCCGGTATAGAACATACCTGAAAAGGGACGATTGGTGTAAGCGGGAGCGTTCAGAATCCTTTCCTATGGGATATCACCCAACAGGAGTAACTCTGTTGACCTCCAAGACGTTTAAGTCACTGACACTGAGGATGATCATCCAGCAATGGTTAACGTAATAAGCCTATCTACTGGGTTGAATGAGATTAATTACACTACTATGACATGTATGGATGCACAATACACAATTAATCAAGAGATGTAAAATGATTAGTATTTAGTTAAACGCTTAGGCATTTTATACAAGCTTAAGGTTTAGTTGGCTTAAACCCGGGTTCCTGATTGAACCCTAAAGATATTTAGAAACAATCCCCAGCAGAGTCGCCAGAGCTGTGAGTGCGGGATATTCACTTCCTAAATCTGTTTGTGGCTCACGGGTTTTTTGAGAGTCGCCACCTATTCATTCAGAAGGGATAAGTCCCCCCAAGTTTTGTATAAGGTCTTGGTCCACGAGAGAGATCGGGGTAAAGGGTTCGGTTAAGTTCGAGGAAGGTGTTAGGCACCCCAAGGCTTCCGTTTTACAACGGTTCCGTACTCCCCGGGTTTAATCCAATTAAAGTTAATCTTGTTTAAAATGCCGAAATATTTAAATGAACACTAATCCAACAAAGGAAAAGCTAACTGGGGTCGGGCCCGTGTTGGGCTGCCTACGTACTCACAGGGTGAGATCAGACTGAGCGTAGTTCTAGCACATGAGCCTGTGCCGAGGCTAGGGGCGTGTGTGTGTGCACCAAAGGTGGTTAACATGGACTAGTCCGGTAGACTAGGGTTGGTTGACTGAGGAGGGTTAAGTGCAAGGTATGTGAGCCCGGTAGGCTTAGGGAGTAGTCCGGTGATATTTTTAGGAATGTCCGTTTAATTTCCAAAAGTTTATACGATTAAGGGGTGCTTAACCACGGTTAAATATTAAACGGAGGTGTATTAAACCACAGTTAAGGGTCTGGTATAGTCCGAGGTGGGCCCAGGGGGCTAGATAGGGCCTAAAGTGGCCTCCTACCAAGCCTGGGCCCCTGCAAAAGCCTAGAATGAAAACAAAGTTTAATGTCGGTAATGTAATTACCTACATTATGGACAATGTTTTAAGACTGTGTTTTGCCATTGTTAACTAGCGTTAGGTTGTAACCCGAGGTAAACCAGAGGCATGGGAGTGTAGGGGGGCTCCTGAGAGTCTTCACGCCAAGTGTGGGCCCCAGGGGGTACCTGGAGTGGGCCCCACAAGAGTGTAAAACCACTATAACAGACAGTGCAAGTTGGCGGAAGTCGTTCTACCGCCCATCCCAAATCAGGCGAAAAACAGAATGTCGATAGAGATATGATCGACATTCTGGAAAAAGCTAAGAAACAAGGGGTCAACAGAGGGATCACCGAAAAAATGGAAATCAGACCATTTCAGGAATGACGGTACTGAGAGTACCGCCATTCCTGGATTTCTGTAAAATCAGGTATGTGGCTGCTGGGGTGGTACACCAATGCTACTAGGGTTACCTCATGATCTGAGGGACCCCCAGAAGCATCGTGGTGGTCTGTAATGTGCACGAGGGACCCCCAGACACCGAAAAAAGCATAGAACGTCCCCTGTAGATGACCAGGGGCTCACAAAGATTGAAACAAGAAATAAAAGGGAAGGGAACAGACCCCTTCACCAACGTTCTGTTTTGCCTCGATGGAGTAACTGTTTGCACGATGATGATGGGTCAGTGGAGGTGCTGCCAATGCAAAGGGGAGAATTGGGATGTTCCCTGTGGTCTTAGTATTACAACCAAGGTGTTGGTGAGATTGAGGGGGAAGGTTTTTGACAGAGTTTTACCTTTGGAGATTTCTGTCCCCCCTTTTACAGTAGAGGTGATTGGGGTTTTATAGGGAAGAACCTAAGGGACCTAAGAGGGTTTTTTAAAAAAGGGGTAGATCTTGTATGGACCAAGGGGAGGTCGACTAAGAGGAGTTGAAGGGAGAGTTGAGGTGAAGGTTGAGTGTGCAGGGTGATCGCAGACTGCAAACTCGGAACTTGAAGATGTCGGTAGTTCTACCGACATCAGGAAACCAAGGCAAAATTTAATGTCGGTAGAACTTTGACCGACATTCTGGAAGTAATTGAAGTGGGCCTAGGCCCTGTACACTCAGGTATAGGGGGTTGTCCTAAGGCAATTTTGGGCTTTTAAGGGGCCTAGATAATGGGGTTAGGCCTTATGGGCCATGGGATTTGCTAGGGTCACCTACGGCTAAGGGTTTAGGACATGGTTTTGATTCCTAAGATTAACTAAGGGTTTAGCTAGTGTTCACCTAGGGTTTAGTCCTAAGGGTATGACTGGAGAGGCTTACCTAGGTTGTGAGGGATTTGGCAGGGTGTAACCATAGTTAAGGGATTTTAACTACAGTTAGATGGGGAGTAAAAATTGGGTGCTTACATGTGGCACATGATATTTTTTGTAATATTATTATGTGTTTCCTTATTGGTTGGCATGGGCCTTTCTAGCATATGTGCCCTGAATTTGATGGTGTCCTTGATCTTAGGGGGAGAAGATCAAGTTGAGTTGTTGAGGGGGAGTTTGTGCTTTATATTACTATTTTGTTCCCCGCTCTTTAGTCTCCGCATTATCCTCATTTGCTTGGGTGTATTGTGGTTGCCCTGATATTACACATGTGTTAAATTGATATATTCTTTGTCATATTGGCTTCATGAGTACCTTTGGCAATTGTGCTAAAAAGGAGGAGAATGTTGGGTATTAGTTCCCTAGTTCAGTACATTCATTGCAATACCTATGTTTATTTATCTCCTTATTCCATAAATGCTTCACTTGGTGTTTTGTTTATGACCATGTGCAGGTGCAGGGTTATAGCAGATAGATCTTACTTGACAAGAGCTTCAGTGTCTTCACTTTAAGAATTTTTGAAAATTGCTATCATGTAACAGTGTCGGAGTCATGTAATGTCCTATTTCATCATTTGATGTGTTTAGGTGAGTTTGTATCAAGTCATGTACTTTGGTTTTGCCATGAAATTGCCAAAATGAGAGATTATAAAGTCCATATTTTAGTACTGGCTTATTCCAGTGTCAAATCAAGTGAGTCTAGAGTGTAAAGTCATGTTTTTGTATTGGCAAAATTCCGAGTCGAAAAGTGGGTATAATACTCCTTAGGTCACATCATCAGGTTCAATGAAAAGCGAAGAACAAGCCATGATGAAGCATGAAGAATTTTTTTTTTTTTTTTAATAAAGCCACTCAGAGGGAGTGGGGGGTTTGGCAAGGACCCCTACCGGTTTATTAATAATAAAATGAAATGGGGGGGACATAAACCTTACCCCTACAACCAGCCCAACAAAGAGAAAAAAACCAATAAGAAAGCAACAAAGAAGGGGGGGACATAAACCTTACCCCTACAAAACAAACAAGGGGACAAAAGACGTCTAAACCTGACTAAAAATCTAAATCAAACCTTAACAATACGGATATTACCAATACCCATTTTGTCCAAACGGCTTAAGGCATTAATCTCAGCCGGGATAATATCAGAGGAAAAAGAGTTAGAAACCTTCAAATCGCATCCCATATTGGCTAAGCCATCAGCTACACAGTTGGCTTCTCTATAAACATGCTTGAGAGAATAACTATCCAAAAGCAAAGCTTGGATCTTGATGTCCTTATACCAGTTCTTCCAAGAATGAGATCCCCTACCATTCCAAGTGTCAACCAAAATTTTTGAATCAGTTTCTATATCAGCATTTCGAATATTAAGATGATGGCATAACAATAGACCATCCAAAAGAGCCTGCGTCTCCGCCAAGTTGTTGGTACAAACACCATAGTAAGAAAAGAAACCAGCTACTATGTCTCCATTATGATTTCTAATAACACCTCCTCCACCTGATATCCCTGGGTTTCCTCTCGAGGCACCATCAATATTAAGTTTCATTCTCCCCCTGGGAGGACAAATCCACTTAACAAAAATCATCTTAAAATTCGAATGAACCTGATGAGCCAATCCACCAATGGGAGTTAAATTTAGATCATTCTTAACATAGAGAGAGCCAATGTCCAGAATTTTTCTTTGAATAGAATTTATCAAAGTTCCACATCTTCTAGCCTTAGAGTCATATTTTCTTCTGCACCTTTCAATCCATATTTCCCAAACTATCAAAGCTGGGATAAGCAAATAAAGCACATTTTTTCAAGAAGAAAAGCCTCGGATCCACCTCTTAATGCGACAATGAATATTATCTCGATAAAAGACTGGAATGATGCAGCAATTGGAAAAAAAATTCCAGAGCTTAATAGCTATATCACTTCTAATAAACAAGTGATAGACATCTTCCATCCTGATATTCTCGCAACAGTAACACCTACTAGCCAAAGGAATGCCCAAACCTTGAATTGCCGAATCAGTTGGAATAGCATTATTCACAAGTTTCCAGCAAAATATCTGGATTTTGGTAGGGATAATAGGGTGCCATAAAACTGAATACCAAGGGTGATCATGATTTTTCTCCCTTATAGAATGCCAAGCTGATTTAACAGAAAATTTCCCATCTGTATTCTTGTTCTAGATAGTAACATCTTTATCATTGGAAGTAAAAAACCCTCCAGCTTTAATGTTATCAATAGATGAAGGCAAAAGAAAGGGACTAACCTGAGTTAAATCCCAGTTACCAACTGAATCAAGGATGTTGGCAATATTTGGGCTGATAGAAGGAGGTGATATGGCTTCATTATGGCTTCATTAATAAGAGCTTTCTCCCCACACCAATGGTCAAACCAAAAGTTGATTGTAGATCCCTTCCCAATAAGCATAGTTGAATTGGACAGCATACACTGGAAAACACTACATATATCTTTCCATAATGACGTACCACGGTTAGGCAAAGCA
The DNA here is from genome assembly GCA_015143295.1 of Tetracentron sinense. Lineage (NCBI taxonomy): Eukaryota > Viridiplantae > Streptophyta > Magnoliopsida > Trochodendrales > Trochodendraceae > Tetracentron > Tetracentron sinense. The sequence continues at coordinate 21,654,860 of CM026559.1, read as the reverse complement.
TTCCAAACATGGATAACACTATACTTAGCTTTAAAGAACCGCAACCAAAGACATTCTGAGGTGTAGATATTCCAAGCCTGTTTAACTCTGAAAGCTGAAGAAAATTCTGACATTTTTCTTATACCCAAACCACCTTCTGAGTACGGGAAAGAGCATTTTTTCCACTTTACCCAATGTCTTCTTTTAGAGAGATCCGAATTGTTCCAAAAAAATTTAGCAATAGAGGAATCAATAGACGAGCTAATGCTCGCAGGGATATGAATACCCAATAAGATATAAGCAGGAATGGAAGATAACACATGTTTAATTAGAATCAGCCTCCCGCCTGAAGATAAAAGTTTGCCAGACCAGCCAGAAATTCTTCTCTGAATTTTTTCCATCAATGGAAAGAAATAAGATCTTTTCTGTCTTCCTTTGAATATAGGAACGTCAAGATAGGTGAAAGGTAATTGCTTGAAATTTATCCTTGTGCATATAGAGATAGCCCTCTTTCTGGAAATAGGAAGCTTATCCGAGCAAAACAACGAACTTTTTTGTTTGTTAATTTTTTGACCAGATGAAGCTTCATAGAGATTTAAAAAATCAGCAATGCTTTTCAAACATCTAGATCTACCATTACAAAAAATCAGAATGTCGTCAGCAAATAAAAGGTGAGAAACTGGAAATCCATACCTCCCAATATTGTAGGCGCAGGTTTGATTAGATAAAATCTCTTTAAGTCCTCTACTAAGGACCTCTTCAGCTAAAATAAATAGAGCTGGGGATAGAGGGTCTCCCTGTCTTAAACCTCTCGAGCTTTGAAAGAAACCATGCAAAGTGCCATTGATAATAATAGAGAAGCATTGAGTGGAAAAGCATCCTTGAATAAGTCTGATAAAATCTTCACAAAATCCAAACTTATGAAGAACTGCTACCAAAAAACCCCATTCCATACGGTCATATGCTTTAGCCATATCCAGTTTAATAAGTAAGTTTCCTCCAAAAGTTTTCCTGTCAATTTCATGGACCATCTCTTGAGCAATTGTGATGTTTTCCATAATATTACGCCCTTTAACAAAAGCACTTTGTTCCTCTGAAATAATGTTAGGGAGAACAGCCCCAAGGCGATCTGCAAGAATTCTAGAAAAGATCTTATACATAAAATTGCAAAGGCTTATAGGACAGTAATCAGCAAATGTAGCAGGGTTTTCACATTTAGCAATTAATGCTATAGCTGTAGCATTTATTGATTTAGGAATATGAGGGTCCGAAAAAAATTGAGACACAGCATTCATCAAGTCTTCTTTAATAATATCCCAGCATTCCTGATAAAAATACCCATCATAACCATCCGGACCTGGAGCACTGTCAGCATCCATGTTAAAAACCACTTTCTGAATCTCTTCCAAAGAGGAGGAAGCAATCAAAGAATAATTGTCTTCTGTCGAAACCAGAGAAGGGATATAGTTTAAAATATGATCGTCAATAACACAGTTATCAAACGTCAGAAGGTTCTGAAAGTACTCCACCACCTCTAAAGCAATACCTTGAGAGTCCTCAATCCAAATACCCTGAGAGTTCTTTATTTTGTGGATGCTATTTTTTTTTCTTCTTTGGTTGACAACCGCATGAAAAAATTTTGTGTTATTGTCCCCTTCCTTCAGCCATTTAATGCGAGATTTTTGTCTCCAAAAAATCTCTTCTTGAATAAGGACTTTTTGGAGATCATCTTTAAGAGCTAACAAAATATTTTCCTGATCTTCATCCCAGTGATCCTGAAGAGCTATCTCAGCAACACAAATTTTTTCCTCCAAATCTTTAATCTTGGAAAAAATATTCCCGAATACCTCTTTATTCCAAACCTTGAGAGAAACTTTGGGTCTTTTAAGTTTGAGAAAGAAGGATAAAATTGGGTTAGCTGAAATTGGCAAATTCCAAGACTCCTCAACTAACCTTTTAAACTCTGGATGGGAGATCCACATCTTTTAAAACCTGAACTGAGAAGGACGATGGAGAGCTTCCCTTCTAAAATTTAGCAGAAGAGGAGCGTGATCAGAATTCAACCGAGATAAATGAGTGACTTGAGTATTCGGAAACCTGAAATCCCAAGCATCATTATACATAATTCTGTCTAATCTGGCATAGATTCTGTTGTTCCCCTTTTGGTTGTTACACCAAGTGAACTTATTACCTGTGTGACCCGCATCAATAAGAGCAAGCTCATTGATAAAAGAACAAAAGTCTTCTATAGAACGAATATTAGCATCCCTACCTCCCATTTTCTCCTCAGTAGAGGCAATGGCATTAAAATCTCCAGCTAGAATAATAGGCTCATCATATGAAGAAAGAATAAGGGAAAGGTCATTCCATAATATCTGTCTCTCCTCCCTAAGGCATTTAGCATACACAAAAATACAACGAATAATAGCAGAACCCTTAACACTGACATCCACAATAAGGGCTTGGTCCAAAGAAGCAATAAGAGAAACATTGATATACCTTTTCCACATAAGCCAAATTTTTGGGTGATGAAGATAATCATTGAGACCTAACATTTTGCTAAGAGGCTTAATATTATCAGAATGTTGCATCGGTTCCATTAGGGCAACCATTGAGATATTATAAATTTCAATCATCTTCTTAAGTCTGGCCTTAGAGGCTAAATTACCAACCCCTCGAATATTCCAAGACAAGAAACTAGACATTGGAACTTGAGGGATTTTCTTCCACAACTGGAGCAGCAGCTCTAGATCTTGTGATTATAGACGAAGGGGGAAAATCCTTTTTTATCTTTTTGATGGTTCCCCTTTCATCTTTATGTTCTATACAGAAATTTAATTTAGACAGCCCCTCTATAAAACCTTTCGAGTCTTCAATGAAAGACTTTTTAGTCTCAAACATAGGATGTATTTGATCATCATAAAATTCTGCTGAAGAAGAAGTTAGCCATAAAATATCAGAATCATATTTTTTCTTTTTTTGAATGCTAACCTAATTCCGTTTGAGAAGCAGTTGGAGATTGGAAGTATCAGGAACACTGATCTCCATTAGACTGAGATCGGCAATATTTACTGTAGAGCAACCATCCTTTAATAGGCTAGAGCAAGCATTTGAAGGGTTGTTTAAAGAGGATTTTCCTACTTGTTGTTCTGTAAGGTCTTGATGAATATCATTAGAGAAACCAGTCATGATGTTCTCAGTATCAATCTCATCTTCTGCTGCAAAACTATCAGAATCTTCCACTGCTGTACCGATAATATTAGCCAATGAAAAACTGATATCTAATTGTCTTTGCAGGTCTGATTTTTCCCCATAAACATCTGTATTTGAAGCTTGATTCTGTTCTGTAATATTGCCCACAGGAGAAGCCGTATAAGTTTGCTGGATCCAAGAAAGCTCCTTCGAATTATTCCTCTGAATAGCTAATTCTTTTGCAATAACAGATGTCGTATTATCATTAAAAATATTCTCTTTTTCTAAGGCTTGAAAGGAATTAGAAATTTCTAAATCCAGTCCGTGAATATCTTGAGTTGCTCTATTAATCATATCATCTTTATTACCTTGATTTGGCAATAATTTTCCAAACGATTTGGCAACCCAGACATGAGTCGGTTCTACAGGTTTTTTTTTCAGAACTTCTATGTTCTCTTCCGGGTTTATTGCCTTGGATACATCTTTTGGATCACGATAATGGTTCGATGGATCCTTAGAATGGATCTTCTGTTGCGTTTTACACTGGCTATCATCATGCCCAAGCTTATGGCATCTGCTACAGAACTTAACTTCTTTTTCATAAATAATACGCTGCCATCGACTGGAATGCCCCATTCCTAACCAGAATCTATGAAGTTTCTCCTTACTTACATCCACTTCCACAGATCCTAGCCAAGCTAGGTCTGCTAAGATTGCGAGTTGGACCATCAACAAGTAAAACTCTCCCTATCAAACTTCCTATTGAAGAGAGGTCATTAGGATTAAAGAAGTTCAATGGCAACCCTGGAAGGTTGATCCAAACTGGAACTAGGGAGGTCTCTTGCCCAGATCTAAAATGTGGCGTCCATTTAAAAAATCTAACCAGCTTACCTTTAACAAAACAGTAGTCCTTCATCCACACGCCTAGGTATTCATATTCATTCTGAAATCTAATCAAAATATGTCGAGTATCCATGACACCCACCGAGAAGTTCTGCTGGATATGAAAAAATTCTTTTATGAAGGCTTGAAGATCGTCTAACTTTGGTCTTCCATAGGAGCATTTTGCAATAAGGGCATAACTGAGAGGAGATGCTGATCTTTCAAGTTCTTGAGTCGAAAAATAAAGGGCTGGTTCCCCTTGAAAGCTAGAACTCTCCTTAATATTCAAAGAGCGCAGAATCAAATCTCCATTAGGTTTTCTTTGATCCAGATTAGCATGGCTGTTTCCAAGAACAAAGGCAAAGGATGGATTAGGATCAAGAGGCCGAGTGGGAGATTCTCCATCTACGGTGGAGGCAGCCGCAAGGGCTGCCATGAACCCTAATTTCACGAAGAAACTTCACAAGGAGTTGCCCGATCCCTCAAGCTTTCCAGATCTCCTCCTCTTTTTTTCTATAAGCATGAAGAATCATCACCCAAGAATGGCTCAAGTTTTAAGATGGTAAGTGAGACTTTGAAGACCAAAAATCATTCCAATGAAAATGCCCAAAATCATAGAAAATGATTCCAAAAAGCTTAGACCAATTGAAGCAAAGCATTAGGCATTAAAAGGAAGAAAAATGTCAAAAATGCTCTTCAAGGTCGACCCTGACCATTTTGGGTCGACCTTGAGAGGCACTTGGGGTCGACCGAAGTGCACATTTAGGTCGACCCAAAGTGCCCAGGGTTGACCCTGATACAGATTTTCTTGTCTTTTTGGCTTTTAGCAACTTCTATAAACTTGGCTTTGCTTCTCTATTTAACTAGAACCCGTCTAGTCCGAAAATGTGGACTTGGGGAGTGTGTTGAGAGTACTTTGGGGTATCTCTAGAGTCCATAGAAACTCTGGAAATTATTTTCTCTCATTCCCTTTGTAAGCAAGGATTTCAATCCCCGGACATAGGAGGGTGCTGTCCTGGCAATGTGGTCGGTTGATTTTATGTTTAGAGTCGCCACTTATATTTTCGGTAGGGATAAGTCCCATACAATGAATAAGGTCTTGGTTTGCTTAGAATTCTAGGTAAGAGGTTCAGTTAAGTCCGGGGAAGGTGTTAGCCACCCCGGCACTTCCGTTTTACAACGGTTCCCTACTTACTAGGGTTAAGCTAATTAAGATCAAGTTATTAGTCAAATGCCTGAAATTTAGTTTATACTAACCCAAGAAGGGAAAATCTAAACTAGGGTCGAGCCTGAGTTGGGTTGCCTACGTACTCACATTGGGGTGAGATTAGACCGAGTGTAGTTCTGGCACGTGAGCCTGTGCCGAGGTTAGGGGGAGTGTTGTGTGTGCACCAAGGGTGGCTTAGGATCTAGTCCGGTAGACTAGGGTTGAGTTGACCGTGTTGGTAGTGCTTAGTTCGATTGGGCCCAGTAGGCTAAGGTTGAAGCCCGGTAGGCTTAGGCCTGGTAGGCCAAGAGGAAGTCTGGTAGACTAGGGTTTGGCCTGGTAGGCCGAGATGGGGCTCGGTGGGCCAAGAGTAAGCCCGGTAGGCTAAGGTTTCAGTCCGATAGACTAGAGCTGGGCCCGGTAGGCAAAGAGTAAGCCCGGTAGGCTTGGGGTTAGGCCCGGTAGGCCTAGGATGAGCCCGGTAGGCTAAGTGTTGAAGGTTCAAGTTTGAATTATGGTCCTTAAATTTGAATTGATGATTTTTAGGGATTTTTCTTAAATTTCCCAAGTTAAGTGGGCTAACTATAGTTAAGACATGGGTTTTTACCTCTGGATAACCGAGGTTGGGCTAGTTTGAACATTTTTGCCTTTCTTGCTTCTTTCAGGGTTATTTTGGGAATTTAACCAAAGTTTAAATGGGCTTAATCATGGTTAAACCAAGTGTTAACAATGGTTCAACTCATCTAACCATGGCTAGGCATGATCATACAATCAAAAACATAATTTTTCCAAGTATTAGGATTTTTTGGAATTTTAGGGATTTTTCATAATTTTTCCAAGTTGATTTGGAGAGTTAACCATGGTTAACTCTTAATTGTGATTGAGTTAACCATGGTTAAGGCAAGGATAGGCTTGGTTAAGCTCTGGGTGGGCCCCAAGTGTCATGGCCAAGTTTGTGGAGGGCCCCCATGGACTGTGGGCCTACTGCAAAGGCCCAAAAAGCTCAAAGCTCATACTGTCGGTAATCCGATTACTCACAGTTAGCATGATTTTTGCCCAACTTTGGCTCCCTGTAACTCGAGTTAGGGGAGGTGTTGAGGGGCCCACAATTTATGGTTTTAAAGAGGGCAATATAGGGAAAAAAATGGGCCTGGTTTGGACTCCAGGGGTGGCCTGGTGTGGGCCCCATATTGTGTCAAAGTGATACTGTTCATCCTGTACATAAAATCATTTATGTCGGTAATTTGATTACCGATATCCTGGACAGTTCTTGTTTTATTGGATTTTAACCTTAGTTCAGCTTAACTAGGGTTTAAGAGGTCTTCAGGAGAAATGTTGGGGAGATCCAAGGGAACAACCCTAGTCCTTGGTTGGGCCCTGGGGAGGCTCAGGTGGGGCCCACAATGGCTACAAATGCAAGCTGCAAGGGTGTCAGTATTGAGTTTACCGACACCCTGGTTATTTCCCAGAAAATGAAGATAGCCCCAAGGGCTGCTACAGGGGGTGAACCAGGGGTTCCCTCATGACTTGGGGGACCCCTAGTACCTCGCCCAGGGATTCGGATTAGGGAGTTTGCAAATTGATTTGGAGCTTGGGAGGGATTCGGTTTTTATAAGGGAGGACCCAAGGGACACCCATCGGATTTGTACAAGGGTAAGAGGGGCATCATGGCCCTGAGAGGCTGCCTGCAGCCGGAGAGGGGAGGTGTAGGGCGTGCCTGAACTGCAGGGGGAGTGGTGTGCTGCAAAAGACGATATCCAGTGGTGTCGATAATTCGATTACCGACACCCTGAGCCTTTAAATAAAGAGGGTGTTGGTAATCTGATTACCGACTTGAACCACAGGGCCTTGGCCTAGGCATGCACATGGTACGAGGGTTGGATTTTTGAATTTACTAGGCCTGGGCTTAGGCCCAGGCCGAGATGCTTGATGCCCAAGGGATTTTTAGGGGTTAGGACTTGAGCTCTAAGGGACTAGGGCCTACTAGGGCTTGGACTTAGGGTTTGATCCTAGACTAGGGTTCACCTACGGTTAGGGCTAGGCTAGGCTAGGGCTAAGGCTAGGCTAGGGTTGACCTATAGTTAGGGCTAGACTAGGCTAGGGTTCGCCTAGGGTTTACCTAGGGTTTTGGTTAGGTTCTAGGGTTTGCTAGGTTTTTTTAAGTCTATTAGGGTTTGTCCTAGAGTTAAGGGCCTTGGCAGGGGATTAACCATGGTTAAGAAGCTTTAACTAGGGGTGTAAAAATTAGGTGCATACAGCTGCCCCTCTTTATCGGAGAATGCCGAGATTGACGATTTTAAACGACAAACACTGGAATCATCTGATTTTTACACCAAGATTAGGTTTAGGGAAAATACAGTAGGGTGTGTGCTATGCAAGTGGTGAGTGCTTGTGAAGTGATCAGGACTACTGCTAGGGGATAGTGAGTAGATGGGGAAAGTTATAGATGCAGAAATAGCATGGCCCGGAGGCACTTAGCCTAAAGAGGGTGTCGCTCAGAAGCGACAGGGTTGTGATCGAGTTGGTGTTTCTCTAGGGATATTAACTGAGACGATCAGAGGACGTACAGGGTGTCAAGAACACACAGGGTTTTGGACATGCAAGGTGTCACTGTATTGACTCGGTGTCAACTGAGACCTAGGATCTCAAAGACACATGAGGTGTCGACATGTAGTGAGTATCGGTGTATTGATTCGGCATCAATGGAGACTCGGGAGGTCGAGATCACATGGGGGTGTCTCTAGGGGTACATGCGGTGAGACTCGATATATTGACTCGGTGTCAATGGAGACTCATATGTGATGGACATGCAAGGTGAGACTGCGGCGTGACAAGGTTATCATGGAGCACCTAAGATATGTAGGACACATGGGGATGTCATAGAGGGGGAGGGGCATGCAGGTGGTGTACGCTGTAAAGGTACACGGGATGTCAAGGACACACGGGGGTGTCACAAAGGGTGGACAATCAGGTGATGTACACTATAAAGGTACACACAAGATATCGAGGACATATGGAGGTGTCATAAAGGGGGACATGCTGGTGAGTCTACGGTGTGACGAGGGCGTCACAGAGCACACAGGATGTCAAGGACACACGGGGGTGTCACAAAGAAGGACATGCTAGTGGTGTACACTGTAAAGGTATACACGGGATGTCAAGGACACACAAGGGTGTCACAAAGGAGGGCATGCTGGTGGTGTTCATTGTAAAGGTACACACAGGATGTTAAGGACACACAGGAGTGTCAAAAGGTTTAAGGCATAATGCCGAATTTCATATTGATATGGCCGAGAGGCACTGGATTTTGAGTATGTTTGGATAATGCTGAAAAGCAACTGGAACGCAACTTTGGTTGTGATCGAATTAAGTACATATGGTTAAAGTGCTACGTTGTGTGGGTTGAATGCATTGGATGAGGCTTTCACCTTATGCAGCTAATATGTAGCTAGGATGCATTGAGTGTAACTTGATTGTGTGCAGCTAGAGTGCAATGTGAAACTTTGAATGCAGCTAGCTTAAGTGCAGTGAGTGACTCGATTGAGTGTGTTCAACTAGTGTGTGGCTAGAGTGTATTATGCGTGACTCGATTGAGTGTGTGCAACTAGTGTGCAGCTTATAGCTAGAGTGTGTGTGTTGACTTTACAGGATGGCAGACCTATGCTGATACATGGAAGGCCTGACTAGCTCTAGTTTCCCTGATATGGTATGAAGGTTGATGGAGGGTTGGATATATGACTCGCTCTTGGAGACTAGTCCTTTGTTGATTGAAGGCTTCGGAGGCATGTGATCTTGCTCTCGCCTCTTGCTGGAATCGGGATGCATCTCGGGCGATTGCTGAGTTCTGTTTAATCTGACCAAGTCGATAGACAGACATTTAGAATAATTGTTCTGGTGAGTAGTGGAACTCTGATAGTGATTGGGAGACGTCACAAGGGTTGACAGACTCAAGAGCTACCTAGGAATTCGTGGATGGGAAGAAGACTTAGGATTTGAAGTTGAATGCTTCTTTTGCTTATGTGATTTAACAGGGAGACCACTTTCACATGGTGAATGGGTTATGTCCTTAGGGGCAACGTACAATGTTGAATAGATTTTTCCTGTAGTGACATTGATGAAGTCCTGCTTTGCACTTTACGGAGTCGGACTTTGCTGGAGAACTTCAACTGTTTACTGGGGATTTGAACACTGTTGGAGACTACTGCCAGGGAGTTTGAGGATTTTCAATTTGCTGGGGATTTTTCGATGTTTGCCTGTATACTGGGGAGCTATTTTCTGAAGGATTCTCTACTGGGGAATGCTTGGGAGTTAACCACCTGCTAGAGATATTCTTTGTTGGCATCTCTGCTGGAGATACCGGTCCGTAGAGGGATGCTGACTACTGGGGATATTTAGGGAATTCGATAAGTCTGATCGTTGCCGAATGTTGCTACTGAACTGATTTTCAGCTTTTTTTCCCTTTTTTACCCTTCGAATGACCAAGTCATGGGGTTTACATAATTTTTACGTGATGAGGCCTTTGCCGGTTTTCCTCATGCTTGCGAAGCTGATAAATTTTCTTTCCTTTTTTGTCCCTGGTCTCGAGACTAGGTCTGGGGTTCACGTAATTTTTGTGCACTAATGCCATTTCTGGTTTTCATTGGGCCCACGATGGTTTTGAATGGAGTTCTGTTCCCATTGCCTTGGATGTCGGTATTTCGCTCTCGGATACTTGCATGATAAGATGCTTGCACTTTCAGTCTCTAAGGGATCTAGGAAAACTTGTGATAGGATGAAATGTAGGCTAGGGGACCGAAGTTTGAGACATCCTAAGATTGCTTTGGTTGCAATTGATTTGCACTCCCTTAGGGATGTGTACTTGTTACAGTTGGTCTTCACTCTCTTGGGGAGTTTTTCTTTTGCTCCCCTGGGGAATTTGAGAGAGGTTGTCCCTACTAGGGAGAGTGAGAGAGGTTGTCTCTCCTAGGAGGAAGTGTCCGGAGAGTTTTATCTCTGTGGGGAGTCTCTGACTCTGGAAGATGTTTTGACTTCTATTTTGGGTTTTCCTTTTACGAAAATTTTGTATACTTTGATGTTGATTCGATTTGGGAAAATTGAAAGGATTTTTACTCTGATAGGCTCCGTGGGGAGAGGTTTTAGTGAGGCTTTGGTTCCCTTGGGGACAGTTTGATTCAGTGTGGGGAGACCCGGGGGAGGTGTGCTCCCTTTTTTGTGACCGCTCCTCATTTGTCAGGTTGCCTACGTATCCTTTGTAGGATCAAGTCATGACGTAGTACAAGCTAATGGCACTACCAGGCAAGGGAGGGTGTCCCTGAAAAGGTTTTTGTAAAAGAAAGGTCGTTAGGCTCAAAGGGGCTAACTAGCGAATTTCCTTGATTTATAAAATGGGTTTACATTAAAGGGGATGAAGGGGTGCCAAAGATGGCTTCCTGTCCTTTCCCGAAGTGGCTAAAAGTGCAAGCGTTATCAGACAAGACCTTTAAGCACTATACTTTGATTTTGCCTATTTGATTGATTCGGGTCCGGTGATCAGTCCGAGATTGCCCCTAGCTTTTACCGGGTGAGGTATTTGCCCCATTACTAGTAGATTTGTGCAGCTTTCCTACAGTTGTAAGCCACTTATTCGGGTGTTAGCTCTACTTCGTGTTTTGAAAAACAAGTTGCCACCCTGCTCCAAGCATTGTCTTGGGGGAGTTGAAATTATGTCAGAGACTGGAGAATGGGCTTGCCCCTTGCTTTTGAATGTCCCTTGCCCCTGGCGCGGCGAGGTCTTGACCTGGCTCTGTACAAGATGAGGTTTCTAGATGAGAATTTTGTTTTTCATCGTATTCTACCCCTGGGGGATATAGGTTTGATTATATGTCCAAGTGAACTCTTTGTTAAAGCAGATAGGCTTAGGAAGCATTCAGCTATGCTACGCAAGTATGATAATAGAGATGAAACTTTTGAGAAAAAGAGGGATTTCATTAAATTGAAAGAGTTTGACTCTGGACTGACTAGTACAAGGGCCACTACGGCCAACTCTTATAGGAAGAGAAACCTAACTAAGAGTGACTTAGACTTGGCTTGGTTCTAATCACCCAAACTCAGTATTTTGATTCAAGTCACCTGCTTCAGGTGGGCTGGTGAAGGTACTGCTCTGGGTGGCACAACGGCGGCTTGGTGATGGGCTGAATAGGGTTTTCAAGAGCTCCAGCTACCAGGCACATAGTCAAGTTTGCCCTCATCGATTATGTCTTCGACTGCATGCTTTAGAGCAATGCTGCTCAGTGGAATGTTCGGGGCCTTGATGGAAAGCATAGTGCTCGTTCTCTTGGTAGCTATGGCCTCTCTTTTCTTGAGGTAGTAGTGGTGTAGGTCCACGGAGCGCGATCAGTTTCCTATCAATGAGAACTGGTAGGAGTTGGCTGAGGGGACAAGGGGGGTAATGCTTGTGTGGGGCCTGGGGCTTAAGAAGTAGGTGAGAGGAAGGTCTCGGTAAGTTGCTGCCTCAGTAAGGTGGGATCTGGAAAGATAGAGTGAGTCAATACCGGAGGTAAGGTATGTGAAACTAAGATGCATGAGCACGCACAGGTAAAGACCCGATGAATGAGGTGAGACTCAAAAGAGGAAAGACTCGACCATAAGCAACATTCCTGAATGATATACATGGTCTATGGGTTTTCACAGTTGTGTCACTCCTAGGAGTGTTTTCGACTATATAATGTGTAGGTGTACTCTACAAATGCATGAGTGATGCTAGGTGCAATGTTATGGCAAGGCTGTCTGGGCTAGGATAGACTGGATTCTAGGGAGGCTAGTGTAGACTGCAGCTGTGGTGATGCCTAAACTAGGATAGACCGGGTTCTATGTTTTCCTGGATAGTGCGAGTGTAGTCCCCTAATAATGTAGATACGGTGACGGTGCATGTGTAAAAGCCCAGTGTAGTGTGCTGGTGTCGCTGGTGTAGCTTACCGGTGGTGCAAGTGCAAATGTGAGGTGCAGTACACATGTAGTGTATATTCAGTGATCCTAGTAGGTGTGAATGCAGTGCATAGGTAATGATGAGGGTGCATGGATGATGCAGGAGTGTCGGAGAAGCATAGTGCAAGTGTTTATGCATAATGTTAGGGTAGCATTGTGAATGGAGTGCCTCGCTGGCTAAACATGCATGTTCATGATGCAAAGAAAAAGATGCTAGAAAGGATTTTGTATTTGATGTGCAGGAGGAGAGTACAGGATTGTGACTCAAAAAGAGAAAAAAACTCGATTCTAGGCAGGTCCGTCATGGATCGTGAAGTCAAATGGTCGGGGCATACCATCTAGACCTATGATTTACTATTAGAGGGATGTGACCTCAACCTCCATGTTCTTAATGGCTTTGGCAGCATTTAACATCCAAGATTTAGAGCAAAGGCGTTGAGACCAGGAAGTTCTACTGCAAGAGAATCAGAGTTCCACTTGCGTTTGTACCGTGTTCGAGAAATTCAACAGGTATCCAATCGAAAAAAGCCATTAAGACCGAGCTACAAGAAGGCAGGCTTGATATGCAAGAACCTGGATAGGTTTGCCTGGTATGTTGTCTTGTAGCGTGGTGTAATGGCTTTGTCGTCCATGTTTAATCCTGCGCTGAATCTCTTCCAGTGTTCGACACAGTTTGCCCTTACCAAAGCAGAATACCATGTGAGATGGATTCCGACACTAGATATCTGGATTCATAAGGCACGGGTATGGTTTAACCATGGATAGGTCTAGGATAGTCTCAGCTTTGTAGTACTGAGCCCAAGTAATACGCTAACTCGGGGTGAAGGCCTCTATTGATTTCTAGAGGTTATGATCACATGCCCCCGATGAAGTAAAATACACGGGCCGGGCCGATTGATCAATTAACTGAGTTATCCCTGAAGGACCTACCATCTAAACTGACTCGATGCGAGTGTACTGTGTAATGCAGGTGCAGGATGCACAGATGATGTAGAGATTTTTGTTTGCTTTTGATTGGGTGTGATAGGGCACATGTAATCTGATAGGGCAATCAGACAGAGGTTCGGTATGCTTTATCCGGGTTGTTGGGAACCGGGGCCTATCAGGTCAAGGTTGGGGATAGGTCCTATGAAGGTCTATCTACTTGGGATTTGAACCCATGTGCGATGTCGGAATGCGGGGTAGGATGTGTTTTATTACAAGCAGAAGTTTGGCTTATCACATACCCCTGAGTAGGTGCTTATCCGAGTAGGATATGCCCGGGTAGTCAACCATTATTGGGGACGAGTATAGGGTGCAAGCAGGTTAGGGTTTAGAGTATCCCTCCAGGTTTGGCTGCTTGTGGACTATACCTTGGCCTAGGCTACATGTATGCATGCTAGGGTGATGCAAATGTGTTCCTAAGGGTGGGGGGATCACTTGACACCGTATATGCGACTCCCTGAAAATGGATGATTCGTGTAAGCGGGAGCGTTCAGAATCCTTCCTTGAGGGTAGTCACCCAACAGGAGTAACTCTGCATACCTCCAAGACTTTTAAGCATCTGTCACTGAGGATAATCATCCAGCAGCCGTAAGCGTATTTAACATATCTAAAGGATATTGGGTTGTTGCATAGTACACAATACAACCAAAAGATAAAAGAATTAGTATTAGACTAAATCTTAATGCATTTGAGTAATATTGGGGTTTAATTGGCTTAAACCTAGGTTCCGGGTTGAACCTTGAGGTATGGTAACCATGGCATTCTCCAGCATAGTCGCCAGAGCTGTGAGCAAGGATTTTGGTCCCCGCACACAGAAGGGTGTTGTCTTAGCGATGTGGTTGGTTGATTTTATGTTTAGAGTCATCATTTATTTATTCGGTAGGGATAAGTCCCATACAATGGATAAGGTCTTAGTTTGCTTAGAGTTCTAGGTAAGAGGTTCGGTTAAGTCCGAGGAAGGTGTTAGGCACCCCGGTACATCCGTTTTACAATGATTCTCTACTTACTAGGTTTAAGCCAATTAAGATCAATTTATTATTTAAATGCCTGAGATTTAGTTTTTACTAACCCAAGAAGGGAAAAACTAAACTAGGGTCAGGCCCGAGTTAGGCTGCCTACGTACTCACACTAGGGTGAGATTAGAACGAGAGTAGTTCTGACACGTGAACCTGTGTTGAGGCTAGGGGGAGTGTTTGTGTGCACCAAAGGTGGCTTAGGATCTAGTCCGGTAGACTAGGGTTGAGTTGACCAGGTTGGTAGTGCTTAGTGTTAGCCTTTAGGTTTTGACTTGAGGCAACATCATTGATTTTGATGATAACACAATGAATGAATGAATATTGTGTTACTAATGTCACTCTTGAGTTTCTATGAAAATCAGATTAAGAAAAGCATTAGAGTGTTATTCATCCAAAAAGCATGAGCTAGATCATGTTAAAAGCATATATGCAAGATCTAGTCCAAGTTCAAGTCCAAGTCATTCAAGCTGACAAAAGCTCAAAGCTCAAGCATCAAGATAAAGATGAAAATGAAGGAGACGGATCAATACAAAGCTAAATCAGATCCAGAAGTGAAGTAAAGACTCTCAAGGTTCATTTTGTCTTAGTTTAAGTTGAGAGTGTTTAGGACTTTTGTAAAAGTCCTCATTAGATGGTTTGGTGAAAAGCTTAAAGACCTTAGATTGACCATAGGTTCCTTAAACCAATGATAAAATATAATTAAAGACCTTAAAACATGATCATCTTACTCATAATGCGTTAGTACAAAACCTTGGAATCAAATCCCATCTTATAGGTTTTGAAAAATGGATTTTGCAAGTGAAAATGGTCTATCCAGTCGATTAGATAGACCATCCAGTCGATTAGACAGAGCATCCAGTCGATTAGGTAGACCATCCAGTCGATCAAAAGACCCTTGTGATCGACTGGATAAAACAAAATTTGAAAAATTTGTCTACATGTTCTGTTAGTGTTGGAAACCTCTTTAAATCTATTTTAGATCATTCTAATGATCATTATGAGTTGTTAATCATGTTTATCTATCAATCTAAAAGACTTTGGAACACTTAAAAATCATGCTAAAAGCAAGTCAAGTGGCCAAGGACATCATTCCAACCTTTAAAATCAAGAAAATTGAATTTCAGTGTTTTCTGGGCAAAAAATACACTATCCAGTTGATCAGAAGGGTCTTGTGATTGACTGGTTAGACCAAAATTGAGATAATGGAATTTTAGTATTTTTTGGACCAAAACAATACACTATCCAGTCGATCACACAAGCCTTGTGATCGACTAGATAGACCACGTTTCTCAAAACTTGGTTCTGGACATTTTTCTCAAAGCCATAAATTTTTTAGACCCTTTTTTACCATGAAAAACGCAGAATTAGGAATTTTCTATTAGAAACAAATTTGTTCCAATTTCAATTTTAAGTGAAATAGGCTTTTGAATCACCTAATGTCATGAGCCAATCAAAAGTTATGATCAAAATACAGAAGGCGTCAAAAACTTTGCTCTACCTAGTCGCGAAATGGACCAGTCAACTTCGGGAGCCTTTTTTTCCATTAAAAATGAAGACTTTGAACTTGACTATTACAGACAATATTGTTCCCCTTTTAATTTTAAGTGGAATAGGCTTTTGAATCACCTAATTCTGATAAGGAAAGCAATAGTTATGGTCGAAATACCGAGAGGCAAAAACGGTGTTCTATCCAGCCGATCGGATGGAGCATCAGTCGATTAGGAGGACCATCCAGTCGATCATACAAGCCTTTTGATCGACTGGATAGAGTAAAAAATGCCCAGAACATGTTTTTTGCTATAACGGCTATATTTTTAATGGCTCTTTTCGCATCTATTGATTCTCCAACGGCTATATTCTTGAATGCACTATAAATAAAGAGGGTTTATGAACTAAAACATGAAGAGTGATCAATCTATCAATTCTCAATCATTCACCAAGATCCAAAACTCAAATCTATCATGAAAAATTTGAAATCCCCAATACTCTATTTTTGAGCTAAACTCCAATCCATCTTTTGAGAGATTTTTTAGAGTTTGTTGTTCCATTCTTATCTAACTCTTAAAGGAGTTTGTATTTCGGATTCAAATCTAAATCTCTACATTATAAAGGTTCATCCTTAGCCTCAAAGGATTGTGAAAGTTTGATCCTAAGCCATAAAAGGATTGTGTAACGGTTCATCCTCAGCCCATAAAAGGATAGTAAAGGTGGTCTCCTAGCCTGCAAGGGAGTGCACGGTTTACTCTTCACCCGAAAGAAGAGGACACAGTTTGGGAATAAAATCATGGGGAATCATTGGAACGGGAATAGCTCAAGGCGGGGACATTGGCGGGTTGCCAAATCTCGTGAACAATATCCGGTGTCAAGTGTTTGCATCTCTCTAACTCTCTCTACTTGACTGATTTCCATTATTGTTAAAGCAAATTTTTAGATTCTCTTTTTCCCTTTAACTTGTCTTACAGTTGAAATTCCACTTAGGGAATTTAGAGTAAATAATTTTTAATTGTCATAGACCCTATTCACCCCCCTCTAGGATCCATACCCTGGGCAACACTTAGTTCGATTAGACCCAGTAGGCCAAGGTTGAGGCTCGGTAGGCTTAGGCCTGGTAGGCCGAGAGGAAGTCCGGTAGACTAGGGTTTTGCCCGGTTGGCCGAGATGGGGCCCGGTGGGCCAAGAGTAAGCCTGGTAGGCTAAGGGTTTAGTCCGATAAACTAGAGCTGGGCCCGCTAGGCCAAGAGTAAGCCCGGTAGCCTTGGGGTTAGGCCCGGTAGGCCTAGGATGAGCCCGATATGCTAAGGGTTGAAGGTCCAAGTTTGAATTATGGTCCTTAAATTTGTTTTGATGATTTTTAGGGATTTTCCTTAAATTTCCCAAGTTAAGTGGGCTAACTATGGTTAAGACATGGGTTTTAACCATAGTTAGTCTGGATAACCGAGGTTGGGCAAGTTTGAACATTTTATTGCCTTTCTTGCTTCTTTCATAGTTATTTTGAGAATTTAACCAAAGTTTAAATGGACTTAACCATGGTTAAATCAAGTGTTAACCATGGCTAAACTCATCTAACCATGGCTAGGCATGATCATGCAATCATAAACACCATTTTTCCAAGTTTTAGGATTTTTTGGAATTTTAGGGATTTTTCATAATTTTTCTAAGTTGATTTGGCGAGTTAACCGTGGTTAACTCTTAATCATGATTGAGTTAACCATGGTTAAGGTAAGGAGAGGCTTGGTTAAGCTCTGGATGGGCCCCAAGTGTCATGGCCAAGTCTGTGGAGGGCCCACATGGACTGTGGGCCTACTGCAAAGGCCCAAAAACCTCAAAGTTCATACTGTCGATAATCCGATTACCGACAGTTAGGATGATTTTTGGCCAACTTTGGCCCCCTGTAACTCGGGTTAGGGGAGGTGTTAAGGGGCCCACAACCTATGGTTTTGAAGAGGGCAATATAGGGAACAAAATAGGCCTAGGTTGGACTCCAGGGGTGGCCTGGTATGGGCCCCACAGTGTGTCAAAGTGACACTATTCATCTTGTACATAAAATCACGAATGTCGGTAATTTGATTACCGACATCCTGGACAGTTCCTTTTTTTTGGATTTTAACCCCAGCTAAGCTTAACTAGGGTTCAAGAGGTCTTCAGGAGAAATGTTGGCGAGATCCAAGGGATCAACCCTAATCCGTGGTTGAGCCCTGGGGAGGCTCAGGTGGGGCCCACGATGGCTACAAATGCAAGCTGCAAGGGTGTCGGTACTGAGTTTACCGACACCCTGGTTTTTTCCCAAAAAATGAAGATAGCCCCAAGGTCTGCTACAAGGGGTGAACTAGGGGTTCCCTCATGACTTGAGGGACCCCCAGAACCTCGCCTAGGCTATGCAAGCATCTATAACCATATGGGGGGATTCTCCACACCACTGATGAAGGTGGAAGAACCACCCCTGCTAGTTTTCTTGCCAAAAATTAAAAAACATCCACTAGAAGGACTAGGGCTCACACAGGATTACAAGATATAAAAATAAGCGGGTAGGAGGAAGCCCCACCCTAAAGCTTTGGTCCGGAGGTGCTGGTGAGCTTTGAGTCAGGCGGTGGAGCACGGTGGAGCTGCTACCGGAGTTTGGAGGGCTACTGGGGTTCTGAGGCGAGGCTAGGCGTCTGCTGAGGGGTATTGGCAAGACCGGGAGAGAGCTAGAGCCTTGAAAATGCACCAATGATTCGGATTAGGGAGTTTGCAAATTGATTTGGAGCTTGAGAGGGGTTCGGTTTTTATAAGGGAGGACCCAAGGGACACCCATCGGATTTGTACAAGGGTAAGAGGGGCATCATGGACCTGAGAAGCTACCTGCAGCCAGAGAGGGGAGGAGCAGGGCATGCCTGAACTGCAGGGGGAGTGGCATGCTGCAAAAGACGATATCCAATGGTGTCAGTAATTCGATTACCGACACCCTAAGCCTTTAAAAAAAGATGGTGTCGGTAATCTGATTACCGACACCTACTGGTTTTTAACCACAGGGCCTTGGCCCAAGCATGCACGTGGTACGGAGGTTGGATTTTTGAATTTATTGGGCTTGGGCTTGGGCTTGGGTCCAGGCCAAGATGCTTGATGCCCAAGGGGTTTTTAGGGGTTAGGGCTTGAGCCCTAAAGGCCTAGGGCCTACTAGGGCTTGGACTTAGGGTTTGATCCTAGACTATGGTTCACCTACGGTTAGGGCTAGGCTAGGCTAGGGTTCACCTATGGTTAGGGCTAGACTAGGCTAGGGTTTGCCTAGGGTTTACCTAGGGTTTTGGTTAGGTTCTAGGGTTTGCTAGGGTTACATAAGTCTACTAGGGTTTGTCCTAGAGTTAAGGGCCTTGGCAAGGGATTAACCATGGTTAAGAAGCTTTAACCAGGATTAGCTAGGGGTGTAAAAATTGGGTGTTTACACCCTTCATTAAGTTCTCTTCAATCCTAGAGTTTGCAAGCCAATGTTCCATTATTGCTTGCTTGAACTTTCTCATTGATGGAGTCCATCTAGGATTTTATTTTAATCAAACCATCAACCCGTTCTGGAAAGAACAAATTGACCGGAGTGTTCCGGAGCCTTTGTAAAGGAGATCGATCCGAGAAGGATCGTGGTAGAGTGATTTGGTCGGTGCAATCCGAAGCCGTCATTGACGGAGATCAATCGTAGAGATCGTGGTCATCGAGACACAAGAGAAGAACAAGCTACTGCGGTAGATTGCGAGGCTTGCGAGATCATGATTGCTTTCGAAGGCGTGGAGGACTGAGTACTGAGGATTGTAGTGTCGATTCTAGTTGAGTACAGTTCCAGTCTTGTAAGTATTTGTTTCTTTGTCTTAGTGGATTCTCTTTGCTGGACTAGGTCCCGTGGTTTTTCCTGGAAGGATTTCCACGTAAAAATCCTTGTCTTGTGGTTTGCTTGTTTCTCTTATTCCGCACTTTAAAGTTCATCATCCCTTAATTAATAATTTTATTGTCTAATCTTAAAAAAGGTAGATAGACTTATAGGGAGACCTAACCATCCCCTTGAAATTGTGAGTTCTCAACTCAAACATTAGATTTGAGGTTCATTGGATTGATTTTTTCATGAGTAATTCTATCTGAAGGAGGGATACTTTTCTTCAGTTTTTGGTTTATTTCCCCGCCTGCTTTATTTCCTTGGAACATGTTTTTCTTGTATAGATGAGCAAGAAAGTCCTTAGTATCTTCAATAAAGTTTTATTTAGCTTCAAATGTAAATTTATCTACCTCATAATGAAAGTCCGTGGAAACTAATGAAATCCAATTAATATCCTTAACCACTTGTCTGAAAGGAGATTTAGAATTTTGATTTCTTTGCTGAAGTATCCTCAATATAGATTTGTGTGGAACCGAAAGGGGATAGGATTTCACATTACCTTCAAAGTCTAAGCTTTCCGGATCCAAGTGGTGAGTCTAAACGTGCGAGGAAATAACCTTGTTAACTTGAAGATAATTCCTATCATCCATAACTAACTTGTCTTGATTAGTTTGTTCATTCTGAGAACTCAAAAAGTCTCCAGAATTACTGTATGTGTTATTCCTTTCAAAGGGATCAATATCATTACACCTGGACAAGTAATCTGAGTCATTGATTATAAAATCTACTGTTTTGGAATTCTGGTTCTTGTTGTTAGCACAATCTTGCTCCTCAATCTTCTTCTTGTGAGAAACATCCAAAGGGCTAGATGATGATTTGATTCTTCTTCCTTCCACCAAGCCTTCAAGGAATATCCCTTCGGTGATGTTATCTTTAGATTTATCTTTGAAATCTGCATCCTTATTGGCAAAGTTTTTTGTTATTATCACATGTTTCTTCATCTCCCTATTTAGATTTTCTCACCCACACTTTCTTGCTTCCATTGAGTGTTGTTTCTTCTTGAGATTTGTCTTGTTGATCTTCTTTCTCAGTCAGCTTGAGCCTTACTTTGTTTGCCCTTCTACAATCTGTCTGGTCATGCCCTTGTTTTCTACAATGAGCACAATAGGAAACATCTTTCTCATATATGATTCTCTGCCATATACTGTTAGGCCCAATACCTAGCCAGATTCTATTTGGTTTGGCTTTGGAAACATCAAGATCTACACAGATCCTTGCTTTGTTTGGTCGAGTTAACATCTTTGTGGGTACATCAATGCATAGAACCTTACCTACATCAGAACCAATGGTTCTCAATATTTTTTCTTGGAACATGTGTATCGGAAGATTGGGGAGGGAGATCCAGATGGGGACTATAGTTGGTTCGATTCCAGAAAAAATGGATGGAGTCCATTTAATGAAACGGAGCAGAAGGCCTTTGATGAAACAATATTCCTTGACATATACTGTGAGATGATCTTCTTCACAATTGAATCTGATAAGGAGATGGCGAGGATCAATAACTCTAATGGTGCAATCAAATCTCAAGTGGCTGGGAACGCAAGTCTACCATACGATCATTTAGCTATTATAGATAGCTTAAGGAGAGAAGCTAGTTTGGCTGAATCATCTGGAGTAAGGAAAATGGCTGGTTCCCCTAGATACGCTGATACTGGTTTGTTGATCTCAACAGATTCTGGAACCAAAGACTTTGATCATGTTGTTGCTTCAGCATAGGATCTGGGAATAGAAGAAGCAGGTGCAATAGCATACTTCACCTTGGGATTAGGAGGACGAGAAGATGAACCCCCACCCATGGGTCCGGCGGCCATGGATGTCTCCATGAAACCCTAGCAGAATGTGCAAGAGAACCTAGACTTTGATCATGTTGTTGCTTCAGCATAGGATCTGGGAATAGAAGAAGCAGCTGCAATAGCATACTTCACCTTGGGATTAGGAGGACGAGAAGATGAACCCCCACCCATGGGTCCGGCGGCCATGGATGTCTCCATGAAACCCTAGCAGAATGTGCAAGAGAACCTTGCTAACATGCACCTAAAAATTTTGCTAAAATGCACCTCCAGAGCTAAAAAAAAAAATTCCTTACTTGTATAGAGTTTAGGCAATTTAAACAAGAGATATAAACTATAAAGGTAATAAGAATAGAGGATAAGTGATAAGGATATACAAACAATACGAGTTTGTTCATGAGGTTCAGCAACTTGCCTACGTCGCCGCCTTTTAGCTTCCCGCAGATTCCCACGATTTTTCTCACACATGCATATTTATTTCAAGACATATATATATTTCATCATCCATACATCTTCAAAAAGTTAAGGAATGGCATTTAAGTTCATGGAAAAATACATTAAAGCAAAGTCAAGTCATGTTCATATTTTCTCCCCCTTGGCATTATCAAAAAGATGCAAAAAAAAATATGTAGGTCCAAAAATAAATTTGTATTTCTCCAAGAAAAAGTACAACCAAAAAGAAATACATTCATTCAGCACATGGTCAAACAAAAAATAAGAAAAACAGTCTTCATTTTCATTTTCCTTCTTCACTCTTTCTCTTATGAGAGATCTTGTCCTTGTCCTTGGGATCAGTAAACTGAGTCTGGGGTCTCTCCCTAAGTCTCACTGGAACCTCTACATCCAAAGGAACTAGGATGTGTGACATGCAGACTCGAATATCCATAAGCTGAACAGCTACTTGAGCCACTTGAGAAGCTGTATCATTAATGATCGGAGCTTGAGCACCCACTAAAGATGAAATCTGATGGAGGTAGGAACCTTGAACTTTGATTGCTTGATTGATGTTAGAGACATCATCTCTCAACCTCTCACTATGCTCTAAGGCATCTACTGCCTTTCTCTCAATCAGGGATAGAATAAAATCTACCATGTTCTTCACTATAGCCCCATCATAGCTAATCTCATCCAATTGAGGGACTACTACCTCGAATCTCTCTCTCATCTCTGACTGAATGTTGGCTATGATAGCCTCAAGAGCAGTTATCCTCTCTCTGATCTTAGACTGGAATCTCAGCTGACTCTCCCTCGTCTCAAATTGAAAGTGCTCCATATTAGTAGGCATGGAGGCTGTCTGACCAGTCATCAGGCTCATCCTCTAACACTACAAGTCTCCTCAGAGAATCATGAAAATCAAAATGTCCTGGATCCTCAAACTGAGGAGAGTACTCTCTCTATAATGAAGGCTCAGGGATGTCTCTCTCTGGCTCAATCTCCGGCTCTGCTGCTGCTGTTGAGGAAGATGGAATCTTTGATGGTCTTGGAACTAAGGTAGGAGGAATGACTAGAGTAGAGTCTGGAGCAGATACTGGAGAAGTAAAGGGATCTGAAACAGGAGCAACTGAAGGAGTAGGAGCTGGATCAGATGGAGTAATGGGTTTTGGGACCCAAGCTTGGTGTTCATCTATCCAGACATCTCCCATTCTCTGGATAGTAGCCATAGAGTAGTAGTCAAAGTCTGACACAACTACTTTATCAGGATAGTGTGATAGAAGGACTTTGAAGAATTTAAAGAGATAGGTGAGAGATTGACCAAAATGTAGATGACCTTTACCTTTGTTTCTCTTGGAAGTGTCTAGCATGACATGAAAGGAAACAAAAGATAGGTCAATGGGTTTGGTGGTGAGGATGCACCACATCAAGAAGACATCAAAAAATGTCACAAAATCTCTACCACCTCCCCTAGCTATGATATTGTAGGAGATGAAATGATGGATCAACCTAGCCTCTAAGGTAAGATTTTTAGACCGAGTTGAAAGGCTGTTAATATGTCCTTGTTTACACAAATAAGTTTTAGGGCATTAATTGATTCAAAATCAGGGTGGACAGCCCATTGATTAGTGGTGTAGACTTGGAATTCACCAATAGGGAGATGAAAAATATGTTCAAGAACTTTTCTATGAAAGGTAATTTTTTTCCAATGGATACAGGATGACATAGTGAGGGATTTTTCATCATATTCGAAATGAGTGTAGAACTGACGCATGAGATCAGGGTACAAAGACTCATGAGATTCAAGAAATGCAATCCAATGAAGGGCTTTAAAAAGGTCAGTGATACGACCTAACCCTTTTTCAGAAAAGATGGAGAACTTGACAATCTTACCGTATATAGGAACATGCTTCTGCAAAATGGATTGGAATCTCTCTGCGGCCTTTGGATTTCTGAAGAAAGAAGGTTGAGGAGCTAAGGAACTTGTGGTAACTTATTTTCATTTAACATTGTTCTACCCATTTCTTGAAGCGATCTATTTTTACGTTCAACAACTCCGTTTTGTTGAGGTGTTCTTGGTGCAGAGATGTTATGATTAAATCTATTTTCATCACATATTTAAATTGAGAATAAAATTGACACATGAAGTCAGGGTACATGGACTCTTTGGATTCTAGGAAGGAGGTCCAATGTAAAGATTTGAAGAGATCAGCTATAAGACCTAATCCATAGTTCTTGAATACATCAAAATTTGCAATCTTACCGTAAACAGGAACACATTTCAGGTTTATTGTTAGAAATCTCTCCTCTCATTTCTTGGATTTGAAGAATGAAGAGGTCGGTGCCAAAGAGCTTGCAACTTCCTTTCCTTTGGTGTTCTTTGTCTTCTTCTCTGGTTCCTTAGCAAGGTTCTATGACCATGGAGGCATCTTGCTCAAATGGGAATTAAGGCAAATAGATTTTGAAGGATTTGAGGGTTTGGAATAGATTAGAATGAGATGAGGGATGATTTGGGGAAGGAAATAGGGCTTGGAAGGAAAGGAGGATTCGTATTCGAAAGAGGGAAGAAGCTTTGAGAGTTTTGAAAAAATCAGATTTTAGGGTTGTATATGTACTTACGAACCTAGTCGTCGACGAGTGAAAATGATAAAATAGTATTCGTCACTGAGTGGCCTTAACCAGCTAGTGGAATGCAAAAAGCTGTCTTGAGTCGTCGACGAGTGAGATACTCTGAACAATACCCGTCGACGAGTCCAGCACAGCAGACTCTGAAAAAAAATTATTTTTCACTTTGAATCCAAATTTCTCTCCATTAAATTATTCATTTAACATCCAAATATTCATTTCAAGCATTAAATCATCATCCAAACTAATTTAACATATCCATCAAACATCCAATTCTTTTTTAAAAAAAAAACAAAATATCATCATTTTGAGCATAATCAAGCAAGATTCATCATTTTGAGCATTTAGGCATTTAGACATGGTCATTTAATTTAACTTTGTCTAACCATGCCTAATTCTCTTTTCAAAGTACTGAATCTATCATATTGTAGGGGTTTTGTGAAAATATTAGTAAGTTGGTTATTTGTGTTAACAAATTCTAACACAACATCCTCATTTTGAACATAATCTCTAATAAAGTGATATCTTATTTCAATATGTTTTGTTCTAGAATATTGAATAGGATTTTTAGTCATACAAATTGCACTAGTATTATCACAGTTGATTGGAATTTTATCATAGAACAATTTGAAGTCTTCTAATTATTGTTTTATGTATAAAATTTGAGCACTACAACTCTCAGTTGCTACATACTCAACCTCAACTGTAGATAGAGCTATAGAATTTTGTTTCTTACTAAATCATGAAACTAAGAAGTGTCCTAAGAAGTAGCAAGTACCACTCAGATCAACCTTACATCCAGGAAAGTCAGCATCAGAATAACTAACAAGTTCAAGTGTGGTGTTCTTAGGGTATAAAAGTCCTATATCAATTGTCCCAAGTAAATATCTAAAGATTCTTTTCACAGCAGTCATATGTGATTCTTTAGGATTAGATTGAAATCTAGCACATATGCATGCACTAAACATTATATCTGGCCTAGTAACAGTAAGATAGAATAAACTACCTATCATACCTCTATACTTCTTCTCATCAACATTTATGATAGCTTCATCTTTGTCAAGATTTGTTGATGGACTCATTGGAGTGTTAATTGCCTTAGTATTCTCTATACCAAATTTCTTGAGTAGCTCCCTTGTATATTTGGCTTGATTAATGAAGGTTCCTTCCTTAGTTTGCTTGATTTGAAGTCCGAAAAAGAAATTTAATTCTCTCATCATGCTAATCTCGAACTCATCTTGCATAGTCTTAAAAAATTCTTGACACAAAGATTCATTCGTAGAAACAAATATAATATCATCAACATATATTTGTACAATAAGCATGTCATCATTTTTATATTTTATAAATAGAGTTGTGTCAATCTTTCCTCTAATGAAATCATTTTCAATCAAAAATCCAGTAAGCCTATCATACCAAGCTCTAGGAGCTTGTTTTAAACCATATAAGGCCTTAGTTAATTTAAACACATGATTTGGATATTTATAATTTTCAAAACATGGATGTTGTTTAACATACACTTCCTCCGATATATATCCATTTAAAAATGTACTCTTAAAATCTATTTGAAATAATTTAAATTTCTTATGACTAGCAAAAGCAAGCAACATTTTAATAGCTTCTAGTCTAACAACTGGAGCAAAAGTTTCTTCATAATCAATTCCCTCTTCATAGTTGTAACCTTGAGCTATTAATCTTAGTTGTAACCTTAAGCTACTAATCTTACTTTATTTTTAATTATATTACCATTTTCATCTTTCTTATTTCTAAATACCCATTCAGTACCAATATTTGATTTATCATTTTGTAATGACCAGCATTTAATTCACGGTCTTCATAATTTTATGAGTTAAATTATCGAAATAAATGTACTTAAAATAATGTGTAAATCCTAGGAGAAATCAATGCATTAAAATATTGAATCTCAAAAATCATTTAATTTACTCGATTTAGTGAATTTATGGAGATAAATTGCACTAAATAAAAGAAGAACAAAAAGTTTTTAAAAAAAAACCGACGCCGGCGATTGATCGCCCAAAACGTCGGTTTGGTGGCTGGTTTGCACGTTTTCGTGGGTTTTGAGTCCATAGGGCTCCCAATGTTATAAATACCCCCTTATACTTGTGGGTTAAGGTTTCTAAGGCCTTCTAAACCTAAAAGAGAGAAAAATAGAGAGGTTCTGAGAGATCAAAAGGGGAGGGAACTATAGGAGTTCAAAGATTCGGTCAGAAAAAGAGAAAAGAGGCGTGAAGATCAAGTAGAACCTATTCGCAAGCGATAGATCGTAGGGAGACAATCAAGTGAGGTAAATTACTGATCTAGTGATCTATATTTTGAATACCAACCTAAAATAATGAATAAAAATAAGTAAACCTAAAGGAAGATATAAGAATAGGTAGGATCTATGAATATGTCTATGATTTTGTTTCATTATGATTGATCTGTTAAATTAGGATGTGAAGAACTTAGTAAAGATATTGTTTCATTATTTTGATGGTTAAAATAGGATGTAAAGAACCAAAATTATGATCCCGATTATTGAATTATTAAAGTAGGATGTGAAGAACTATATTTGAATCTATTTTATTATTCGTGGATGATTAAAATAGGATGTGAAGAACTAAATTTATAGTTTCAGTAAATTATTTTTGGATGGTTAAAATAGGATGTGAAGAACCATAATGATGACCACAATTTATTATTAGAGAATGATTTAAAATAGGGTATAAAAAACTAGATTTATAATTTATGTTTATTATTCTTTGATGGTTAAAACAGGACATGGAATACCTATTTAACATATTGTTTTATCATTTTTGAATCATTAGATTTTGATGTGATGAAGCACGTTTAAATTAATTATGATTCAACAAGGGGATTGGGAAAATTAATGGAAGTATGTGGATTCATAAGGAGAATGGGATGATGGATGGAATTGAATGAATAATTTAATTGTAGTATTTTAAAAATATGTGAGTTGATGTTATGTTTAAAAATTTATGAGAATTATTATTAATTAAAGGTGGTATAATTAGGATATTGATCTAGTTTAGACAAAAATGAGACATGGGCATTTAAATTAGATCGTGATTATAAATACTATGATGTTGTTTTGCCGAATTATAGGAAATGTGAGAAGTTGTGTATCTCTATTATTCTTCTTAATACATGATATATCATTGGGTAAACGAACCTCTGATGAAAGTCATGCTTGCCTAGGCCTGGTTATCATAGGGATATGGGACGCTATGATGAGATGTCTTATGGCCCTTGACGGTTAGTCTTATGGGCAATTTAAACAAGAGATATATCATTGTGTACTAACGAATGAAAAACCTGTAAAAGTAAGAAAAAAATTAAAGACAGTAATGAGATGGAAGTGAGATTAAAAGTAAAGTAAGAAAAGTAAGAAAGTAAGAAAGAAAGGCACATGAAAAGATAATGCATGTTGTGTTGTACACCACCGGATACCATCAAAAAGTGCGAGATGTATGCCAAAGTAAGTAAGCCATCGTATCGGAAAATGTACTAAGCCGTCCGTGCCGGATAATGTACGAAGGGTGGTATCTCGGTAAAGTAAAATATAATAACCCCTTTCCTTATACGGTAAAGTGGTATTTTTATTTAGTACAAATGCATGTGAATGAGTATTGATGAAATGATAATGTATAAAATATGAAAAAAAAAATGAAAAAAACAAAAAGTGAGAAAGTAAGAAAAAAAAAATCGACATAATGTACATGTTTACTTTCCACACTCTGATTCTATATATAATCTGATTTATGAAGTGATGAAATGCATGCAAAGTATTATTCATTATATGGTTTATTATGATCTGTTATATACGCGGAGTAACTTGTTACTCAGCCAATGAATTTTGTTGTCGGCAGGTTCAAGTTTTGACATTTGTGCACCCGAGCCTTGGGAAGAAGAGGAGTACATCGAGGAACCCAAAGGTGACTATCCCGAGGAAGAAAGGGACCTTGATCGATGGCCCTATTATTGAAGTTGTTTTGTGGTCATTTAAATTCCGGAAGACTTTAATTAAATTGTTAGAGACACATGTTAGCTAGTCTTTTATGTTTATAGTCAGGAGGGATGACCAGGATTTATTACTTTTCAGTTATATTCTGGAGTTTGAATTTTAGCTGATGGTTTAATTAAAGAAAAATTTTTATATCCATATTTTAGTATGTCGTAATTGCTTCTAACAGGATGAATTATTATGTAAGTCACGTGCCAAGATCTCACATCCCCCTAGGTGGGGTTTTGGGGCACGACACATTTGGTGTAAGCACTAAATCTCATACTTGATTTCTTTTAAATTGATTAAGTTCTTCTTACATAGCAATTGCCCATGATTCATCTTCAATAACTTCATTGGTATTTTTAAGTTCAATTTGAGAAAGGAAAGCAAGGTTATTATAAATGTTTCTTCTTGTTCTAACACCTTGTTCTATATTTTCAAGTATGAGTTATTTAGGGTGATCTTTTATAGTTTTTCATGTCTTAAGAAGTTGATATTCATTCTCATCTTCATTTTCTTCATCATTTTCAACTTCTAAAGGATTATCATTATTCTTATCTTGTTCTTCATTTTCTTCCTTATTTCCAAATTTGAGATATGTTTAGATATATTATTTACCTTATCAACTATCTCATCTTCATCATTTTTAGCTTTTTCAAAAGAGTTTGATTCATCAAACAGTACATGGATGGATTCTTCAACAACTAGTGTTTTCTTATTGAACACTCTATATGCTTTACGATTTGTTGAATATCCTTGGAAGATTCATTCATTGGATTTAGGATCAAATTTCTTTAAATGGTGTTTGTCATTAAGTATGAAGCATTTACAACCAAACACTTTAAAGTATCCTATATTAGGTGATCTTCCTTTCCAAAGTTCATAAGGTGTTTTATTAAATTTGTTTCTTATTACAACCTTATTCATTACATAACATGAAGTGTTTATAGCTTCGGCCAAAAAATAATTAGGTAGCTTATGTTCATTTAGCATTGTTCTACCCATTTCTTGTAAAAACTTATTTTTACGTTCAACAACTCTGTTTTGTTGAGGTGTTCTTGGTGCGGAGAAGTTATGATTAAATCCATTTTCCTCACAAAATAATTTTCAAGTTCTGATTTTTAAATTCTCCATCTCAATCACTTCTTATGTTATTAATGGAATAACATTTTTCATTTTGAACTCTTTTACAAAACTTTACAAATAATATTGGAGCTTCACTTTTATGTGATAGAAATAACATTCATGAGTATCTAGATCATCAACAATAACAAAGACATATTTCTTACCACTTAAGCTAGCAACATCATTAGGTCCAAACAAATCCATATGCAAGAGTTCAAGAGGTCTAGATGTTGAAATTTCTTTCTTCTTTTTAAAAGATGTTTTAATTTGTTTTCCTAATTGGCATGCCGCACATATTTTATCTTTAAACAATTTTGTTTCAGGTAATTCTTTTACAAGTTCATATCTAGACAATTTTGATAACAAATCTATACTAGCATGGACTAATCTCCTATGCCATAGCCAACTAGCTTCATTCATAGCCGAGAAACAAATCAAGTTTTGAGATGTTATTTCATCAAAATCTTTAATATACACATTTTCATTTCTATGAACAATGAACAAAGTGTTAATATTATCTTTATCCTTAATCATGATTATATTTGATTTAAAAGATACTTTTAATTCCTTGGCACATAGTTAACTAATGTTAATAAGGTTATGCTTTAATCCATCAACAAATAATATATTTTCAATTAAAATTGAGTTGTTACCAACATTACCTATACCAATGATCTTCCCCTTTGTGTTGTCCCCGAATGTCACATGCCCTCCTTCCTTAAGAGTGATCGAAATAAAGAGTTTCTTGTTCCTGGTCATGTGCCTTAAACAACCACTATCCAAGAACCATGTTGACTTTGAGGAGTTTGAATTGAGGCATACCTCCAAGAAAAACTTATGTACCTCTTTGTGTTACCCAAACTATTTTGGGTCCTACATGGTTAGTCTTGGGAGGGTATGTTCCTTTTGGAACCTAAACCTTCCTAACTACCTTCTTCCCATAATAAGTATAAAATTCATTAGAAGGAGTCTTTAATGAACTAGATGGTTTGGTAAAGAAGTTTTCATAATTCTCTTGCTTAGCAAAAGGGTTATATCCAAGTCCGGCTTTACCAAAAACATATCTTTGTTGGCCTATTAATCTTTCTAAATTCTTTTGGCCATTGTGAATATGAGAATGGTGCTAGTCAAATCCTTGACTTTTGCTTTAAGTTCATCACATTCATTAGATGAGTCTTGAGGTAAGGAAAGATTTTCCTTAATTTTTGAAGACTCATTTTCCTTTTGTAAATCATTCTTTTCTTTTTGCAAAACGTCATTCTGTTTTAAAAGAGATGAATTTTCCTTTTTAGGACTTTTGTTTTTGGATGCCATTTTTCTAAATTCAACAAACAAATCATCAAAAGCTTCCCTAATATCTTCATAAGAAGGAGTATCATTTGGGGAAGAATTTACCTCATCATCTTCAAGTGTCATAAGGCATAAATTAGCAACCTCCTCATCACTTGAGTCTTCCGAGCCACTTTCCTCAAAATCATCCCATGTTGCCTTCATGGCTTTCTTTTTGAACCGATCTTTCTTCTTGAGTTGTGGACACTCCGTCTTGATGTATCTGAGCTTCTTGTACTTAAAGCAAATGATTTGCTCTTTCTTGCTTGTTTCACCCTTTGATACTTAGTGAATTCTTTCTTGTAAAGTCTTTCTTGAAGTTCTTCTTGAGTTTGAGGAACTTCTTGAATCTTCTAGCCATGAGAGCTATATCTTCATCACTCTTTTTTTTTCCTCATCACTCTCATCCACTTGAGAGGCTTTCAAGACTAGACCCTTCTTTGCTTTTGGCTCATCTTCTTATTGGTCTTTCATTATGACCTCATGGGTCATGAAAGAACCAAGGAGCTAGTCCATAGCCAATTTGGTGAGATCATTTGCTTCTTGAATTGTAGTCACCTTTGGAGCCCAATGCTTCGGTAGAGATTGAAGCACCTTCCTTACATTTTCTGCATTGGAATACACTTTTTCAAGTGTCTTTAGTCTATTCAAGATATTTGTAAATCTATTAAACATATCACCAATAGATTCAGCTTTTTCCATTTTAAAAAGTTCATATTTATGAACTAACATTCATATTTTCTCTTCTTTTACTTGGTTAGTACCCTCATAGGTAACTTGGAGTTTATCCCAAATTTTGTTAGCCAAGTCACATCCCGAGACACGGTTAAACTCTTGGGGGCTTAGAGCGCAATACAAATTACTAATAACTCTAGCATTGATTAATTTGAATGAGTTTAACATCGGCCTCATTCCATTCTTCCTCTATTTTGGGTAATTGAACCCCTTCATGAGTTTTAATAAGAAGATGAGAGCCCTTGACTACTCCCTAACACTCATAGTCAAGAGCTTGGATGTAGTACATCATACGGATTTTCCAATAGTTATAATTCTCTCAATTGAATAATGGGGGCCTAGAAGTTAACTGGCCCTCTCCTAATCCAGTTGCAAAAACATTTACCATTTTAAATCTTTACTCTAAGGTTGTTAAACCAAAAATGTATAGAGTGCAAAAACTGATACTAATTGTTGTCTAGTAAATGGACCCTAAAGGGGGGGGGGTGAATAGGGTCTATGGCAAAATTAAAATTCTTTCTAGTTCCTTTTGTGGAATATCAAATAAAACTGATTAAACAAAGAATAGAAATCAACTATGCAATGATAAAGAAAGGGTAAGAGATAAAGAGAGCAAACATGGTAGAATTATTTTCGAGGTTCGGCACTCCCGCCTACGTCCCCGCCTTAAGCTCTCTGGCTCAAAGGATTCAACACAATTTCACAATCGCACGGCCTTCTTCCCGAGTGAAGACCAAACCTTTTGTGGGAGGAAAATTACCGAACGGACACGCGTCAGCAGTAGCTACTTCCACGTCCTGGTTTACTGGCAGAAAGTTGGAGCGGAGGGTGTGGCACCCCGACCTGTACTCCGATGGTAAAGTCAGTAGGGGTAGAAGATGGTGAACAGTAAGCACAAGAACAAACACTGAAAAAAAATGCTCAAGGCCTTAGGAGCACTGAACACGTATTCTTTTTTCTGGGTTCATCAATCATCCTCCTGTGCACTAAAAATCACGGGGTTTATATAGGGCAAGGCTGATATGGCCATCGATGACCATAGATGGCCATAGGTTTCCATACCACGTGTCTTAGCACTCATTGCCAAATATCTGAGATATATCTGCCGTCGGTTGCATTACACGTGTGAGCCCCCCCTAAGTCCAATCGGACGGGATCGGACGGTACGTAGAAGTGACCAGCATTAAATGCCAAGACAGTGCTTTCGGCACGAAACGGGAAGTTCGGCACACTTGTCGGAATTATGGATCGCCTCCTGATCACTTCCTCCTACGAGTCGGTCTCGTTGTTGACCCAAGCTCGGTTACGGCGTAGATGCCTCAAAACACAGCACGACCTCGTTGTTGGTGAGACAACGGTCTCGTCGTTCGCGCAACGATAACGACGTTGTCAAGAGCACAACGTTCACGTTGTGCTTTAGACAACGAGTACGTCATCAAAGTCACAACGGAGACGTTGTTCTGCAAGAGAACAAAGACGTCGTAATGCGCACAACGGGATCGTTGTGTATCGGACAACGCGTGGCCCCGATATTTTAAGCACGTGACCCCAACTTGTGTCCACGTGTCACTTTCGTGAACAAAACGACAAAAACGAGCTCGTCCCTCAACGCTGAGTTGTTTTTACGAATTTTATCCGTTACAATTTACCCCTTTATGATGCTTGGAACGTGGTTCGAAGCGTCATAAACGGACAAAAAGATCATACCTGGCACTGCTCCGGAAGACGAAACGTTGCGTGCTTTAAACGCTTGCTGGGAAGGTCGACCGTTCACGCCAGCTGGTTACGCGTGCGAACCGTCACGTCTATTCAATGCGGACAGGCTGTCATCATTACCGTTTTAAATTTCGAGAATGCTTTAACGACCCCGACGGTTACTCTTCTTGGTGAGAAGACGATCCTGCCACTGCTCTTAATCCCGTTGATACAGGTGTACGCCTCAGATGAGGGGTAGTGGTGTACTTTCGCAAACCAAAGAGGCCTATAAAATCCCACCGAATCCTCCTTCTCTTTCACCCTGTTTCATCAAGCACTGTTACTCTGCCGATTTCTCTTCTCATCTGAAAGTTCATCTTCCTCAAGCTCTTCAACAATCTCTCTGAGCTCTTCGGTTCGGTACGCCCTTCACCCCTATCTCTTATTATTTCTTTACTGTTTCTCCATTTCTTTCTTCTCTGGTTCTCAGAGTGATTCTGCTCTGTCTACTCTGTTTATTGTTTTTGCCCTTCTTCGCTGTTTCTTCCAATTTCCATGGCCGCCATCGTTCCCGTAGAACCCGCTAGGTTAGAGGAAGTTAGAGGCCCTTCCGATGATGAGGCCAGCTGCACAGGTAGCGCACCTCACGGTGCCTACATTGAAAAATCCTCAGTTCTGCGCCAGTACCAGTTGGCGCATCTGAACCGTTTCAGGGAACGTTTCGACTTCCCTTCCAATGTCAATCTCCACTTCAAGCGGGATGATGTTATCATTGATAGGCGATCGGCCTGTACCGTTGTCTATCTTTCCCAGCTTGAGGCTGGCCTTCGTTTCCCCCTTCATCCTGTCTTGGATGAAGTTCTGTCCACTCCGCAACTTGCTCCGGGGCAGATGCACCCGAGCTTCCATAAGTACATGTCCATGATGATCAAATTCATCAAGGACGGCTATCCAATAGAGGCTAGGCACCTATTCCACTTCTGCCATGCCGTCAGATGCCGAAACAATGATGATGGTCTGTACTCCTACTATTCGTGGAACAAGAAACCCCACTATCCAGAGCTCGTCTCAGGCATTCTCGATAGAGAAAGAAAATGGAAAGCCACTCCATTCGTTGTCTCTGGCGACTGGAAGGCAGAGAATTCCTCGGTCCCCAACGTCTTCCGAGTGAAAGCAGGTATACCACTAGTCATCCGTTGTCCGTTGTGCGCCATTGTCCTGGCTACGCTCTCGTTGTACGCTGTATCTTCTCGTCCTGCTAACTTCCTCGTTGTACTCATTTTGCTTTCTCTTGTGTGCAGTGGACCCAAAGAAATTCCCATACAAAAAGTTGGCCCCAGAAGAGGAAGGCCTCCTTACTGGTATTCGTCGTGCTCGAGGTGGGGAATACATCAGGTGGAAGCCACTCAACCCCGACACGCGGATCTCGGCCAGCACTCCAGCAGCTACCCAACAACAGCAACAGCAACAAGGCGCCTCCACTTCCTTACCTTCACCAGCCCTTCATCTAACTGAAGAAGAAGAAGAAGAAGAAGATATGACCGATACAAATCCACCCCCGCTAAGCAGGAAGCCGAGGTCTGCTCGCCCTGTGGTCCAGCCGCTTCCACCGCCACCACCGCCAACGAAGAAAAGGGGCCATTCCTCCAAGGGTACAGCGACTGCTGACCCGAAGAGAAAAATGCCCACCCAGGCCGAGCACGAGGCCAGGAAGAAGGCCAAGGCGGACAAACACCTGGAGAAGGAGATTGCAGCCATTGCTACTCCCCCTTCCGACCCTGCCGCTCTTCCAACAAGTCCGGGAGCCGAGGTGACAACGGCAGTGCCCGGGGCCAGCTCGGAGCCTGGCCCTTCTCGAGCTGCCACTGCCCCAGCCAGCATGAGTTCCGCTGTGGTCGCCCTGGCTGCAACGGAAGCCGGTACAACGAGTCTCCTGGCCAGTATGCTGCCGTCCTCCGCTAAGGATTGGTCTCCCGACTTCACTCGGTTCGGGGTGCCGACCGTGAATGAGTCGGCGAAGAGCTCGGGGACGGTTGCCCGAGCTCTGACCCATGCGATGAGGCTCCCCCGGGACATCGCTGAGGTCGGCCAACTCCACTTAGCCGACCTGTCCTACGCTGCCTGCCAGTCCGTGGCAACAGTAAGCTCCTCCTTCCCTCGTCTCCTATCTTGATTGTTCGAAATACTTCTTCTCGTTGTGCTAACGCCCAGGCATCTCCTTGCAGATGAACACACTCGTGCAGGAGCTCTGTGATCGCAGTCAGGATAAGTACACTCAGCTGCGAGACGGGATCAACTACTGGAAAGACAGGACGGAGATGCTGGAGAGGACTCTTGTCGAAGAGAGACTCAAGGCAGACTTTGATCTGTCTCAAGCCAAGGCTGACACGGCTCGTGCTGAGGTAAGGCTAGGCACTGCCACCAAGGTACGGGAAAAGGCCGAAGCTGAGGCACGAGCAGCAAAGGAGGCCGAAAAGAAGGCCAAGCAGGAAGTGGAGAACGCTGTTGTACGCATCAGCGAGCTGGAGCATGTCTCCCAAGTCTTGGGCAGACAACTAGAGGAGACCGAGGCAGCCAGGGTAGCACTGGCGGAGGAGCTCGAGGAGGCCAAGAAAGCCAAAGAGGACACCGAGAGGTCCGTGACCCTGAGACTGCAACAGCACTACCAGTCTCAGCTGGACACGCTCTTGGATGAAGATCGTGCTGAGACCGAGAAAGAGGTTCTCGACTCGCTCCGCCAGCAAGGCCGCCTGAAGGAAGACAATGAAGAGGATGCCACCACGTTCTCCGAGCTTCCGAGCAAGGAACTGATCGAGCTCGACAACGAGCCCGAGGTGCAAGGCGTCGAGCTGCCTCACTTTCTTGAAGGTCCTGCACCCCTCCCGACCGAGCTATCCTCCGAGCCAGCTGCCCCAGAACTCCCTGGTGCCGATGAAGCTACTTTGGTGGAAGCCCCAACTGCTGAAGCTTCTACTCCTGCCCCTACTACAACGGTGACAGAGGCCGAACTTGAGCTCGTCTGACCTGCTATCCCTCTGATCTCCTGCTCTTCTGGTCCCTTGCCCCTTCCTATGTTTCTGCTTCTTTCTTTTGTTGATGTAAATTCTTATTTCTCCCCTTTATGGGAGTTTCTCTCTGTACCCGCCCAGAAATGGGCTCTTGCTTATGAATAGATCGCTCCTTTCTTTTTTATTTGTATCTGCACTTTTTTTTTCTTTTCCTCGTAGCATAGTTCCACGCATGCACACAGAATAAGAAAGAACACAACATGAGTAACTGAATGATTTTTCACAGTTCACTGCACCGATGTTAATGCGGTGTCTCGCTACGTGAATGCTTGGATGTTCACGAGATTATAACTGTTGTATACCACAAAAACTATTTTGACCAAAACACTATGAGCAAAACACCATGAGTAGAATGCTATGATCAAAGCACAACGAATAAAACACTACGAGCAGAGCACTACGATTAAGTACTACGATCAAAGCACCACGAGCTAACACTACGGGTAAAGCACTACGATCATTCACCAGGGACAAAGCACTATGATCGTTCACCATGAGCAAAGCACTATGATCGTTCACCATGATCAAAGCACTATGATCGTTCACCATGATCAAAGCACTATGATCGTTCACCATGAGCAAAGCACTATGAAAAATCACTTATGATCAAGCATTGCGAGCAAGCACTGATCCAGACACATCATTCGCGTAATCCACTGTGAATGCAATCTGACAAATAAAATTCATAGGACGAACGCAATGTAACTCAGTTCCGAAGCACATGCTCAGGGGATGTCATTAAGATAAGCCACTAGAATTGCTCAGATGACACCCTTATATAAGCCACCCGTGTTTGTTGTGAGTACGTTGTTCAGTCAAAACTTTATTTGAATTACTTGCAAAACATTCACGGTATCACACTGATGAATCAGATAAAGAATAGTGTAAACAATGAGCAGATACAAATCATATGTTGAAATACGAACACTACGATTATGTTAAATCACTGAAAACTTGTAAGCACGACGATGTATGTAAATAGCATTTCACAGATTCTATTGAAAGAACTGCCTCAAATTCATGATGTTCCAAGATTTCGAGATGAGGTTACCTTGCAAGTCTTTCAAGTAGCAGACTCCAGGACTTCCCAATCGTTCCACGATATAAGGCCCTTCCCAGTTTGGTCCCAACTTGCCACTGTTAAGCTCTCTTGTGTTTTGGAACACTCTTCGGAGGACGAGATCACCGACTTGCAGCACTCTCCGTTGTACTTTCTTGTTGTAGGCCTTCCTCAATCACTGCTGATATCTCCTCATCTGAATACTAGCATCTTCTCGCTTCTCTTCTAGCAGGTCAAGATGAATAGCCATGAGTACTGTGTTCTGATCTTTCTCTCCATCCTTCTTCTTGCTGCGCCAAGAACGCACTGTAGGCAAACTAATCTCTGTAGGAATGACAGCCTCCATACCATACGCTAGAGAGAAAGGAGTTTCGTTGGTAGGGCTCCTTGGAGTCGTTCTGTACCCCCACAAAACGTTGTGCAGTTCGGTGGCCCACTTCCCCTTCGAATCTTCCAATCTTCTTTTCAGGGCATTGAGAATATTCTTGTTGGCTGCCTCGGCTAACCCATTCCCCTGAGGATAATATGGGGAAGAGAAGACATGCTTGATCTTCAACTCGCTGCAAAAGTCGGCAATTATACGTCCTGAGAACTGTTTCCCGTTGTCAGTAATGATGGACTGCGGTATGCCAAACCTACAGATGATATGCTCCCACAAGAACTTCTTCACCTCTTGCTCTCTGATACGTGCAAGGGGAACGGCTTCAATCCACCGTGAGAAGTAGTCAGTTGCCACTAAAAGAAAGACTAGATTCCCTGGAGCCCTCGGGAAAGGTCCCACAATGTCAAGTCCCCACCGCGCAAATGGCCAAGGTTGTGATACAGTGTTGAGCTCTTGAGCTGGAGCATGAATCAAGCGAGCAAACCGTTGGCACTGGCTGCACCTCTTCACGTACTTCTGAGCATCGGCCTGCATATAAGGCCAGAAGTAACCTTGCCCCAGAGCTCGATGGGCAATGGTTCTCCCGCCCGAATGAATGCCACATATACCTTCATGTAGCTCAGCAAGTATTTTCTCCACGTCTACAGGATGAACACACTTCAGCAAGGGACCACCAAAAGATTTCCTGAACAATTCTCCTTGCACCAAGGTATAACGAGATGCCTTGAACTGAATGCGTCTTGACTCCTTCACACTGATAGGGAGAACTACGTCCTTCAGATAAGCCACCAACCCTGTCATCCAGCTCGGGCCGGGATTGACAAAGAACACTTCTCGCTGTGCCTGAAGAGTTATCGAAGGATACTCTTGAAACTCCATCAGAATAGCCCTGGGCTCGTCAGCCTGCACCATGGAAGCTAGGTACGCCAAAGCATCAGCATGCCTGTTCTCATCCCTCCGGGTGTGCCTAATCTCCACAACGGTGAATGTTTCGCACAACGAACGAACGAGAGTAGCATACTGCTTCATTCGATCGTCCTTGCATTCATAAACACCATTCACCTGATTCACCACGAGCTGTGAATCACAAAACACTCTCAACGTGGAGATCCGCAGCTCTCGTGCACTCCCCAACCCAAGGAGTAAGGCTTCGTACTCAGCTTCGTTGTTGGAGGCAGTGAACCCAAGACGCGACATTTTCTGCACCTTGATGTTGTCCGGACTTACAAGCACAACGCCCAGTCCTGAGCCACTGAAATTGGAAGATCCGTCCACGTATAACAGCCAACCGCTCCATTCCGACGACTCAGCCCCTTCCACAACGGCATCTTCGTTGTCAACCTCAATTGGGAGCTCCCGTAGATCAAAAACCATGTCCTCTGCCTCCTCTTCCACAGGGAAATCAGAAAGAAAACCCGCCATTGCTTGCCCCTTCACTGAACTCCTGGCCCGATACTGGATATCGAACTCACTCAGAGCTACTGCCCACTTTGACATCCTCCCCGCCAACTCGGGTCGTCCTAGCACGACTTTTAAAGGATACGTTGTGATGACAACGATAGAATGAGCATGAAAATACGGACGAAGCTTCTCTGCAGAAAAGACAAGAGCCAGACACACCTTCTCGAGCTTGCTATAATTGCACTCTGCCTTGAGAAAGGTTTTGCTGATGAAGTAGACAGGCTTCTCCACGCCATCACAGCTCCTTACCAGGACGGAACCAAGGGCTTGCTCTGAAACAGACAAATAGAGATATAAGACTTCACCTGGCTCTGGCACCGAAAGGATAGGAGCTAAGCCTAAATACTCCTTCAAGGCAAGGAAAGCTCGGGAACACTCTGGGGTCCACGCAAAAATGGAGTCCTTCCTCAGCAGCTCGAACAGAGGTTTGCAACGATCGGATGTCTTGGAAATAAACCGGTTGAGCGCAGCAATCCGGCCCGTCAGCTTCTGGATCTCCTTCTTCGACTTAGGCTCTGGCATGTCCAGCAAAGCCCGGATCTGGGCTGGATTAGCTTCAATCCCCCGCTGACTCACAAGATAACCCAAAAATTTCCCCGAGGTGACTCCGAAGGTGCACTTCTCTGGGTTGATCTTCAGATTGAAAGATCGCAGCACTGAGAAAGGTTCAGCAAGGTCTGCCACAAGAGTACCTCGTACTCGACTCTTCACAACGATATCGTCGATGTACACTTCAACCGTCTTGCCAAGGAGTGACCCGAACATGAGATTCATCAGACGTTGGTAGGTGGCACCTGCATTCTTCAAGCCAAATGGCATCACCCGATAACAGAACAAACCTCGCTCCGTTATGAAGGTGGTCTTCTCTCGATCTGCTTCCGCCAGGAGGATCTGGTTATAGCCCGAATAACCATCCATGAAGGATAACATCTCGTGGCCAGCAGTGGCGTTGATGAGCCTGTCTATCCTTGGCATGGGAAAAAAGTCCTTGGGGCACGCCTTGTTGACACCGGTGAAGTCGATGCAAACTCTCACCTTCCCGTTCTTCTTAGGCACAGCCACAACATTGGCTATCCAGTCAGGATACTGCACCTCCTGAATGAACCCGAACTGGATCAGCTTGTCAATCTCTTCATTCACTGCATCATGATAAGCTGGAGCAAGCCTCCGAGGTTTCTGCTTTACTGGAGGGATGGCAGGATCAGCATTGAGGTGATGGCAGATAACACTCGGATCGATGCCAGTCATGTCTTTGTGAGACCATGCAAAGACATCAAGGTTCTGCTTAAGGAAGTTCAGTAACTCGAGCTCCTCCTCCGTTGTCAAGCTCGTCCCGACCTGCAACACCTTTGGCTCTTCCTCTGTTCCCAGATTGACGGCTTTCGTGGGCTCGACGGAAGGTCTGCACAACGATGTCTCCGAGCTCACTTCCACAGCGGGAACAACCTGTAACTGCTATGAGGGCACAACGGAAGCAGGAAAATCGCACTTCTGCGAAGCCAACTGATCGCCTCGGATCTCCTGAGGCCCGTCCTGCGTTGGGAACTTCAACACCTGGTAGTACGAGGACGGAACAGCCTTCATCTCATGGGTCCACCAGCGACCCAAGATGGCATTGTACGGTGATGGCGCGTCCAGGACAGAAAACCTGGTCTGGAGGACAACGGGTCCAGCCACAACGGGCAAGACAACGTCGCCTACAGGCTTCATCGAGCTACCATCAAATCCGTACAGGGGCGTCTGAGCAGGGATGAGGACGGAAGGATCCAGCTTCATCTGAGTGAAAGCATGAAGGTACAAGATGTCCGCTCCACTCCCCGAATCCACGAGCACTCTCTTGATGTCGAAGTCTCCTATTCTCATGGTGAGAACAAGAGCATCATAGTGAGGTCGGATCACTCCTGCCAGATCACGATCAGCGAAGGTGAGTGCCTGCTCAACGCTCCTGCTGGGCACTTGCACCTGGCACACTGCGGCCTCGTGAGACAGCTTCCTGGCCTTCGCCCTGAAGTTCCTCTCCACATCAGTTTCCGGCGTGTGCACGCGGTAAATGACATTGATCGTACCCAAGGAAGGTCCTCCACTGGTACTGGGATTATCGGCGGGTTCTCTTCCACGAGCTTGGGACACCGGCTCCCTGGTACGCTCCCTACCGCCATTGTCAGAAGCAAGATACTCTCCCAAATACCCCTCCTGAACAAGCCTCTCCAAGTATTCTCTCAGAATACGGCATCGATTGGTGAGATGACCACGGCACTTATGATAATGACAGTACTCATGCACCCTTGGCCCCGATGTAATATCCGGCACCGCCCTCGCCGGCCACTCAAAGTATGGCTGATCTTCCATTGACCTCATGATGGTCGCCGGGCTGACCGTGAAATTGATGCGCGGTGTCTGATCTGCAAAAGGTCGCCTCTCATTAGGCTGCACGCCTCTCTCGTGCTGTACTTGAGGCTGCACCGGGCGTGGCTGATACTGTTGCCTCGCCTGCTGGTCATTAGGACGTCTCTCCGTCCTGCTCTGATGCTGGTTAAAATTTCTTTCAAACGGGCGCCGATCCGGCTGATCCCGTTGAGTCACATACACAACTTTCTCTTTCCGCTTCCTCGGTGGCGAGTCCTCAGATGATGAAGACTCGTGTTGCTGCTTCTTCTCCTTCCTCTTCGATGATCGATGTGCCCTCTCCACGACATCCACTGCTCTCGCTCTGGGCTTTGGTGCTGACAAGACGGATACGTCCTCCTCGTACCTCCCGTACTTGGTGGCACGTACCATCAACTCATCCATCTTGACAGGATAGTCAAGAGCTAAGGACTTGTAGAGCTCGGAATGCTTGGGGATAGCATTCTTGAAAGCGGCGATGCAGCTTGCTTCGTCAACCTTGTCAATATCGTGGACTTCATCGGTGAAACGCGAAATGAAGTCCTTCAAGGATTCGGCCGGCTTCATCCTCAAGGAGAAGAGAGTATCTGCACCCGCCTTCTTCTTCTTATTGATGATGAAGCGATCAATAAAGGCCGACCGGAGCTCTGAGAAGTTACTGATGGAACCAGGAGGCAAGTTCCGAAACCACTTCGATGCTGCCCCAGATAGGCTGTTGGGGAAAGCCTTGCAATAAAGATCATCATCTGGGTTGCGAACGGCCATCGCATGCCTGAAGTCAAACAAATGCTCCTCCGGGTTCGTCTTTCCAGTGTACATGGAGAAGATCGGAGTTATGAACTTGGAAGAAGTATAAGACTGGTTAATGGCATCCGTGAAAGGAGAGTTCTCAACGTTCTCCTTTGCTGACTGAGCAAAATGGTCAGGAATCCCTCCCTTCATGCTCTTAACACGAGCACCGATTAAAGCCTCCACTTCCTTGGCTGTTACCCAAGTCTTCTGGGTGTCTGCTCCTCCGGTACCCACTCTCAGGTCCTCTCTTCCTGCTCCTTCTCTGAAATCCGCACGATCTGAAGGGATACTCTGCTCTGCCCGAACCGGAGGTTGTCTTACATCCCCTTCAGTAGGAAGAAGCACAAACCTGGTTTCACGGTTCTCCGGGGCAGAAGGAGAAGAAGAGAAGTCAAACTGGCGCCTCAAGGAAGGCCTCTGCAGTGGCACCTCCTCCACCTCGAGCCTGCTATGCTCGAACGCCTCCAGCCTTGCTTGCATCAACTGTTGCTGCCTGATGATTTGATCCAGAACAGACTGCTGCACTTGCAGCATCGCCAAGACGCGATCTGAAACAGAGAGCTCAGCAAGGGGGGGCACGGTCCTCTCTGGTTGCCCAGACGAAGGACTGGCTCCAGGAATGTGCACGACAGAGGGTAAGAAAGAAGTGGAATGAGGGGCTAGATCCTCATGCCCGAATACTTCTGACTGATCAGCCATGATCGCAGAGAGCAAAAAAGGTGGGTTCTCTTCCCACAGACGGCGCCAATTTTGTGGGAGGAAAATTACCGAACGGACACGCGTCAGCAGGAGCTACTTCCACGTCCTGGTTTACTGGCAGAAAGTTGGAGCGGAGGGTGTGGCACCCCGACCTGTACTCCGATGGTAAAGTCAGTAGGGGTAGAAGATGGTGAACAGTAAGCACAAGAACAAACACTGAAAAAAAATGCTCAAGGCCTTAGGAGCACTGAACACGTATTCTTTTTTCTGGGTTCATCAA
Source organism: Tetracentron sinense (assembly GCA_015143295.1). Classification (NCBI taxonomy): domain Eukaryota; kingdom Viridiplantae; phylum Streptophyta; class Magnoliopsida; order Trochodendrales; family Trochodendraceae; genus Tetracentron; species Tetracentron sinense. Next base: position 21,611,354 of record CM026559.1, on the reverse strand, counting down.
TCATCCTCCTGTGCACTAAAAATCACGGGGTTTATATAGGGCAAGGCTGATATGGCCATCGATGACCATAGATGGCCATAGGTGTCCATACCACGTGTCTTAGCACTCATTGCCAAATATCTGAGATATATCTGCCGTCGGTTGCATTACACGTGTGAGCCCCCCCTAAGTCCAATCGGACGGGATCGGACGGTACGCAGAAGTGACCAGCATTAAATGCCAAGACAGTGCTTTCGGCACGAAACGGCAAGTTCGGCACACTTGTCGGAATTATGGATCGCCTCCTGATCACTTCCTCCTACGAGTCGGTCTCGTTGTTGACCCAAGCTCGGTTACGGCGTAGATGCCTCAAAACACAGCACGACCTCGTTGTTGGTGAGACAACGGTCTCGTCGTTCGCGCAACGATAACGACGTTGTCAAGAGCACAACGTTCACGTTGTGCTTTAGACAACGAGTACGTCGTCAAAGTCACAACGGAGACGTTGTTCTGCAAGAGAACAAAGATGTCGTAATGCGCACAACGGGATCGTTGTGTATCGGACAACGCGTGGCCCCGATATTTTAAGCACGTGACCCCAACTTGTGTCCACATGTCACTTTCGTGAACAAAACGACAAAAACGAGCTCGTCCCTCAACGCTGAGTTGTTTTTACGAATTTTATCCGTTACACCTTTACAATCTCCTTTCAAGGTTGAGATAAGCACCTTCAATGCAAGAGAACATCATCTCTTGACTTTACAAAGCAATCCGGCTTCTCGGACAAGAATCCTCGATTCTTGATTTTCTTCAATACAAATTAATAGAGATTTTCATCTTTTAAAAATGCTCCTTAACGATCTGATAAGATTAGCTTGAAGAACTTCTAAAAATTTCTCCAAGAATGAGAGTTGAAAGCTCAAATACAAAGAGTTGGGATTTCTAGGTTTTCAACGGATGATCTTGATGAGAATTGAATGCAACTAAAAGATTTGATCAATGTTAGTTCAATTAATTGTTTGATGTTCATAATTGAACTCAATTTATAGGTAAATGATCAATAGTGTCGTTGGGAGTGCATTTAATACGAAAATAGTCGTTTAAAAACTAGTTGTTGAAGTTGGTTCCCACAAGCAGTCATTGACGAGTGGACTGGTGCACTGTCCATTCGTCGATGAGTGAAGCTGCCATATTCAATTCTGAGCTACTATTAGCCCACTCGTCAACAAGTGCTAAGACCACAATCTCACTTGTCGACGAGTCCTCTGATTTTTGACAGAAAACTCATCTTTTAAAGACCAGTATGCTATGAAAGATTTACTAAGTCTTTTGGCTTTCCTTTAATATAATTTTAATTATATTTTAAAATGTCCTAGGGCCTTAGAATGACACGAAATTAAGTCATGGATTCCTAAGGTCAATCTAGGTACTTGAGCATTCCAACTTTTCATACTAATGAGGATTTTTTACATAAGTCCTAGACTCTTTCAAATAGATCAAAATGACTTTAAAACTTCTGAAAAGATAGTCTTCAGCATGATCTTGGATCTTCCAACTTAAGTATGTCTTCAAGATCTTTATTGTTGTTTATGATCCAACTTGGACTTTGGGTTTGATCTTGAATTCAACTATGAATATGGAGGCTTCTTCTTGATGGTCCGTCTTGTACATGTGGAGCTTTTTCTTTGATTCATACTTTGAATGTTGGGCTAATGTTCTTGTAATCTGATTTTTACATAAATTTCATAGAAACATTAGTACCAAAATGATCATTCCATTATTATGTTATCATCAAAATTATTAGGGGTGCACAGGGTTGTAACCTTTAGGCTAACATGTTATTCTGTTGGAGTCAATATAGGTTACCAATTTATATATATCAGAAAGCATTTCAGGCTCCTCACTTGTAAGTAATATGTCTTAAGTTATCTGTCTCTAAGCAAATTACTTAAGGCCAGTGTCCCTCCTTCTAGGAGGGTAATTTGAACATCTTCTTCATTATAATGAGATCCTTGAAATTTTGTACATGGATGACATCTCAATTCGTTTTGTGTGTGTAACTTGGCACACAGATCTTGTGTGCCCCGACAAATAAATCGAGCATTTTGCAAGAATACAAGTAGATGAATGGCAAATTCATCGTGAGTGTTTATACCAATATACCCCTAATTTGTGTACATGCCCTCTAATCAATAGGGGCACAAAAGATCTTTGTGCGGAGTTGCAGACACCAAATTGACTCCAAAATACTACATTGATAGTAAATAAATGAAATTACTATATTTGTCCATTTTGACATTTTTTTTGTCAAAATGACGGTCATTAGAGGGTAAGTGATATCATTAGGCTAAGAACTAAATGACTACACTAAATAGTAGAGACAAATCTCTTATAGGAAAATGAAAAAAATCGTGAGTATCCTCAATTTGAACCTGATATGCTCATGGAGAAATTGTGTCTAGGCCGAGAAAATCCAACTAAACTTAACGCATCTGAGGTGAGGATGATACAAGATCAGCCGAGTAGGGCCTATACTAGAGCTGATTTGGAGTTGAGAGCAATATATAAATGGGCAATGATATTATTACATTGTTCACCAGCTTGGATCTCAACCCTAGCATCCTCACCCTAGCACGAAGGTGCATAGTGGCAAGAGATTTTGCCATAGCCCACTGGCGGGGGATGCCAAAAAAATTCAAACTAATTGCTTGGCCCCTGAGTCCAGAAATGAGGAAGGAATCCTATATAGAAATGGTGATGTCAACGATCTTCAGATCCTTGATTATACACTCCTTAATTAAGTTGGAGCACATCGTAATAGTACCAAAGAGTACTCGGGTAGTGATGTGTGAAGCCATCGCTACTGTAAAGTCGTGGTTGCTGTTGGGCCGAGTGAGGAGCAAGCCACAACATGTTTTAACATTGAAAATTTCATGCCTCAGATAGTTGATCCTGGGAATATAGCTCGGGTTTTGGATTAAGAAAATTGGCTAATAGTGACCTTATTTGTATCTAAAGTCTCTTCTTTCTCGTAGTGAGGAAGGAAAGGAAACTCCTCCGTGGGAATCTTCATGTGAATGCTTTTTACTTGTTTCATCTTCTCTTATTTTATTATTGTTGGATCATTAGATTCAGGTTGGTTAGAGTAAACAAATAACAATAGAACCAATAGTTTGTAAATGGTTTTACGACGTAAATAACGTGAAAATTTTCTTTACGATACTTTTTTTTGTAGTAAAGAAACATTGAAAATCACATGAAAGAATAATATTTTTGTCATTCGAATAAAATATGTACAAAATGTATTTTTTAAATTACTTAGCTAAACATCTGTCATTATTTTTACATGTGAAGAAGGATATTTTAATCTTTTAGAACATATATGTGAAGATTGATTTTTTTATCATTTTAAAAAATACATGTGAAGAGGGGTATTTTATCATTTTAAAAAATACATGTAAAGAGAAATATTTGAATACATGCAGTGAATGGTATGTTTGTTATTTTGAAATATATGTTAATGGGGGTTTTTTATTATTTGATAAAATATATGCGAAGAGGGGCATTATTTCCATATTGAAAATATAGATATTTTTTAATTTGTTAAGGAAGTAAAGTGACACCTAAATTTGGTATTTTGTCAATTTGAAAATCACATGTGAAGGGGTATTTTTTCATTTTAAGAAATTTTTGTGAAGGTTATTCTTATCAATTTAAAAAATACATGTCATAAAGGGTAGAGTAGAATTTTTGTCGTCTTAAAATTTGATTATTGAAATTTTCATAAATATATATATGAAGAGAAGTACTTTTGTTATTGTAAAAATATAATTAAGTAGAAAATTTTACAAATAAATGACATATAAAATTTTAAAATATGAGTTACTTTTTTTTTTTGCAAAAGTTGCTCCTTCTACCTAAAACGTTTTATTTCAAAATATTTACATGCAAACCAAACACACAAAATTTGAAATTTTCTACTAATTTGATTAATTTTCCCATATTTTACATCGAAACAAATAGAGCATTAATCTCGATAAATGCCACTTAATGGAAATCGAGGGTCATTTTTCATTTGTCACTTTAATGCCGATCAATCATCACTTTTGTTCCAATTGTTGTTTGTTGGCTTCAATCCTCACTTTTGGTCCCCATCTACTTTATAGTCCATTATTTTGTTAAATTTAACCTTGACACTCTGCACTTTGTCATGGTAATTGCTACGAAATTTAAAACACTTTGTCAAGATTTCTGACAAAATTAATTCTTCCCTTTCATAAGATTTAAATTCCTATAAGTTTTTATAAGTCTTGTATCTAAGTCAAGGTTTCTAACAAAATTAATTCTTTCCTTCATAATTAACTTCCTATGATGATCAATCTGTGAATCACAACTATAAGGGGCGATATCATAATTTGCCAATTTCATGTTCACACAAATATTGACTTTCTGAAAGTGAAACCACCAGATTCAAAGATCTAAATATCTTTAAAATCATACATAATATACTTAAAAGTAAAACACAAACTAAAATAAAAAAAGAAATAGCTTACCTTTGTTGAAGGTTTTTAAAATTTGAAACCCTGTTTTAGAAGCTACCGGAAAATAAGGAGCTCAAACAAGCTCTCAAAGTGAGAATAGGGTCAAAGAAGTTAATGCTCCGTTTGTTTTGATGTCAAATAGAGGAAAACAAAAGAATTCCACTGAAAATGTCATTTTTTGAGTATATTTTCTTTAGGACAATTGACATTTTTCATGAATTTCATTTATTTTCCCCTATTTTACATCAAAACAAACGAAGCATAAAATGAAAAAGAAAAAGAGAAAGCTAGTAGTCTAGAGAGGAAAAAGAACGAAAATTTTCTGGGATAGAGGCTACTCATTTGCATGTTGCATTGTACCCCTGCTCATCCTGCTTTGCTTCAAAGTTCCCTCCAAAGGAATCAACCGTTGGTAAATCATTGATCCGATCATGACGAGCATGTTAGGGTTCTCATCCATCTTGTATTTTTGGTAGAGAAAACTGGACTTACCCCGCACCCCCCATATGAGTTGGAAGAAATAGAAATGATAGAAGATATAATAAGATTAAGCCCAACCAAAAGAGACTTTATTAGAGTCATCTAGCTCCATTCCATTTGGAAGATTTATAGATTGGTAGAATACTCAGCATTTATAAGAAACAATTTGAGGGCAAAATCTTCCTACCACCTAATGATAAATGATAAATGATAATTTTCCATCTAGAGAAGACAATATACTACTTTCCATTTAGAGAGAATACTTATTACTACTTTCCATTGATAGAAGATAATAATTTTAAGTTTTCATTTATAAAAGATAATTATGAATTTCCTCCAAGTATTGATCAATTTTCACAAGGTGAAGGATTTTTGGAAACCAATCAAAACAGGTAGAAGCTGATAGACAAATACCTAGAGACATTTTAGAAACTGTCTTCGTCTCAATTAGAATTTGAGTTTGTCAAGGTAGAATGTGAATTGACATTATGGGAAGCATGTGGATTGACAGATACCTCTTTCAAAAATTAACAAAGATTTTGCAGTCCCATTCTCATGACTGCACGAGTCTTGTTCTTGGGCTAAAAAAATATCTATTGCCGTAGTTGTTTAGTGTATTTGTAGCTTACAACTTCTTGGCATTCTTCATTGAATCCTTGCTCATCTGATCCAAGGTTTCTACTTTTTTTCATGGTCATTTCGATCTCTTTTATTCTATGTGGTGCACTAGTCTACGCTAGGTCTCTGGATCTAAATGCTCTCTCCTTTGGTGCCACTTGGTTCAGTATCATTTTGGGCCCCAAATTGATAGCTTAGCACTCGGTCTGAGACACGGACCGTATCTGTCCAGTCAGTTCATTTTGCAATGAAGCTATGGCTGTTCTACAATTTGGACCATTTCGATACTCCAATTGAACCAAATCCTCTATGGTTATAACTGGATTTGGCGAATCCGAGTTATGCCCCTGAGATTGCTACGTGTCCTTTTTGACACCCCTTAACTGTGGTTAAGATTCACCCACCCATCCTTAGTTTTTAGAAGAACATAATTTTTAATAATTGTAATATTTTTTTCTATAAAACAAGGATGGGTGGGTGCACTGGCGGAGCCACATGGGGCCCGGGGGGCTTCAGGCCCCCTGAAATTTTGAATTTTTTTTTTACTATAGCAATAATAAGGGTATAGCCTAGGAAAGGGGCGGAGCTGGAGGACGGGGAGCTCTAGCCCCCTCCCCCGCACGAATTTTTGAGAAAAAAAGATTTCTTTACAAAACGGACACAAACAGAGGTGATGTCCCATGACTTGGCCCCAAAAAAAATATCGGGGGCATACCCCCATTGTTAGCCTCCTACAAGAGAATCTTGGCTCCGCCCCTAGGTGGGTGAATCTTAACCACAATTAAGGGGTGTCAAAGGGGACATGTAGCGACCTCAGGGGCATAACTGGATTCACCAGAATCCGGTTATAATGGTAGAGTAATTGGTTCCTACTCCAATTGGTATGATCTTAGGGTTATTATGCTCAGTAAATCTATTATTCATGGCCAATTTGAACTTGGAGAATGACGAGCATGGGCATACCATCCCTGCACGTGCATGACTGATATGATGGTCCCAGACGAAATCACAAATTCAAGACAATTATTCTCCAAGAGATTATGAATCAATCTTTGTATTGTTTACCTTCAATAGCTCATTCCTTCAAATAAAAAAAAAAAAAAAACGAAGCTGCAATAGCTCATGACGTACTAGTATGATCTCATTCCATTCCAAAAGAGCAAAATACAAAGCCATAATAATAAAATAGCCCAAGTTTTTTTTATTGCAAATCTATCAACATAGTATCTCATCCTGCCCTATTGTGTAAATAGCTATGTTGCGACCTACACACACAACACACAATGTAGTATTTCGTACTAGTCAATGGTCTTGTTTAAACCCTTTTGGCACCTTGACAGTAACCTTAGGTCTGACCTTGTGTGTGAGTTAGGTGTTGTCTCCTTTAACCAAAAAATGTTAATCCGCTTAGCGGCTGAGTTATATTGTCCCCTTAAGTAATTACTCCCACTACAAAAATAAAGGCCTGTCCCGGCAGACTCTTGAAGGTGGTTACTAAAATCCGCCGCCATATAGAGTATACCACGGCGGTATTATAATACTGCCGTCTATGGCTGTTTTCGGAACAAATATCACGGCGGTTAATTAATACCTGCCGTGTTATATACATTATGGTGGGGGGTTTATCCATAACCATCGTGGTAGGATTTCCCTCCACCTATTTCGCTTTCCCGCCTTCTCAACATAGCACGGCGGGTTTCAAAATAACCGTCGTGAATATTTAATTAAGGGTGGCGGGTATAAGAAAACTGCAATCATAGATTTATATATGACGGCGGTAATATTGTAACCGCCGTGATAGGTTTTTTATAACACCCCGATACTTTCTTCTTTCTTCCTCCCCTTCTCTTCTGCTCTCCTATTATCTTGCTCTCCAGCCACTCCACGACCGCCGACCACCTGAACTCCGGCAACTCCACGATTTCCGACGACACCTCCGGCAACATATATCTCCGGTGACCCTTTCTCCCTCGGTGGCCACATCCGGAACGTTCGGCGACATCCGAAACCTCCAGCCAACTTTTATCCCCTCCCACGCTCAAGTAATCCCTCGAAACTCACATGCAAGCCATTTTTTTTTAATTTTTGCTTTTTCTCTTAAGTCTCTCTCCCACCTCCGGCAGCTCCACGGACAGTTAACGGTAGCTCCACCCCTCCACCTCCGGCCACGCTCAGGTTATAAAAAATTTGAATTTTTTTTTATTTCTTACTAGATTTGTTCATGTGAGAGCTTTTTTATTTTTTACTTTTGGTTATCATGGTTTTTTGCTTATGTTATCATGGTTTATTGTAATGGTGATCCCTTTTTTTTTTATCATGGTTTACTGTTATCCTTGTTTTATTTTTACTTTTGGTTATCATGGTTTTTTTCTTTTTTTTAATTCATAGCATAAGTACTCATGATTATGGGAGATGGAAATAGGTGCCTTGGAAAGGATGTGCTGCCAATCTGATTATTGAAAATTTTTGTTATTGAGAATTCTCCACACTTTGCTAGAACATATACTAATCCTTAACCCTAGACTGTGAAAAAAAAATACTTAAACATATTAGTATAAAAAATTATGAGTCCCGATCCTATGAAATTGTGATTGAATTCGGACAGTAACACTCACATAACCTCCTTTGAATTCTAGTTAAGAACTTTAAACCATTAGAGTTAATATTTTTTTCTAAAAACAAAGGTTAGATTGTTGAACCTGTGGGTGTTATTGAGCTCAAGGAAAGTTCAATCATGATTGAATATGATGTCGGCTCAAAAAAATAATTCAAAGTTTAGGGTCACCTACCCCCATTCCCAATCCTAGAGATTGATTCACAGCCAATTGGGATTTGGGGAGAGTTCAAATGCACCCATCGGCCAACACGTGTCCCTTTTAACTTAAATCAATCATGGTTTTGATTAACTAATCATTGGGGTTCAATAATATCAACTTAAGGTTAATATATATTTCCAAAATCAAGAATATATATTTTTTGTTTGAAAAACCAATGTTAGATAGATGAACTCTAGGGGTGAGTGAATCTTAACCATAGTTAGTGGGTATTAAAAGGGACACATGACGATTTATAGAGATCCTTTAACTGTGGTTAAGCATAATTAACGAAAGGTTAATATGTTTAATTTTTCCTTAAAAGCAAGGTTAGATGGATTAAACCTAGGGGTGAGTGAATCTTAAGCACAATTAACTGGGTGTTAAAGGGTACATGTGGCGGCTTGTAGAGCCCCCTTTAATTGTGGTTAAGTATAATCAACCTAAGGTTTTGTTTTTCTTCTAAAAATCAAGGTTAAATAGATGAATCCTAGGGGTGAGTGAATTTTAACCACAGTTAGTGGGCGTTAAAGGGAAATGTGGCGGCTTATAGAGCTCCCTTTAATTATGGTTAAGCATAAGCAACCTAAGGTTTTTTTACTAAAAACCAAGGTTTGATGGATGAACCCTAGGGGTGAGTGAGTTTTAACCATAGTTAGTGGGTGTTAAAAGGGACACATGGTGGCTTATAGAGATCCTTTAACTGGTGTTAAACATAATTAACCTAAGATTAATATTTTTTATTATATTTTCTTATAACTAAGGTTAGATTATTGAGTCCTGGGGATAAGTGAATCTTAACCACAGTTAGTGGGTGTTAAAAGGGACACATGACGACTTGTAGAGCCCTCTTTAATTGTGGTTTAGCATAACCAACCTAAGGTTATTTTTTTCTTAAAACTAAGGTTAGATGGATAAACCCTAGGGGTGAGTAAATCTTAATCATAGTTAATGTGTATTCAAGTACAGTAGACTCTCTTGTAATCAATAACCTTGGTGGAAAGAAATTATATTAATTATAAGAGAATATTATATATAAGAATCACTATAATGGTTCATCAAAATTTTCTTTTCATAATTTCTTCTCAATGTGTTGTGTTTTCCTTATAAGCTTCATGTAGATACAAATGTATAAGGTTCGTATATGGTAATTTCAGTTAGGTAGAGTTAACTCATTTTTCAAAGAGAAGAAAAAACATCATATATTTTGGGAAGAGACAAAATTAGTTTTGAACTCTGCTATTTTTGGGACTCTCCCTTTAACTTTTGTTAATTATTTTGAAGTTTCCATACAATGATTTTTTTTAGTTTTTTCTTTTTAAAATATCTAAAACTTTATAGTTTATATTATGTATATGATAATTTATTATACATAGTCAAAATATTTAAAATAATTTTATCTCTTTCTCTTCCTGATACCTAAACCATCATAAGGTGTTTATAAGAGACGTATGACTATGTATTAATATAGTATAAAAAAAACATCTCTTATAATTAATAATATACTAGAACTTTCTTAAAAAATTATTAAATAGCAAGTATAAGAGATTATTAATTATACACTATAGAACCAAGTTGGTTCCTTTCAAATTTATTAATAATTAGAGATTATTAACTTATAAAATATTAATTATAAGAGGGGCTACTGTAATAGGGGAAAAATGGGAAAAGGGCAGTGTAATTTCATAAACTAAAAGGGAGGTTTCTGAAATTTCATCAAACCTCAAGGGAGGTGAGTATAATTTATCCTATACAAAATTTAACAACAAGGGTAAAATTAAAGCATCCAACCTCAGTTTTGCAAAAATATAATAAAATTAATCACAAAGGTTAAAATGTTATCCATAGTTGAAGGGTAGTTAAAGGGGTGTCATCTTTTAACATCCTTTAAATATGGTTAAGATTCACTAACCCTTAGTGTTAAAGCGTCTAATCCTTAATTTTAAAATTTTTTACAAAATTAATCATAGGGTTAAAATTTGGTAACCATAGTTGAAAGACACCACGTGTCCCCTTTAATTTTTAGATTTTAAAAAAAAAATAATCGTTGGGTTATGAGTGACTCAACACTAAGATTTATCCATCTAACATTCCCCAAGTAATGAGATTTCTTAATCTACTGTTTTATCTATGGAATATATGCCCAGTAAGATTTGTAGTTCAATTGTATGTATCTTGTGCTTACTTAATTGTTAACATCCTTGTTCCCGTTCGATCTGGGCATATATTTCATAGATGGAATTTTAAGTTCCCCATGCATGACTGAACCTCGTGGTCTATGTTAACTATTTGGGTGGTTATATGATATTTCCTTCTGATCTCTATGTTATATGTCAATGTTGGAGCAGATAATGTACATATTACCCTATTTAGGACATTATCAGTGACTAAATGGAATTTTAAGTTCATATAGGTTCATACTCATTCATGCATTGAAGCTTAGATTTCCCCGTTCAACAATCATTGCGTGACAAGTGCATTTCTTGTATCACCTATTTGAACGGATTAGTTGTAAACTATGTCATTTAGTTCTCTTGTGGGGCTAAATGCAAGTTAACAACTTTTTTGTTTTGTTTGTGATACAGTGTATTTGTCTGTATATGATTCTTGAATTGTCCGGTTGGACAGTTTGAGAATGCATAATCTCTAGTATATTCAGTTGCTCATTGTTTGTCCAGATTGAAGAAAATTTTGGCAGTTGTTTCTCTTGTTTTCTGGGTACATATTTAGACTATGTTGCATGCTTGCCCCTAGTCTAAGTCGTGTGCTTGGAGAACCATAGGGAAATGCTGTCGAAATTTCCTTGAAATAGAACAAACCACTTGAGCAAGTGAATATTGGAGATTATGCATTCCTAAATGGGATAGGAACACCCCACCCGTTAGAAGAGAAGTTGAAAACGATAGGAAGCATGCATGCATACATATTGTGTAGATGGGAAAGTCATTTGATAGTTGTGTTATTGCAATTGACTGATGTAATCAACGTTTCCTATTTCTCAGAATAGCTAACGAACCAGGACTTAGAAATCTCATCTCATCCCTCATGGATAGGAGTTGGATTGGAAAGTCAAGGTACTATTTTTCATAAGTTTTGACGAAACCCAGAGTGAGAAAATATGACCATCTAAGCATATGATATTTTTTTGGTTGTATAGGGTTTTAAGGGAATACATAGAAGGGGTGAAGAAGTTTATAGAGTTTGCATTAGCTCGTGGAGCGACTGATAACAATAGCGGTATAAAGTGTCCATGTCCCAAATGCAACAATGTCCTTTATCAAGAGAGAGGTACAGCGTACGACCATATGATCTGTTATGGATTCGACCTTAACTATAAAATCTGGTTTTATCACGGGGAAGACATATTACAACACACATCGGTTGACAGAAGAATGTCTCAGAATCCTGACATGCACGATAGACATAATGAGATGGAAGACCTAATGCACTATTTGTTTGGGGTACCAAATCGAGATGAAACCGGTGCCAGTAGTCGGGATCCCACTCCTGAGGCGGATAAATTATTCCAATTGGTAAGGGATGTGGGACAGGCTTTGTATCCAGGATGCTTGAATCACACGAAGTTGTCTGTCATCGTAAGATTATATCACATTAAGTGTCTTAGTGGATAGAGCAACAAATCAGTCACCTTGTTGCTTGAGTTGTTGAGGGAGATACTCCCCGAGGGATCAACACTACCGGATACGTACTTTCAGACAAAAAAAGTGATGTCTGACTTGGGGCTTACCTATGAAAAAATCGATGCTTGCCACAACGATTGCATGCTTTACTAGAAAGACACTGTGAACAAGCAAACATGTGACATCTGTGGTGAATCAAGATGGAAGACAAGGGATGATCAGTCGGGAGGCAAGAAAATGAAAACTCCTGCGAAGATTTTGAGTCACTTTTCATTGAAACCCAGGTTACAAAGATTATTTATGTCGTCCAAGACTGCTTCTGAAATGAGATGGCATGATGAGGGTCAAACTAAGGATGAGAGGTTAAGGCATCCTGCAGACTCACCGGCCTAGGAAAATTTGGACAAAAACTACCCTTTTTTCGCTTCAGATGCTCGGAATGTGAGACTTGGGTTGGTGACTGACGGCCTCAATCCATTTGGAACAATGAGTATTACTTACAGCACATGGCCTGTGGTTCTTATCTCATACAACTTACCACCGTGAATGTGCATGAAGCAGCTGAACTTCATTCTGTCCTTGCTTATTCCTGGTCCCTCCGGGCCTGGAAATGTCATTGATGTCTACATGATGCCTCTAGTCGAAGAGTTAAAGGACTTGTGGGAGAATGGTGTGTCAACTTATGATGCGTCAAAAAATGAGACATTTGTAATGCGTGCGGCATTGCTCTGGACTATTAGCGACTTCCCAGGGTATGCTATGTTGTCTAGTTAGAGTACGAAAGGAAAGTTTGCATACCCTTCATGCCACAAGGACACTTGCAGCCGGCACTTGTCTAATAGCAAAAAACAATGTTACATGGGGCATCGTCGTTTCCTAAAGGCGGATCACAGGTTTCGGAGGGACAAACACTCTTTCGATGGCACTGTCAATTAGAGGGGATTGCTTTCTGCCTTGGGAAGCAGACAGGGCAAAAATGACGAAGGCAAGCTACCAAGGATATCATGCCGTATAACTGGAAGAAGCTGAGTATATTCTTTGAGTTTCTCTCTCAGCGCATCCCGGTAATAGATAGACTTGGAGATGATTTCATCGACCTCAAAGTGCATTCTGAATGCCTCACTCACTGCTTCCAAGTAGATTGGTGAAGCTCCAAAAGAGAACAATGGTCAGATTTTGTGGTTACAACCGGACCACCAATTGATTCAGTAGACTGCCTGTGGGTGGACATTCCATCTAGTATGTCAGTACCAAGGGAATTACCGACACCAGTCAGCTCCATCAAGAGGAACCATACCCATAGCTGAATGGTGGTTCCATGGAGAGACATATTCCTGGAAAGATAGCTACAGATCCAGGAGAAGGAGAAAAGGCTACGGAAAGCCCAATGAGCGTTGAGGCAGCAGGAGGCAGAGCAGAGCCGTGAACTTCAAGCCATGCAGGAGCAGGTTGAGCTACTCCAGCGGACAATCCAGTTCCTTAAGAAAAGACGAAGGGGCAATGCTAATGAAACAACCGTCATCAGGGCCCAATTGCACTTCTACCAAGAACAGCTTGATAGTGCAAAAGTTGAGATGACCGATCGGATCCGACAGTTCGGATTTTGAATGGTCAATGCTACGGAAACAATTGACAACATGGAGGTTGAGATCACATCCCTCCAACAACAGATCATGAACCTTAACGGTGTGCCTCGGCCACTTGACTTCGCGATCCCTGACGGACCTGCCTAAGATCGAGTCTTTTTCTTCGTTTTTGCATCACAGTCCTATACTCACCCACCATGCAATAATAAAAATCTTTTCCTGCATTCTTTGTCTTGCAAATAATGCATAATCAAAATTAGCCATTGTGTTCTTTTCAGTTGCATGAGCTGACCCATGACTCGCTTTATATTGTAATTCTCACAGAACCAACAGCCCTCGACGCAGATAGAGATACCAGTTACAGAGATAGTACCTACCAACGCCCTATCAGAGAGCAGTTCAGACTCAATGGCAGAACTTGTAGATCAGCAATAACGAACCAGTGAGATCCTACAAGCTCATGACAGAGACATCGCGGCCAAGTAGGCCAAACTTGACAGAGTTCTGGAATCTCTAAAGATTCTAATTGGTACCCGAACCAACGAACCCTCTACCTGGATCCTAACTGGCGAATCATCTGAGAGGCCTATTCCTGAGCCCCACCTTATTCTAATTATCATACCTAACCCCTGGATCCGCTACAGGTGGAGGTGACATGGAGTATGAGCACTTTGATGGGGCAGGATAGCCCAAGGCCTCTCACATAGCATAATTTGTTGAGGCACAACCTTGATGTAATGCATATTGAAAAAAATGTATGCGACAATGTGCTTGAAACTTTGTTGGGTTTGGACAGAAAAATGAAAGATAGCTTAAAAGCTTGACTCGACTTGGTTGATATGCGCATAAGACCAGCACTTCACCCTCAGTTGCAGCCTGGCACAAACAAAGTGTATCTGCCACCAGCTTGTTTTTCGATGGACAAGAATGAGAAAGAGTTGTTTTGCAAAGTTCTGAAGAGTGTGAAGGTGCCAGATGGTTACTCGTCTAATATTGCAAGACATGTCAATATCGGGCAGCGTAAAATTTATGGACTAAAGAGCCACGACTCTCATGTCATAATGCAACAATTTCTACCATTGGTTGTAAGGAAGACATTGCCGAAGAAGGTCACTTCCGTGCTAATTGAATTGAGCAACTTCTTTTTGTTTTTATGTTCCAAAGTCTGTGATGTCGAGGAATTAAGACGGTTAGAGGAGAAAATTGCACTTACGCTATGTCATTTAGAGAGAATTTTTCCACCGACATTCTTTGATGTTATGGTGCACTTGCCTATACATCTGGCAATAGAGGCAAGGTTAGGTGGACCTGTACAATACCGGTGGATGTATCCCATCGAAAGGTATGACTTCAATTATAATGTATCAATTGCTCAAACTTCTTATCATTATATGATTGTCTCATTGTTTTACCTAAATGTAATTCCTATAGGTACTTGTCGACGATGAAATTGTATGTCCGCAACCGAGCTCGACCAGAGGGTTGCATAGCAGAAGGGTACTTGGCCGAAGAATGCTTGACATTCTGCTCAAGGTACCTAAATAATGTTTAATCGAGATTCAATCGACCGGTGAGGAATGACGATGAAAGTGTGATCGGGGGTGCACAGCCATTTGCCCTAAGTGAATTAGAATGGCAGTAGGCACATCGTTATGTGTTGTTCAACGATGAGCAACTCACAACATATCGAGAGTAAGACGAATACTATCATGAATTTTTTGTTAATTGTCTTTAATCTAATTTTTATTTTTGATCGATTTGACTTTGATAAACATGGATCGATTCGTTATCTGTAGTCAACACATGAATGTATTGAAGATGACCAATCCCAAACTAAGATCGTCTCTACACGAATTCCAACGAAAGCACAACGATCAGTTTGTTGAATGGTTCAGGAGTTATGTAAATCATATGCTCTTAAATTCAGTATTTGCACAACACTTACACGAAGTTTTGCATATTGAACCAATCTTATTATGTAAGTCATATGCCTTTGGCCTTCAATTAGGTTGAAAGACTGCGAGCATCATGCAATTTGGTGTCTGACGAGATTAAATGCCTCGCATACGGTCCACAATCAATCGCACAAATTTTTAAGGGCTACGTCATCATTGGATATAGGTTTTGTACTAAAGATAGAGAACGTGGACACAGAAGTCAAGATAGTGGTGTTATGGTCACTGCAACGACTCCTTGTTATGCATCTTCTAGGGACAGGATTCCCATTGTAGGAGATATAACCTACTATGGCCGCTTAACCTGACGATGTGCAATTGACGTATTCAGAAAACTTAAAATTTGTATTGTTTAAGTGCGACTGGGTTGATGTGACGTCACATAGTAGAGGAATAAAGACCGATGAGTATAGGCTTACACTTGTGAACTTCACACGCCTGCTCCCGACACACGCTGTGTCACATGATCCATATGTAATGGCATCTCAGGCAGAGCAGGTATTTTATGTAGAAGATCCTTTTGACCCAGATTGGTATGTTGTCATCAAGACAAAACCAAGGGACTTTTTTGACATGAATGAAGAATCTACTGTGGACGATAGCGCATTTAGAGAAAACGAGTCATTTAACGACCAACATTTAGATATCACTGAACATGACAATGAAAGTGACGTTAGTTGGGTGAGATTAGGGATAACCGGAACAACTGTTGATGCGCCCCCTCAAGTGCAACTCCACCAAACTCCTTCGACCGAATCTAGTGAGGATGAAGTTGAATTGGACTATAACGATGAAATAGATTGCAACAAATAACATGCTCCTAAATATACAAACATAAACAATGTAAGATTAATCCAATCACGGAGGTAAACGAGGTTATTTTTTTAAAGAACGTTGCTATCGGTTGTTTATTTGCTTGTTAATGGCGAAATCCAAATATTGTTATGTATTTAAACCCTCTAAGTATGAAATTTCCTTTACTTGGTTAAGTGTTTATTTGCATATGAATGAAGAAATCCAGATACTTGCTCTATATGTTTAAACTTTCTAAGTATGAAATTTCCTGTTACTTGGTTAAGTGTTTATTTGCATTTTAATGATGAAATCCATATACTTTCATAGTTGAGAAAACTATCTAGTATTAAATGTCCTTTACTTGGTTAAGTGTTTATTTGGATGTTAATGGCGAAATCCAGATGCTTGCTCTATATGTTGAAACGTTCTAAGTATGAAATTTCCATCCACTTGGTTAATTGTTTATGTTCATATTAATGACGAAATCCAAATACTTCTTAATTGAGAAAACACTCTAAGTATGAAATTTCCTGTACTTTTTTAAGTGTTTTTTTGTGTATGTTAATGACGAAATCCAAATATTTTTATGTGTTTAAATTCTCTAAATATGAAATTTTCATTAATAACTTATTTATTTGCATGTTCTTTTTCAGATGGATCCTGCAGGTCCTAGTGGTTCGCCACCACATGCTGAGTCCTCTGCACCTATGCCCGGGCCAACGAGGAAGACCCGAGGCCGTACCAGGATGTTGGGTATACACACTATCCAGCCAGGAGAGTTGACAGAGGTTGAGATCAACGATCTTGTCCAGCCCGTAGGGTCAAGTGGCAAGACGTTAGGTCAGTTTTTGGGTACCATAGCTCGTGACCCACACCTTTTGCATGTCAATGTCGGTTGGAGGGACATCGGCACCGAGGCCAGGCCACTTGTCTGACATCTCGTCCAGGTAAGACGCAAAAAATATGCATGTCTGATAGTTTTCATTTTTGAATAGAATGACCATTGTTCTATTAATAGTTGAAAAAGTAAGCAATTGACAATGTGATCCAAGAACATTTCTGGGTCCCGCCTAGCCTTGAGAAAAATATATTCCTCTCACTCGAGCATAAGTGGAGGGACTGGAGGTCGAGGTTGAAATGATCCCAGAGATTGGACCGGCGGGTGTTAATGCCAAATGCCCCTCAGATATTCCAGAGAGCCAATGGCATGGCCTCGTGGATTATTGGTTCTCCAATACGGGGAGGGTATATCTTTAGAAGTTCTTTATTCTAATATGTAATAGACTTCAATAATGTCACTTATTCATTCTAAACGGGAATAAATTTCAATTTTGTAGAAAAGAAACGCTCAAAATAAAGAGAATCAGAAAAAGCAGAAGGTGATGCACACTTCTGGGTCGAAGAGCTTTGCTGTGTCAAAGACGCGATGGTATGTTCGAAGAAACGTTTCCGAAATTTGAAATTTATCATTCATCTTTATGTTATGTACACTGGTTGATGTTGTCATTATTGGGAGCACAGAAAAAGGCAAGCCCGACCCAGACAGCCCCGTGGCGTGCAGAGGTGTGGATCGCCATGCACCAAGGCAAGAGTGGTACACTAGTGAACGAGGAGGTTGGAGATTTGATGGTCGGTAATCTTTAGAAGTTCGAATATTCCATTATATAAAATACTTCATTTTTTAACATATGCGACATCCAACAACTGTTTCCAATTGTTTGTAGGGACGCATGAGGGAGCTCCTGGCGCAACTACCGGACAGCACGGCGCGAGATGATGTATTATCCCAGGTCATGCCGCCTGAGCATCCTGGGAGAATACATGGTCTCAGATTAGGCCTGACCGCCATCCAGTTAGGCTGGTCACGATCGTCGAGCTATGCCGGTTCTACGACAGGAGCTGCTGAGACCCAGATGCTGAGGGATCAGCTCGCGTCTACTCAGGCGCTTATTGCGACCCAGCAGAATCAGATCGCTCAGATCCAGGCGACCCTCGACCGGGTACTACAGGGGATGGGGATAGGGCAGGGGCAGGTATATAATCTAATCAACATTAATTAAACATGTTTAATAATATGATCCTTGAATCATTTATTGACTCAAATACATCACGAACAACATGCAGGTGAGCCTTCGACAGCACCACACGCGTCGGAGTAGGTAAATGTTAATTTTAAATATTTTATTTTCTATTTAGTTAAGTATGTAAGTAATGGACATACCTCATTTTTGGCCCTTCGAACACTTTACTCTGCAAATCTGACTCTTAGACCTATTTAATTAGTATGTTAGTAATGGAAATACCTCATTTTCATAATTTGGAACACTTTACCTTACAAAATCTGAATCTTAGACATATCTAGTTAGTATGTTAGTAATGGAAATACCTCATTTTCATTACTAGGGAACACTTTACCTTGCAAAATCTGAATCTTAGACCTATTTAGTTAGTATGTTAGTAATGGAAAAATACCTCATTTTCATAATTTGGAACACTTTACCTTGCAAAATCTGAATCTTAGACCTATTTAGTTAGTATGCTAGTAATGGAAAAATACCTCATTTTCATAAGTTGGAATACTTTACCTTGCAAAATCTGAATCTTATACCTATTTAGTTAGTATGTTAGTGAAGGATGAACCTTACTTTTGTGAGTTGGACTCTATACCTTGCAAAATCTGCAATATATGTGATTGGCTTAGCATGTGTTAGTGATAGAGATACCTCACTTTCGTGAGTTGGAACACTATATTCTACAAATCTGAGATTTAGTCAGATTAATTGGAGATTTCCTACGGTTAAAACATAAGGGTTAGCTTCCAGATCCGGAATTCGTCTTTTCGGTGTCCAAATCAGGTATCAAAATGTGCAGATATAACTCCAACACTAGCTAACACTAAATTCAGAACAAGGATGAACTTTGACTTGCAGATTGCATGTTATGCCTCGATGTACCACCCGGTTCCGGCACTGTTTATTACAACCGCATTTATGGAAGAAGATATTTGATAAATTTTCTTACTAAATGACCCTTACAGGGGTCAGGAATGTCCTCATTCTTAGACTGCTCATGCGGACACTCTTTACAATAAAAAGTCTGGTGATGTTGAGGTTCGCGATTCATAAATATAGATTCTTTCGAACCTCGTCCTTGCCCAGACCTTCACGTGCGCATGCACACGACATGGATGATGATGACATACAATGAACAAAACAACGTGAACAACAATATTGGCATGTGGTTATGTCGTTAACATCGTGGCGGGTTCCGTGTTACTGAACAACCACCAAACTACGTGAATTTGAATAACCTGAACTTTGTCATGTCGTTCTCTTCTTATCCCTATTTCCATTACCGTTCCCGACAACTTCCTTTTTGGGATGAAGGTCATCTAAACTATTCAAAGATAGAAGAAATGACATCTCGGTGCCCAAATCGGGCTGACTTCCAAGAACCTAGTCTAAATCCAGGTATAAAATTAGTGGAAGACATAGTCGCTCAAATCGGAAATTTTTGAATTCCAGATAGTTCTTCGAATGGATAGACAAATGAAGTTGTCACAAATGGTACTAGTGAAAGGGATAAGTCGAGAAATGAATCCAAATTTTCAGCCTATTCAAATTCAGGTATGTTGGTGGTCCTTCAGTACGTAGTACAGATTCCTCCACGATGTTAATGACATAATTGAAAGGTGAATAATATTGTATAAGTATTGTTCTGGTCACCGTATGTTATCATCATCGATTACGTGTACATGCGCACGTGAATGCCTGGTCCAGAAAAATGTTCTGAAAGAATGTATATCTAGGAATCACAAGCCTCAACATCATCGGACCTTTTATTGTAAAGAGTGCCCGTATGAGCGGCCCAAGAAAGAGGACATTCCTAACCTTGCAAGGGTCATTTAGTAAGAAAATTTATGAAGTATAATCTTCCATAAATGCGGTTGTAATAAGTAGTGCAGGATTTGCTGGGTGGTGGTGCGTTAGTGGTGGATCTATTGGTGGTGGATGAGTGATGGTAGTGGTAGTGCTAGTACTGAAACCAAATATGGATTTCGGCCGAAGTATAGAATCTAAGTATGGATTTCGGGTGTCTCAGCCCCCATATTAGGCATACGGCCTCGGATTCGCTCAAAACCAACTCCAACACTTAGGATGTACTAAAATACACGCGTTAGAAGAAACGGGATCAAAATCTAACCCCCGATTTGGAAATGGTGGGACGATATAGGTTTAGGCCAAAGTATAGTATCCAAGTATGGATTTCGACCGTCTCGGCCCCCATATCAGGCATACAGCCTCGAATTCGCTCGAAACCAACTCCAACACGTAGGATATACTGAAATACACGCGTTAGAAGAAACGGGATCGAAATCCGACCCCCGGTTTGGAAATGGCGGGACAATGTAAGTTTAGGCTAAAGTATAGTATCCAAGGTTGGATTCGGTCGTCTCGGCCCCCATATCGAGCATAGAGCCTCGAATTCGCTCAAAACCAACTCTAACACTTAGGATGTACTGAAATACACGCGTTAGAAGAAACGGGATCGAAATCCGACCCCCGGTTTGGAAATGGCGGGACGATATAGGTTTAGGCCGAAGTATAGTATCCAAGTATGGATTTCGGCCGTCTCAATCCCCATATCGGGCATCGGATTCGCTCGAAACCAACTCCAACACTTAGGATGTACTAAAATACATGTGTTAGAAAAAATGGGATCGAAATCTGACCCCCGGTTTGGAAATGGCGGGACGATGTAGGTTTAGGCCGAAGTATAGTATCCAAGTATCGATTTCGGCCGTCTCGGCGCCCATATCGGGCATACGGCCTCAGATTCGCTCGAAACCAACTCCAACACTTAGGATATACTGAAATACAAGCATTAAAAGAAACAGGATCGAAATCCAAGCCCTGGTTTGGAAATGGCGGGACGATGTAGGTTTAGGCTGAAGTATAGTATCCAAGTATGGATTTCGGCCGTCTCGGCGCTCAATCGAGCATACGGCCTTAGACTCGCTAGAAACCAACTCCAACACTTAGGATATACTGAAATACACGCGTTAGAAGAAACGGGATCAAAATCCAACCCCCGGTTTGGAAATGGCGGGACGATGTACGTTTAGGCCGAAGTATAGTATCCAAGTATGGATTTCGGCCGTTTCGGCCCCCATATCGGGCATAGGGCCTCGAATTCGCTCGAAACCAACTCCAACACTTAGGATGTACTGAAATACACGTGTTAGAAGAAATCGGATCGAAATCCGACCCCCGGTTTGGAAATGGCGGGACGATGTAGGTTTAGGCTGAAGTATTGTATCTAAGTATGGATTTCGACCGTCTCGGCCCCCATATCGGGCATACGGCCTCGGATTCGCTCAAAACCAACTCCAACACTTAGAATGTACTGAAATATAAGCATTAGAAGAAATGGGATCGAAATCCGACCCCCGGTTTGGAAATGGCGGGATGATGTAGGTTTAGGCCGATGTAATACTGCAAACTATTAATATTTTGAGATGAGTTTGGATCTTTGCATATTTATTAATTATTACATTCTCAAATTTTCTCATTTACAAAAAGATTAATAAATTGTGTATATTTTTTTTTTTTGTAGGAGGGAGCCGGTAGCACGCACATATCGGGTTTTCAACTATCGCCAGGCGGGAGTTAGATGGCTACTTTTTGTTTCTTTTTTTTACTTTTTCATTATGTATACTTTTTATGACAACACTTTTATGGGCATGTATATATAATTTTGATATTCCTTGTTCGAGGCATTTTTTTAATTACATGAATTTTTTATTCTTAGTTGGTATTAGATATTGTTACAGGTACAATACATGTTTATTTATATTATATATTGCTCACATGTACAGATAGTACAGGGAGAAAAAAACCAAATTTTTGCAAAAATAAATTATTTTAAAAAAAATATTTCAATATGGCGGCGATTTTGACCGCCGTAGCATATAATAATAATTTAATTGATTAAATTAATAATACGGCGGTTGCAACCGCCGTAATATATTACTGCGGTTTTAACTACCGTAGATTTTTGACATATAACGGCGGTGACGAACGCCGTGATAGAATCAATAAAGGACGGCGGAAGAAAATTACGGCGGTAAGTAACCGCCGTAATGTATTGATATAATACGCCAGTGCTGATGAATCGCCGTCAGTACCCACCGCAATAGGAATCCCCGGCAACATATTCTTCGACGGGTCAACTTACCGCTGTGATACATTATAACAGCGGTAATTGTATAAAGTACAGCGGTTTAGAACCGCCGTAAAAAAGCTCAAGTTTTGTAGTGTCCCATGTCGCTTGGATACTTGACTTCATAGTGGTGTATAAGGGTCCAACAACCCTCCATTGGTCAGGGCCTTTTAGAGTGGTTGAGTGGGTTAGCCCTTATGGCACCCTAGCAGTAACCTTAGGTCTGACTGTGTGAATGAGTTTGGTGTTGCCTTCCTTTAACCAGAAAATGTTAATCCGCTTAGCGGATGGGTGACCGCTCCTCCAAAGTATGCAAAAACACACCAAACCGGTCGCCCGCTTGACCAACCGGTCGATCGCTCCTCCAACCGGTCAACCGGATATTGTAGTTTTTAGTATGGGATTTTTTTCCAGAAGGTGTGTAGCTGAGCGGTCGACCGCTCCAAAGACTGGTCGACCGCTCCTCTGCATTTTTGCCTTAGCCGACCTATTTTATGTTTTTGACAGATTTTGGAGGGTGTTTAAGGGTTTTGGCAAACAAAAACCCTATATAAACCTCATTTTCGTGGGGTTAGGGTTTACCACATTCTAAGAGAGATCTTTTAGAAATAGAGAGAGAAAAGCTAGGGTTTTCAAGGATTCTTGCTAGTGATCAAGGCGGAGCTTGGTTTTGCTTCCCAAAGTCTTTCTCAAGTTATAGACCGCATGGAATCAGCCTTGTAAGGTAGATACTTTCTATTAGTTAACCTTATTATGATTTAAATTATGAAAAATAAGATGACATGTATGGTTTTGATAAAAAAAACATATGGAACTGATGAAATTATGAGCTTAACATGTGTAAATGCATATGCTATTGCTACGGATGAAATTGAAGAAGTATTGCTATGTGTTTAATTGAATTCTTTGTCTACTATGTCACTCACAATTGCCATATGAACACTTGTATATCATGATCGGGTTTTTTAATAAGTACGGATATCCGGAAAGTAAAGTAACCAAGATGAATAAAGGGAAAAGTGAAAGTATTGGGAGGATGCTAGTGTTCCATTCCATTACTGTCCGGGCACTAGTCATCTGATTCCAAGTATAATGATGTACAAAGATGCCAGTGGAGTGGTTGGTTAAGAGTGCTAGTATACTCAGACCAGGTACAGTTGCTAGGCACGCCTAAAGTATATGAAGGATGCTAGTTTACATTATAGTCCGGGCACTAGTCAAGTATTGAAAGTACGCTCTCATAATAAATTGTGTGTAAAGTATCTGAAAGATGATACTTATAAAGTAAAAAACATAAAGAAGCTTTTAAAATTTTATGGTTTTTAAAGAAGGCATAAAGAAGCTTGTAAAAGTTTATGGTTTCTAAAGAAAGCAAAGTGAAGAATATGTTTTGAAAAGTATGCACATTTGATATTTGAAAGTATGATATCCGCACTCTGATTCTCCTGTCATTTTCTAGGAGTTTTTATTCATGGGTCGCTCTAATAGAAATTTTTTCTTGCCATTGTTGTAAGAAATAGAGATTATTGAACATTCTAACAAATATGGAAATGAAATTTAAAGATTGCATATAAAACAAAAGCATTTTGTCAATATCAATTTAACAAAATCCTGAAAAATATAAGAAGTAAAGAAACTTATGGATTAGAATTTCGACTGAGGCATGATACTAAAATCGTTGTCCTTATGACCGATTTCGCCCCCCTTGGAGTATCTCCCTTGATGCAAACGGGTTATGGTGGCCGATCTCCAAGCTTATCAATCATGGTCTAATAGCGTGCACTCGCAAATTAGACTCACTAATGAACTTTTGATATGGCACCCAACTCAAGAAAACTCAACTCAAAATATAAAAGATAAAAATGAGAAGACCCTCTTTTCTCCACAAAAATCTTAGAGATGAAAACCTTCCTTACAAGAAACCTTAGAGATTAAACCCCTTTTATAATAGAGATTTCTCTACTACCATGATGATAATGAGCATTGATAACCCATGAAACAACCCACTAATGAAATGAGTTACAAAAAATAAAAGTCATTTAAATTTTTTTTAAAATAGTTACAAAATTAAAAATTTTAAAGACATTAAAATTTGAATCACAAATTTAAAATAAATCCAACAATCACCTACATGATACAAATTTTAAAAAAACAAACGAGTTGGGTAGGCATGAAAATGAAGTGCATTGGTATTGATGTGTAATGGATTTTGAATCAATACTTAGTATAAGCCAGACAGGATTTACAGGAATTTGGTGAAATAATATTCTTTGAACCAAACGTCTTTATTGTAAATCGGTTGTGCATGCCACACATACAATATTCTCAATATCAGATGAGTTCTAACAGTTTGCTACTTTTCGGCCTTGCACCCTACCTGGATTTTCATGAGTGGTCTAGAGAACTTGTCTGAATTCTCATAAGTGGCCCACTTCTACACACATAAAGATGAATCTATCAAGTGTGTACTGTAACTAAACACACCACCTATAAAGGATATGTATACATTAACAGTTTAATTCAACCTCACACTGTTACAGTTAGCACTATCTACACCATAGGGAGGGACTATCAAATATGATAGTACTTTCATCGAATGGTCCAGTGACTTGTTTTTATCCATTGAACCTACTTCCTGGGATCTCCACTCACATAGGTTGGGTTGCCATCACTTCCACTCATGTAATAGGCTTAAGCCTCACCCCCCCCTCGATGTTTATTTATCATCTAGTCCACTCAATTAACGAATCCGCACTGAAATTACTCTCTTAGAGTAATTAACTAACCACCTATAGGATAAAAATATATAGGATAATCGCCTACAAGATAATCATCTGCAATACAACCATATACATGATATTCACTTGTAAACTGACTAGCATAATACTTCATTTGACGTATATGTCAAGATTCTCATTATAGATATAATTCTTTTCCAAAGTTGATCTTAGTCTTATTTTTGCAACAAATAAGATTCTAAACCATTCACCTTCTTTTCATCTCCACTCTACAAGCATGCAAATTCAAGTTTTATAGTAAAATGAGATTTGTCCACTTGAATGATTTCCAAGAGATATCACCACCAACAAGACTGAATAAATTCACTTTAAATTTTGATCTCATAAAGATAATAATATCCTCAAATATATAAATTCATGTTATTACAACCAAATTTACATTTGTTTCTACCATGTCAAATTTATATGACTAAATCATTGACATATAATTTTCATAATTCTAGGTTATAAGTAAACTCTAGGTTTATTCTCATAACATATCATTGACATATAAACAAATGTTTTACTAGGCTACTTGGAAACCTATTATATACACATATAGACACTTATCAAATTTGTCGGTTAAGGAACCGATAACAATAGATAGCCACACTCCTTTAGCTATTTACCCAAGTCTAATTTTCCCATCTTCCTCACTTGAGCACGGTATATGTTTTAACATGACTAACAAAAGCAATCAAATTGTGCCACTTAGCAAGATACCCCCACCCTTCCAAATATGCAAAGTTTTTTTTTTTGTTTTTTAATACCTCATACAGAGTCTTGCTTAAGCTATTTTAATCATACAACGTGTAGAAATGATAGCTTCCCCCGCATAAAATTTATGGTACTTCACACTTTCTAGTATTGAAATCATATATATTATTATTTCTAGTAATGAACTAGAAACTATATTCCTTATGATTTTCACATTCATCAAAAAGATAAATCATGTATAATCATAATTTCATGAGTTTGATTCACTCTTGTTAGTGAAACAAAATTCATTTGCAAATATCATCTCATCTGAAAATGAGGCCTAGCCATTATTTTACATTCTTATAATATAATGGCAAAGTCTAGACCATGATATTAAGAGTCTCTAACTCTAGTTAAGATACACTATGTCTTGTATGTCTCCTTAACATACAATTATAAAGGTGAGTCTATCAAGGATATCTATGTGACTATATATCCCACTCAAAAGAGCTATAGATCTCATTAAGAGAAAATCCTCAATCTCTAAACATCACATATCCTATGTGTGAACACGGGATTTTACTCCCTAAAAATCTCACGGGTTTTGAGTTGCCACCTATTCATTCAAGAGGGATAAGTCCTCAGGAAGTTGGATAAGGTCTTAGTCTGCGATTAAGATCCAGGTAAGTGATTCGGTTAAGTCCAGGAAAGGTGTTAGGCACCCCGAGGCTTCCATTTCTCAATGGTTCCCTACTCCCTAAGATTAAGCTAATTAATGTCAAGTTTCATAAAAATGACTAAGTGTTTAAAGTGATACTAATCTAAGAAGGAAGAGCTAACTAGGGTCGAACCCAGGTTGGGTTGCCTACATACTCACATAGAGGTGAGATCAGACCGAGCATAGTTCTAGCATGAGCCCGTGCTAAGGCTAGGGGGTGTGTGTATGTGCACCAAGGGTGGCTAACAAGCTAGTTCGGTAGATTAGGGTTTAGCTGACTAAGGGTAGTCAAGTGCAAGTTATGAGCCCGGTGGGCTTAGGGTTAGTCCGGTAGACTAGGGTTAAGGCCCGGTAGGCCCAAAAAGGAGTTTGACCAAGGTTACGGTTTGCTAACCGGGGTTAAATGGGGGTTAACCATTGTTAGGGCTACTAACCATGGTAAAAAGTCTAGGAACTAATTTTTTTTGTCTTTTTATATTTTTCCTGATTTTTCTAGATTTTTTGTTGGTTAAGAAATACTTAACTATGGTTAAAAGTTAACCAGACATGGGGTTTAACCATGGTTAAGAAGTCTAACCAAAGTGAAAATGGTCACGGAGGACATTTCTAGGATCCAAGGAATATTTCTGATTTTGTTATGCTTTTTCTAAAATTTTTGGGATTAAGGGGTACTTAACCATGGTTAAAAGTTAACCCAAGGTAGTTTTAACCTTGGTTAAGTGTCTAGTTAAGTCAACAATGGGCCCGGAGGGTATGGCAGGGCCTAGAATGGCCTCCTACCAGATCTGGGTCCCGCACAAAGCCCATTAAAAATGAAAATAAAAAATGGAGCTAATCGGATTACCACCATTCTATCATATTTTAAACCAATTTTGCAGGTGTTTTAACTGAGGTTAGGACTAACCCAGGGAAAAACAAAACCAATGATAGATAGCCTGGAGTGCAAGGAATCCAATGGGCCTGGTGTGGGCCCAAAAGTATGAGGGGTGTGAGCCCCATAGGGGGCCCAAAGACACTGCCAAGAAAGCCTGTATTGGCGGTAAACATATTACCGCCAACCTGAAAGCTTTGGTTTTCTGGTCTGGCGGTAAATAGTTTACTGCTAGGATGACTGACTTGGTTTAAAGCCAAACTAACCCTGGTTAAGGGTTGAGTTAGGGTCTAAAATTTTGCAAGGGTATAGCCAAGGGTCAAGGCAACCTAACCATGGCCCTGGAACTGACCAGGGCCTCAACTAACTAGGGTTAAGAGGCTGGTTATAGAGAACATTAAAAATGGCGGTAGATATTCCACCGCCATTTAGAGATTTGCCCAGAAAAATGATTTTCCCCTACGGGGGCCGTGCCAACTGGGGTATAAGGTTTCCCTCATAGACTGAGGGACCCCTAGACCCTGTGGGGACTAACCATGCACGCTAGGGGGCTATTAACCCGAGTTAGGCCTCAAGGGGGTTCCCCCACGCCTATGGTTAAAGCGGGAGGACCTCTGTCCTTGGCTAAGAATGAAAGATACAACAACCAAACAAGAAATAGGGACCAAGGGTCCTTACATTAATTTTTTGCAGAAAATGAAAAAGGGGTAGGGGATTCCCTACCCAAGCTTGCTCTCCACGGTGGTGCACTATTGTAGGATTGGTGAAGGGCCTGGGGTGGCTTGGGTTGACTTTGGGGAGGTCTGAGATGTTAAGGGAAGTCCAGGACTCGACTGAGATGAACGGTGAAGGCTAGAAGAAATGAAACAGGGTTTCACTAGAGAAAAAAGGAATGCCCAAACCGTGGAGGGTGAGGGTAGCTTTATAAAATGGAAGGGAATGCCACAGGGGTAGTATGGGCATTTAGGATGGCGTCGGGGGACAATGGGAGCAGGCCCAAGGTGGTGCAAGAGCTGCTGATGCGCAAACTTGCAGAAACAGGGAATGGCGCTGAACTGATTACCGTCATTCCCATAACAGTGCAATATGGGAATGGCCGTAATCCATTTACCGCCAATCCCTGATTTTGCTAAAATTGGTCATGCCCTCGCACACTTGTGTCGAAAGCAAGATAGGCTTTGCCTATTTAGGGTATTTGGCACCTGATTTTTGAATTTTGAAGGTGGAACCCACCAAAGTGGACCCTAGAGTGTTTGTGGGCCCAAGTTTGGGCCCACCAAAGGCCTTGGCTCACGGTTTTGGGGGTTTGGCTTGGTTAATGGGCCTTGAGCCCATGGGACTCATAACTAGGTTCGGCTAGGGTTTAGGCTAGGGCTATGTCTAGGGCTTACTTAGAGTTAGACCTAGGGTTTAGCTAGGGTTAGCCTAGGGTTTAGGTTTAGGGATTGCTAATGGGCCTTGAGCCCAAATGGTTTTGGTTTTGGGGTTTGCGTAGGATTTAGGATATAGGGTATAGCTAGGGTTTGGGGCATACCTAGGGTTTTAGCTAGGGCTTAGGGTATACCTAGGGTTTAGCTAGGGTTTGGCCTGTGGTTCACCTAGAATTAGGTCTAGGGTTTGGTTAGGGACTTAGCTGTGGACGACCATGGTTAAGGGTGATTAACCATGGTTAAGCAGGGTGTAAAAAATTGGGAGCTTACGGGATGCATTATCCACACCATAGGATGGAACTTAGAGAATGTTATTCTCCTACAGTGCATCACCTCAAGCTAATTAGTAACTTTATATTCAATAGTTTTCTTTTTTTTTCAAGAACTCTGCTAATTGCCGTCCAATGCTCATTACTAGGCTTACTTTAGTATATACTTATTTTTCCAATTGCAGATACAATATTCGGGCAAATTACGCATTACACTAGCATTTCATTCTACCTTTCATTATCTCCTTCATTTTAAGATGGTACACTGAGATTATAAATACTAATTTCATTTAGATCTTGATTTTTTTTTTAAACCCCCACATTAATCAGAATTGAAAAGGAAAAGAATTTTCAGCTTTCCTCAATTCTATTATCACATTATTATCAAGATCTAAATTTTTTGTATTTTTTTTTTTATATATCTTATTGTTTATGATAAAAGCAATAAGGCACATCTCCTTAATCCATGTCCTAATTTTATTATTTTAAAAATTATTTAGTTTTATCATAGCTAAACAATCACATATCTTAAAATAATTTAAAGTAGGTTATCTGACTCTCCAAATTTCATATAATCAGTTTTATTCTCTTACTTGTGTCCAACCATTTATAGCTATTGCAATTTAGCATGTCATGGAATCATAAATGGCTATAAACATAGCATATAATTTCACAAGTAATCAATTGATAATATAAAGAGTTTGGGCTTCGAAAAATCTGACCATTTGTTTGTAACGTTATCGTAATAGATGTGTACTCAAAATTTTCATTTTTTAACTGCAACCCAATCATTACTTTGTTCCCATTATTTTCAGGAGCATGACGGTTCAAACAAATATGAAATCAGATTTATAACAAATCCAATATTGCAAAAAATGTGACAGCAACAATGTGTGCATGTTTCACACGGCAAAGGCCCAACTTTGTTTTGAGTCTACTTGAAATTATGGTTCCGCTCAACTCAGCCTGGCTAGACTTGATACGCAACTACCACATTAAAAGGCCCGTGACTTAGCTTGGCTTTATAGTATACGGCCCAACTTGGACTAAGCTCTCAAAGAATAGAGAGTTAAAAGGCAAAATGAGTTGAAGCTCTCAAAAATTAGAAAGACCACTCCTAACCATTCTTTGCTTTTCAGTATTATGCATTTAATGAGGAATCTTCAACTTTCTTTTTCTAGCTCACGATTTGCCAAAGAGAGCTTCAATGCTTAATAAAAATAGGCTATGCGTTATGGTAATTCACAGCATTCCAAGCAAACACCTTTAAATTTAAATTTAAGACCTCTATTAACTCTTCCTTCAACCTAAAAAAAGAACTCACAAACCATAAGGAATGAGGTTTTTTTTTTTTTTTCTCTTCACTCCTTCTGCTATTTCGGCAAGCATTCATTTTGCAATCCAAAAGATTTTCGAAAGGAAATCTCAACAAAATCTCATCAGACGGTATCTCCATCGTGAAGCCTCGAATGATGTCACGGCCACGATCGCAACAAATTTGCATGGCTTTTATCTTAGACCGGGCATGGAAATTTATTTAATCACTGCATCAAAACCGAGAACCAACATGCCCCAAATTGATTTGAGCGTGGATCAGCTTCCTTTTAGGAATTCTCATTGGGGAACTCCAAATCCATGTTCATACACCACGAGTTGGAGGTTTCATTGCTACCCTCCTTCCTTCCTCCACTGTAAATTATAACCACAAGAAGGACGCCCATGGCGTCTTCATCCCACTGTTTTGGAGACTGTTAATGAAGCAAGATGGACTTTTTGAAGATAGTAGGGGATGTCTCTAAGGGTGCTTATGCTCATGCCAAATAAGTGGCTCTATTATCTCATTTTTGCCAGTCCAGTCCTAATTGTATTGCTACTTATGCTTCAATCAATCAATCTGAAGTGATCAACCGTTGTCGTGTTTCGTTGCACCCCTGATTGTCCTGCTTTGCTTCAGAGTTCCCTCCAAATGAGACAACCATTGGTAAATCACTGATCCGATCGTGCACGCCAGGATTCTCCTCCATCTTGTCTTTTTGGTAGAGAAAACCAAACGTAACCCCCACCCCTCCATATGAGTTGGAAGAAACAGAAATGATAGAAGACAGAATAAGATTAAGCCCAACCGAAAGAGACTTTATTAGAGTCATCTAGCTCCATTTCATTTGGAAGATTTATAGACTGGTAGAATACTCAGCATTTAGAAGAAACCATTTGAGCACAAAATCATCCTGCCACCTAATGGAAAGATAATTTTCCATTTAGAGAAGATAATTATTACTACTTTCCATTTAGAGAGAATACTTATTACTACTTTCCATTTATAGAAGATAATAATTTTAACCTTTCATTTATAGAAGATAATTATGAATTTCCTCCGAGTATTGATCAATTTTCACAAGGTGAAGGATTTTTGGAAACCAATCAAAACAGGTAGAAGCTGATAGACAAATACCTGGAGACATTTTAGAAACTGTCTTCGTCTCAATTAGAATTTGAGTTTGTCAAGGTAGAAAGAGAATTGACATTATGGAAAGCATGTGGATTGACAGATACCTCTTTCAAATATTAACAAAGATTTTGCAATCCCATTCTCATGCCTGCATGCGTCTTGTTCTAGAACTAAAAAACTATCTATTGCCGTAGTTTTTTAGTGTCTTTGTAGCTTACAACTTCTTGACATTCTTCATTGAATACTTGCTCATCTGATCCGAGGTTTCTATTTTTTTTCATGGTCATTTCGATCTCTTTTATTCTATGTGGTGCACTAGTCTACGCTAGGTTTCTGGATCTAAATGCTCTTTCCTTTGGTGCCACTTGATTCAGTATCATTTTGGGGCCCAAATTGATAGCTTAGCACTCGGTCTGAGACACGGACCGTATCTGTCAGTCAGTTCATTTTGCAATGAAGCTATGGCTGTTCTACAATTTGGACCATTTTGATACTCCAATTGAACCAAATCCTCTATGGTTGTAACTGGACTTGGCGAATCCGAGTTATGCCTGGGGTCGCTACGTGTCCATTTTGACACCCCTGAACTGTAGCACCCCGGACTTTTCATCTTTAATGAATGGCACCTTCGTAGCTAATTGGCCGTTTTTGTAGTCAAATTAATAAATAAGGGAGAAATCGGAAATTCCGAAACGTCAGAAATGTTCGTTTTCGAAAGACGAACCCAACGCAAGTTGAATCGTCAAAATCCGACGAGCGAATCAAAAGATATGGTCAAAACAGTCCAGACATACAGAAGACCGATCGCTCGGTCCAGTCAGCGATCGATCGGTCCATAACCGATCAATCGGTAGCTATCGCACGGTCAGAAATTTTGTATGGGGAAATTTTCCAGAGAGTGAGTTTTTGACCGGTCGATCGGTCATAAACACCGATCGCTCGGTAGGCAACCGATCGATCGGTCATAACCACCGATCGCTTGGTCTTCGTGTTTTTCAGAATTTTCATTAAGGGCTTTTTCGTCTTTTGGGGGTTAAACCCTTTCTCCTTAAGGCTTGCTCGAGCCTTTAGGGCTTCATTCACAGAACTTAAGGGATTTTGAGAGATAGAGAGAAAGGAGAAGGGGATTTGCAACTAGGGTTTTCCATTTGGAGAAGGAATCAAAGGGGTTTAAGAACCCTAGCTCACCCCAACTCGAGTTGCTTCAAGTTCAAGGCTCAAGCTCGTGTGGGGACTCATTCTCCAAGCTAGGGCAGCAACCCAAGCACGTTTTTGAAAGGGGTTTCTTCCCCAACTCAAGCTTCTTTCAAGCAAAGGCTTCATCTTTCAAGTTGGAGCTTCAATCAAGGCCCCTACCAAGGATCAAGCCTTGATTCAAGGTTAGTACACTCTACTAACTTCCCCTAACAATAACCTAGTTTTTCTATGAACTATATGATTTTGCTACTATGTATTTCTCCCTTATGAAATGTATCATATTCACTAAATATAAACAAGGTGAGGAAAAATGGTGTGGATGCATGGATGAGAGGTTGATTGAGGCGATGGGATGCCGAATGTATGGTGTATGAATGTGTGGTGTGAAGAATGGAAAATGGAGGATGGGCATTTCACCAATAATGAACATACCTTGATTTTTGGATGGAAAGTAGGCACTAAAAAGAAGAAGATGAACCATTAAGGAACCTTGCATGTTATGTGTTTGACAAAATGCCTAAACTAGGAATAAATGACATAAATGAAGAAAATGAAAGTAGGCCTTACGCATGTGTTCTTATGAATGATGAACTATTCAAATGCCACGTAGATTACTCAGATTCCTATATGGTTATACTGTGGATTGAATTGTTATACACTACTCTTCATGTCATATTTTCATCATGATATTACAAGTGCTACACACACCACACATGCATGCATGAAACCGGGTTTTCCAAGATTGTAATTGTATATGATGAATCAAGAACATGACAAGGAGGTTGGTAGCCCAAGGAAGGGTGCTAGCCTCTGGCTCACAAGAGAAATGAAACAAGAACATGACAAGGAGGTTGGTAGCCCCAGGAAGGGTGCTAGCCTCTGGCTCACAAGAGAAATGAAACAAGAACATGACAAGGAGTTTGGTAGCCCAAGGAAGGGTGCTAGCCTCTGGCTCACAAGAGAAATGAAACAAGAACATGACAAGGAGGTTGGTAGCCCAAGGAAGGGTGCTAGCCTCTGGCTCACAAGAGAAATGGAACAAGAACATGACAAGGAGGTTGGTAGCCCAAGGAAGGGTGCTAGCCTCTGGCTCACAAGTATACAAGTCAAGAACAAATCAAGACATGAAGTACAAGACAAGACACGATACACATACATGATTTGACCGAGACACGAAAAGGGTTTCCGAGACATGAGTTTTACCGAGGTTTTTGCATTCATACACGCATGTCAAGATATGGCTATGTATCTTATGCTTTCACTATTGCTTTAAATTAATATCTTGTATTGCTCACTGTTGTTATGCTTTCGCTATTGTTATGGTTAGCTAGTAGTTTGTACTCGCTGAGGATTCCATGCTCAGCCGTACTTTTATGTCGGCAGGTACTGTGGATGTCCTTGACCCCGAGCCTTGGGTCGAGGAGGAGTACGTAGAGGAGAGGGAGCCACCTATCCCATGGCAGTCTCAAGAGGATGGGGACTTGGATGTGTGGCCATACCTCGACTACTGTTGAGAGGACAGTGTTAGAAAGTTCCTTTTTGTATTTTGATAGGTGGGCATGTCCACCTTTACTTTGATTGTATTTAGTATATGTTAACTTGGAATACTATATGGAGTAATAAAAGAAAAGAAAAAGTTGGCTTATGCTTTCGCACTTATGTTTAGTTCCGCGCTCTGATTATCATTGTATTATGTTATGTTTAGCCTCTTGCATTACAGGATGGTTGACAGGTACACGTAGTCACCTCTAAAGTATCCCTTAACTCCTAGGGGGTATTTTGGGGCGTGACAGAAGTGGTATCAGAGCTCTAGGCATTAGAGTCCCTAGGGTCACTTAGATGATTGAACAAGGTATTAGAATCACCTTAGAGAGTTGTATTCCAAGTATAGACTAACAAGTTAGTCTTAGTCAAAATGGGTTGAACTTCAACCGAACATAGAGTCCTACACTAGGAACACGGATTGTATGTTATGCTATTGTGTTATATACCATGTGTACATTATTTGTGTTGTACTTATTCAATGTGCTTGATGAATATGTATTAAGTGAATTGCGAAATTGTACTAAATGCGTATCCAAGTTAGACTCATGTTGTATTGTCGTTCTCAGGAGAAATCATGAGACGCAATACTCGGGGTCGCGGGTACAACACGAGGGGTAATGGAGGTGATGCTCCATCGGGTGATGATCAACCCGACTTTGCCCAGGCATTCGCATCCATAGCCGAGACTTTGGCTATGTTGGCGGCAAGGCAACCGGCCACCCCGCCTAATGCGGCACTTATACCGGCTCCTCCTAACCGAGCCCAAGCCGGGATAGAAGCTTTCCGGAGGATGAGGCCTCCAACTTTTTGTGGAAGCATTGATCCACTTGTTGCCGAGGGTTGGATTCGGCAACTTGAGAAGATATTCTCGGTTTGGCACCTACGGAAGTAGAGAGGGTCACATGGGCTGCCTTTATGCTTGAAGGCGAGGCCGACCATTGGTGGAAGTCTGCACTTCGGACCCGAGAGTTGACCCGGCAAGGCCAAGAATGGACATGGGGAGAATTCTTGGACGTTTTCTACAAGAAATACTTTCCGGTTGGGATGAAAGAAAAGAAAGAAATTGAATTTATTACCTTGGAGCAAGGTAATATGTCTGTAGCGGCTTACGAAGCCAAGTTCTCAGAGCTATCTCGATTTGCTCCACACATGATAGCTACCGAGGCTATGAAGGCCCAAAAATTTGAGAGGGGGTTGAAGGCCTACCTCAAGGATCGTGTCTCAATGTTCCGACATGAGACATATTCAGAAGTTGTGGACAAAGCATTGTTGGCCGAGTCGAATTCCGAAGAGTTCTTTAAGAGAAGAGGAATAGAGAAGGGACAGTCTAGTAGTTCGGGGGAGAAGAGAGCTAGGACTATGTCTTATCAGTTCGCAGGGCCGGCTCAGTCACAGAGGATGTACTCGGCACCACAGGCCCCCGCCCTTTTTCTCCACCGGCTTTTCGCCCGGCTACCTCGTATGCTCCTCGCCCCGCAGTGACTCAGGCTACGGGTTATACTCCTCCCACTTATTCACATGATGTCTGCACCCTTTGTGGAAGGAGGCATCCAGCAGGGGAATGTCAGAAGGCTACAGGAGGCTGTTTTCATTGTGGCGACCAGGGCCACATGATTAGAGATTGTCCCCGACGTCTGTTGCCAGCTCAGTCTTCGGGGAGCAGGCCCCCGATTAGGCAGACATCTCAGTCAGTTCCTTTGCAATGAAGCTATGGCTGTTCTACAATTTGGACCATTTTGATACTCCAATTGAACCAAATCCTCTATGGTTGTAACTGGACTTGGCGAATCCGAGTTATGCCTGGGGTCGCTACGTGTCCATTTTGACACCCCTGAACTGTAGCACCCCGGACTTTTCATCTTTAATGAATGGCACCTTCGTAGCTAATTGGCCGTTTTTGTAGTCAAATTAATAAATAAGGGAGAAATCGGAAATTCCGAAACGTCAGAAATGTTCGTTTTCGAAAGACGAACCCAACGCAAGTTGAATCGTCAAAATCCGACGAGCGAATCAAAAGATATGGTCAAAACAGTCCAGACATACAGAAGACCGATCGCTCGGTCCAGTCAGCGATCGATCGGTCCATAACCGATCAATCGGTAGCTATCGCACGGTCAGAAATTTTGTATGGGGAAATTTTCCAGAGAGTGAGTTTTTGACCGGTCGATCGGTCATAAACACCGATCGCTCGGTAGGCAACCGATCGATCGGTCATAACCACCGATCGCTTGGTCTTCGTGTTTTTCAGAATTTTCATTAAGGGCTTTTTCGTCTTTTGGGGGTTAAACCCTTTCTCCTTAAGGCTTGCTCGAGCCTTTAGGGCTTCATTCACAGAACTTAAGGGATTTTGAGAGATAGAGAGAAAGGAGAAGGGGATTTGCAACTAGGGTTTTCCATTTGGAGAAGGAATCAAAGGGGTTTAAGAACCCTAGCTCACCCCAACTCGAGTTGCTTCAAGTTCAAGGCTCAAGCTCGTGTGGGGACTCATTCTCCAAGCTAGGGCAGCAACCCAAGCACGTTTTTGAAAGGGGTTTCTTCCCCAACTCAAGCTTCTTTCAAGCAAAGGCTTCATCTTTCAAGTTGGAGCTTCAATCAAGGCCCCTACCAAGGATCAAGCCTTGATTCAAGGTTAGTACACTCTACTAACTTCCCCTAACAATAACCTAGTTTTTCTATGAACTATATGATTTTGCTACTATGTATTTCTCCCTTATGAAATGTATCATATTCACTAAATATAAACAAGGTGAGGAAAAATGGTGTGGATGCATGGATGAGAGGTTGATTGAGGCGATGGGATGCCGAATGTATGGTGTATGAATGTGTGGTGTGAAGAATGGAAAATGGAGGATGGGCATTTTACCAATAATGAACATACCTTGATTTTTGGATGGAAAGTAGGCACTAAAAGAAGAAGATGAACCATTAAGGAACCTTGCATGTTATGTGTTTGACAAAATGCCTAAACTAGGAATAAATGACATAAATGAAGAAAATGAAAGTAGGCCTTACGCATGTGTTCTTATGAATGATGAACTATTCAAATGCCACGTAGATTACTCAGATTCCTATATGGTTATACTGTGGATTGAATTGTTATACACTACTCTTCATGTCATATTTTCATCATGATATTACAAGTGCTACACACACCACACATGCATGCATGAAACCGGGTTTTCCAAGATTGTAATTGTATATGATGAATCAAGAACATGACAAGGAGGTTGGTAGCCCAAGGAAGGGTGCTAGCCTCTGGCTCACAAGAGAAATGAAACAAGAACATGACAAGGAGGTTGGTAGCCCCAGGAAGGGTGCTAGCCTCTGGCTCACAAGAGAAATGAAACAAGAACATGACAAGGAGTTTGGTAGCCCAAGGAAGGGTGCTAGCCTCTGGCTCACAAGAGAAATGAAACAAGAACATGACAAGGAGGTTGGTAGCCCAAGGAAGGGTGCTAGCCTCTGGCTCACAAGAGAAATGGAACAAGAACATGACAAGGAGGTTGGTAGCCCAAGGAAGGGTGCTAGCCTCTGGCTCACAAGTATACAAGTCAAGAACAAATCAAGACATGAAGTACAAGACAAGACACGATACACATACATGATTTGACCGAGACACGAAAAGGGTTTCCGAGACATGAGTTTTACCGAGGTTTTTGCATTCATACACGCATGTCAAGATATGGCTATGTATCTTATGCTTTCACTATTGCTTTAAATTAATATCTTGTATTGCTCACTGTTGTTATGCTTTCGCTATTGTTATGGTTAGCTAGTAGTTTGTACTCGCTGAGGATTCCATGCTCAGCCGTACTTTTATGTCGGCAGGTACTGTGGATGTCCTTGACCCCGAGCCTTGGGTCGAGGAGGAGTACGTAGAGGAGAGGGAGCCACCTATCCCATGGCAGTCTCAAGAGGATGGGGACTTGGATGTGTGGCCATACCTCGACTACTGTTGAGAGGACAGTGTTAGAAAGTTCCTTTTTGTATTTTGATAGGTGGGCATGTCCACCTTTACTTTGATTGTATTTAGTATATGTTAACTTGGAATACTATATGGAGTAATAAAAGAAAAGAAAAAGTTGGCTTATGCTTTCGCACTTATGTTTAGTTCCGCGCTCTGATTATCATTGTATTATGTTATGTTTAGCCTCTTGCATTACAGGATGGTTGACAGGTACACGTAGTCACCTCTAAAGTATCCCTTAACTCCTAGGGGGTATTTTGGGGCGTGACAGAAGTGGTATCAGAGCTCTAGGCATTAGAGTCCCTAGGGTCACTTAGATGATTGAACAAGGTATTAGAATCACCTTAGAGAGTTGTATTCCAAGTATAGACTAACAAGTTAGTCTTAGTCAAAATGGGTTGAACTTCAACCGAACATAGAGTCCTACACTAGGAACACGGATTGTATGTTATGCTATTGTGTTATATACCATGTGTACATTATTTGTGTTGTACTTATTCAATGTGCTTGATGAATATGTATTAAGTGAATTGCGAAATTGTACTAAATGCGTATCCAAGTTAGACTCATGTTGTATTGTCGTTCTCAGGAGAAATCATGAGACGCAATACTCGGGGTCGCGGGTACAACACGAGGGGTAATGGAGGTGATGCTCCATCGGGTGATGATCAACCCGACTTTGCCCAGGCATTCGCATCCATAGCCGAGACTTTGGCTATGTTGGCGGCAAGGCAACCGGCCACCCCGCCTAATGCGGCACTTATACCGGCTCCTCCTAACCGAGCCCAAGCCGGGATAGAAGCTTTCCGGAGGATGAGGCCTCCAACTTTTTGTGGAAGCATTGATCCACTTGTTGCCGAGGGTTGGATTCGGCAACTTGAGAAGATATTCTCGGTTTTGGCACCTACGGAAGTAGAGAGGGTCACATGGGCTGCCTTTATGCTTGAAGGCGAGGCCGACCATTGGTGGAAGTCTGCACTTCGGACCCGAGAGTTGACCCGGCAAGGCCAAGAATGGACATGGGGAGAATTCTTGGACGTTTTCTACAAGAAATACTTTCCGGTTGGGATGAAAGAAAGAAAGAAATTGAATTTATTACCTTGGAGCAAGGTAATATGTCTGTAGCGGCTTACGAAGCCAAGTTCTCAGAGCTATCTCGATTTGCTCCACACATGATAGCTACCGAGGCTATGAAGGCCCAAAAATTTGAGAGGGGGTTGAAGGCCTACCTCAAGGATCGTGTCTCAATGTTCCGACATGAGACATATTCAGAAGTTGTGGACAAAGCATTGTTGGCCGAGTCGAATTCCGAAGAGTTCTTTAAGAGAAGAGGAATAGAGAAGGGACAGTCTAGTAGTTCGGGGGAGAAGAGAGCTAGGACTATGTCTTATCAGTTCGCAGGGCCGGCTCAGTCACAGAGGATGTACTCGGCACCACAGGCCCCCCGCCCTTTTTCTCCACCGGCTTTTCGCCCGGCTACCTCGTATGCTCCTCGCCCCGCAGTGACTCAGGCTACGGGTTATACTCCTCCCACTTATTCACATGATGTCTGCACCCTTTGTGGAAGGAGGCATCCAGCAGGGGAATGTCAGAAGGCTACAGGAGGCTGTTTTCATTGTGGCGACCAGGGCCACATGATTAGAGATTGTCCCCGACGTCTGTTGCCAGCTCAGTCTTCGGGGAGCAGGCCCCCGATTAGGCAGACATCTCAGCCTAGCTCTTCTCAGGCTTCGAGGGCCTCACAGTCTACCCGGCCTCCTCGCCCAGCCACACAGGGCCGAGTCTTTGCCTTATCCGAGAGAGACGCACGTGCATCCGACGATGTCGTGCAAGGTACGCACGAATTCTAGAATTTAAATTGTGTAAAATTTCTATGGTTTGCTTTGTGAGTTTCTATACTAAGGGTTACCTATGTATGATGCTTGTTGTTTGAAATCTACTAATAGTAGTCACTTAATCGCACAGGCGCTTTGTTAGTGAACGAATGTCTTGCCCGAGTGTTGATCGACACAGGATCCACTCACTCCTTTGTGTCGCCTAGTTTCGCAAAGGGATTTTTGACTGAGGCTACTCCGTTAAAGCAGGAGTTGACCATTGCAACTCCACTCGGCAAGTCAGTTGATACAGACAAGATATTCGGGGATAGTGTGGTTCAAGTGGGGGAGAATGAACTGTTAGCCGATCTCATCGTCCTAGATTTTCAAGACTTGGATTTTGATGTCATCTTAGGGATGGATTGGTTGTCAAACCATCACGGGCATGTTGCGTGTTTTGAGAAGATGGTGAATTTCAAGCCGGAAGGGGGTAAGCCTTTTCACTTCCGAGGATTAAGAGAGAGGGACATTGCTCGCCTCGCAGCCTTGAGTGTAACAAACCTAGAAGCACAAAACTCCTCGGCCATTCCGGTCGTGAGTGATTTCTTGGACGTGTTTCCGGAGAAACTTCCCGGGTTACCTCCGAATCGGGAGATTGAGTTCGCTATAGAGCTTACTCCGGGCACCGCTCCAATTTCAAGAGCCCCATATAGAATGGCCCCGATAGAGCTTGAAGAATTGAAGAAGCAAATTGAGGAGTTACAACAACTTGGTTTCATCCAACCAAGTGTCTCGCCGTGGGGAGCTCCGGTTCTCTTTGTGAAGAAGAAGGACGGGTCTATGAGGATGTGTATAGACTACCGTCAGTTGAACAAGGTAACTATCAAGAATCGTTATCCCTTGCCAAGGATAGACGACTTGTTTGACCAACTGAAGGGAGCGAGATTCTTCTCCAAAATTGATCTTAGATCGGGGTATCACCAATTAAGGATCAAGGCGGAAGATGTTCAGAAGACGGCTTTCAGGACTCGGTATGGGCATTACGAGTTCCTTGTCATGCCTTTTGGGCTGACGAATGCACCGGCGGCATTCATGGATTTGATGAACCGGGTGTTCCGATCTTACTTGGATCGATGCGTGATTGCATTCATTGATGACATTTTGGTGTATTCCCAGACACGGGAAGATCACGCGCGAGACCTCCGCCTTGCTCTGGAGATGTTGAGAGAGCATAGGCTATATGCCAAATTGAGTAAGTGCGAGTTCTGGTTAGAGAAGGTCGCATTTCTTGGACACGTGGTGTCGGCCGAGGGTATTTCTGTAGATCCAGCCAAGGTTGAGGCAGTCATGAGTTGGGAGAGGCCCAAGAGCGTTACGGAGATACGTAGTTTCCTCGGATTGGCAGGCTACTACCGGAGATTTGTGGAGGGATTCTCCAGTTTGGCTGCACCTCTCACCTACTTGACAAGGAAAAATGCAAAGTTCAGTTGGAGTGACCGATGTGAAGTAAGTTTCCAAGAGTTGAAGAAACGCCTCACCACAGCCCCTGTCCTTACTGTGCCATCTGGACCTTTTGGGTATGAGGTGTATAGTGATGCCTCGCACGTCGGACTCGGGTGTGTCCTAATGCAACACAAGAAAGTCATTGCCTATGCATCAAGGCAGTTGAAAGAGCATGAAAAGAACTACCCCACTCACGACTTGGAGCTTGCGGCGGTCGTGTTTGCACTTAAAATTTGGCGACATTATCTGTACGGGGTGGAGTTCTATGTGTACACGGACCACAAGAGCCTCAAGTATCTCTTTTCCCAAAAAGAGTTAAACTTACGACAACGGCGTTGGATTGAGTTCTTAAAGGACTACGAGTGCACTATCCAATATCACCCGGGAAAAGCAAATGTGGTGGCAGACGCTCTGAGTAGGAAGCCATCGGGGTTGTTGGCTCACATGTTGGTGCGGGAATGGAGACTGTTAGACGATTTGGCAAATCTAGACATCAGTGTGAACGATTCTGTCCGCAGTCCGGTTTTGGCAAATGTTACAGTTCGGCCGTACCTTATAGACTTGATCCAGGAGTATCAAGCCACAGACACTGACTTGTTGGCTTTCCGGGATAAGGAAGTGGCCAAGGGTAGTACGGACTTCTCTCTCACTAGCCGAGGTGCTATTACATTCAAGGGAAGGCTTTGTGTCCCAGCCAATGCAGACCTTCGGAGAGAGATTATGGACGAAGCTCACCGGTCTAAGTATACAGTGCATCCCGGGGGGACAAAGATGTACCGGAACCTCAAGAGTCACTTTTGGTGGCGAAACATGAAGAGGGAGGTTGCGGAGTATGTGGCACGGTGTTTGGTATGCCAACAGGTGAAAGCAGAGCATTTGAGACCAGCGGGTCTTTTGCAGTCTCTCCCTATTCCCGAGTGGAAATGGGAACATATCTCTATGGACTTCATCGTGGGATTGCCGAAGACGGTCAAGAAGACCGATGCTATATGGGTAGTTATTGATAGACTCACGAAGTCCGCTCATTTCTTACCATACCGGACTACATTCAACTCCAACCAGTTAGCAGAACTATACATCAAAGAAATAGTCCGATTGCATGGGGTGCCAGTGAGTATTGTGTCGGATAGAGACCCAAGATTCACATCCAGGTTTTGGAAAAGTTTTCAAGGTGCAATGGGCTCCCGATTAGACTTTAGCACAGCTTTCCACCCACAGACCGACGGGCAAACCGAGAGGGTGAATCAGGTTATTGAAGATATGCTCCGAGCATGTATGCTAGACTTCAAGGGAAGTTGGGAAGATCACCTACCTTTGGTGGAATTCGCTTACAACAATAGTTATCAAGAAAGCATACAAATGGCGCCTTTCGAGGCTTTGTACGGAAGGAGTTGTAGATCCCCGTTGTATTGGGATGAAGTGGGAGAAAGAAAGATTTTGGGCCCCGAGTTAATTGAACAAACCGCGGATAGGGTCAAGCTTATCCGGGAAAGGTTAAAGACCGCACAAGATAGACAGAAAAGCTATGCCGACAACCGAAGGAGGGATCTTGAATTCCGAGTCGGTGATTTTGTGTTTGTAAGGATTTCACCGACCAAAGGTGTTATGCGATTCGGGAAGAGAGGCAAGCTTAGCCCGAGATATGTGGGTCCGTTCGAGATCATTACTCGAGTTGGCGAGGTGGCTTACCGTGTTGCTTTGCCCGCTCACATGGCGGCGGTCCACAACGTGTTTCATATCTCCCAGCTTCGGAAGTACATCCCGGATCCTTCTCACGTCATCGAGCTTGATCCGGTTGAGATTCGAGAGGATCTCACTTTGGTTGAGAAGCCGGTTCATATTTTGGATCGAAGAGACCAAGTACTTCGCAACAAGACTATTCCGCTAGTTCTCGTGCAATGGCAACATCACGCTCGAGAAGAGGCTACATGGGAACATGAGGCCGAAGTCAAGGCAAAGCACCCCGAGTTGTTTGAATGATTTTATGTATGACTTGTAATTTTGTTTCAAATTGTTATGCTAAGTTGTTTAAATTGTAAAGCACGCATTGTCCAAATTTCGAGGACGAAATTTTTGTAAGGGGGGGAGAATGTAGCACCCCGGACTTTTTCATCTTTAATGAATGGCACCTTCGTAGCTAATTGGCCGTTTTTGTAGTCAAATTAATAAATAAGGGAGAAATCGGAAATTCCGAAACGTCAGAAATGTTCGTTTTCGAAAGACGAACCCAACGCAAGTTGAATCGTCAAAATCCGACGAGCGAATCAAAAGATATGGTCAAAACAGTCCAGACATACAGAAGACCGATCGCTCGGTCCAGTCAGCGATCGATCGGTCCATAACCGATCGATCGGTAGCTATCGCACGGTCAGAAATTTTGTATGGGGAAATTTTCCAGAGAGTGAGTTTTTGACCGGTCGATCGGTCATAAACACCGATCGCTCGGTAGGCAACCGATCGATCGGTCATAACCACCGATCGCTCGGTCTTCGTGTTTTTCAGAATTTTCATTAAGGGCTTTTTCGTCTTTTGGGGGTTAAACCCTTTCTCCTTAAGGCTTGCTCGAGCCTTTAGGGCTTCATTCACAGAACTTAAGGGATTTTGAGAGATAGAGAGAAAGGAGAAGGGGATTTGCAACTAGGGTTTTCCATTTGGAGAAGGAATTAAAGGGGTTTAAGAACCCTAGCTCACCCCAACTCGAGTTGCTTCAAGTTCAAGGCTCAAGCTCGTGTGGGGACTCATTCTCCAAGCTAGGGCAGC
Source organism: Tetracentron sinense (assembly GCA_015143295.1). Taxonomy (NCBI): domain Eukaryota; kingdom Viridiplantae; phylum Streptophyta; class Magnoliopsida; order Trochodendrales; family Trochodendraceae; genus Tetracentron; species Tetracentron sinense. Next base: position 21,566,725 of record CM026559.1, on the reverse strand, counting down.
AACCCAAGCACGTTTTTGAAAGGGGTTTCTTCCCCAACTCAAGCTTCTTTCAAGCAAAGGCTTCATCTTTCAAGTTGGAGCTTCAATCAAGGCCCCTACCAAGGATCAAGCCTTGATTCAAGGTTAGTACACTCTACTAACTTCCCCTAACAATAACCTAGTTTTTCTATGAATTATATGATTTTGCTACTATGTATTTCTCCCTTATGAAATGTATCATATTCACTAAATATAAACAAGGTGAGGAAAAATGGTGTGGATGCATGGATGAGAGGTTGATTGAGGCGATGGGATGCCGAATGTATGGTGTATGAATGTGTGGTGTGAAGAATGGAAAATGGAGGATGGGCATTTCACCAATAATGAACATACCTTGATTTTTGGATGGAAAGTAGGCACTAAAAAGAAGAAGATGAACCATTAAGGAACCTTGCATGTTATGTGTTTGACAAAATGCCTAAACTAGGAATAAATGACATAAATGAAGAAAATGAAAGTAGGCCTTACGCATGTGTTCTTATGAATGATGAACTATTCAAATGCCACGTAGATTACTCAGATTCCTATATGGTTATACTGTGGATTGAATTGTTATACACTACTCTTCATGTCATATTTTCATCATGATATTACAAGTGCTACACACACCACACATGCATGCATGAAACCGGGTTTTCCAAGATTGTAATTGTATATGATGAATCAAGGAGGTTGGTAGCCCAAGGAAGGGTGCTAGCCTCTGGCTCACAAGAGAAATGAAACAAGAACATGACAAGGAGGTTGGTAGCCCCAGGAAGGGTGCTAGCCTCTGGCTCACAAGAGAAATGAAACAAGAACATGACAAGGAGGTTGGTAGCCCAAGGAAGGGTGCTAGCCTCTGGCTCACAAGAGAAATGAAACAAGAACATGACAAGGAGGTTGGTAGCCCCAGGAAGGGTGCTAGCCTCTGGCTCACAAGAGAAATGGAACAAGAACATGACAAGGAGGTTGGTAGCCCAAGGAAGGGTGCTAGCCTCTGGCTCACAAGTATACAAGTCAAGAACAAATCAAGACATGAAGTACAAGACAAGACACGATACACATACATGATTTGACCGAGACACGAAAAGGGTTTCCGAGACATGAGTTTTACCGAGGTTTTTGCATTCATACACGCATGTCAAGATATGGCTATGTATCTTATGCTTTCACTATTGCTTTAAATTAATATCTTGTATTGCTCACTGTTGTTATGCTTTCGCTATTGTTATGGTTAGCTAGTAGTTTGTACTCGCTGAGGATTCCATGCTCAGCCGTACTTTTATGTCGGCAGGTACTGTGGATGTCCTCGACCCCGAGCCTTGGGTCGAGGAGGAGTACGTAGAGGAGAGGGAGCCACCTATCCCATGGCAGTCTCAAGAGGATGGGGACTTGGATGTGTGGCCATACCTCGACTACTGTTGAGAGGACAGTGTTAGAAAGTTCCTTTTTGTATTTTGATAGGTGGGCATGTCCACCTTTACTTTGATTGTATTTAGTATATGTTAACTTGGAATACTATATGGAGTAATAAAAGAAAAGAAAAAGTTGGCTTATGCTTTCGCACTTATGTTTAGTTCCGCGCTCTGATTATCATTGTATTATGTTATGTTTAGCCTCTTGCATTACAGGATGGTTGACAGGTACACGTAGTCACCTCTAAAGTATCCCTTAACTCCTAGGGGGTATTTTGGGGCGTGACATGAACTGTGGTTAAGATTCACCCACCCATCCTTAATTTTTAGAAAAACATAATTTTTAATATTTGCAATATTTTTTTCTATAAAACAAGGATGGGTGGGTGACTCTTAACCACAGTTAAGGGGTTTCAAAGGGGACCGTCGAAACCTTAGGGGCATAACCGGATTCACCAGAATCCTGTTATAACGGTAGACAATTTGGTTCCTACTCCAATTGGTATGATCTTAGGGTTTTTATGCTCAGTAGAATGCTCCAAATCTATTATTCATGGCCAATTTGAACTTGAAGAATGACAAGCATGGGCATACCATTACTACACGTGCATTACTGATATGGTGGTCCCAGACGAAATCACAAATTCAAGACAATTATTCTCCATGAGATTATGAATCAATCTTTGTATTGTTTAGCTTCAATAGCTCATTCCTTCCCAAAAAAAAAAAAAAAAGCTTCAATAGCTCATGACGTACTAGTATGATCTCATTCCTTTCCAAAAGAGCAAAAAACAAAGCCATAATAAAATAGCCCAAGTTTTTTTATTGCAAATCTATCAACATAATATCTCATCCTGCCCTATTGTGTAAATAGCTGTGCTGCGACCTACACACACAACACACAAAGTAGAATTTCGTACTAGTCAATAGTCTTGTTTAAACCCTTATGGCACCTTGACAGTAACCTTAGGTCTGACCGTGTGGGCGCGTTAGGTGTTGTCTCCTTTAACCAGAAATTGTTAATCCACTTAGCGGCTGGGTTATACTGTCCCCTTAAGTAATTAGTCCCATGTCGCTTGGATACTTGACTTCGTAGTGGTGTATAAGGGTCCAACAACCCTCCATTGGTCAGGGCCTTTTAGAGTAGTTGAGTGGGTTAACTCTAATGGCACTTTAGCGGTAACCTTAGGCCTGATCTTCTGTATGAGTTAGGTGTTGCCTTCCTTTAACCAAAAAATAACCAGAAAATGTTAATCCGCTTAGCGGATGGGTGACCGCTCCTCCAAAGTATGCAAAAACACACCAAACCGGTCGCCCGCTTGACCAACCGGTCGACCGCTCCTCCAACCGGTCAACCGGATATTGCAGTTTTTAGTATGGGATTTTTTTCCAGAAGGTGTGTAGCTGACCAGTCGACCGCTCCAAAGACTGGTTGACCGCTCCTCTGCATTTTTTCCTTAGCCGACCTATTTTATGTTTTTGACAGATTTTGGAGGGTGTTTAAGGGTTTTGGCAAACAAAAACCCTATATAAACCTCATTTTCGTGGGGTTAGGGTTTACCACATTCTAAGAGAGATCTTTTGGAAATAGAGAGAGAAAAGCTAGGGTTTTCAAGGGTTCTTGCTAGTGAACAAGGCGGAGCTTGGTTTTGCTTCCCAAAGTCTTTCTCAAGTTATAGACCGCAGGGAATCGGCCTTGTAAGGTAGATACTGTCTACTAGTTAACCTTATTATAATTTAAATTATGAACAATAAAATGACATGTATGGTTTTGATTAAAAAAAAAAATATGGAATTGATGAAATTATGAGCTTAACATGTGTAAATGCATATGCTATTGCTATGGATGAAATTGAAGAAGTATTGCTATGTGTTTAATTGAATTCTGTGTCTACCATGTCACTCACAATTGCCATATGAACACTTGTATATAATATCATGATCGGGTTTTTTAATAAGTACGGATATCCGGAAAGTAAAGTAAGCAAGATGAATATAGGGAAAAGTGAAAGTATTGGGAGGATGCTAGTGTGTTCTATTCCATTATAGTCCGGGCACTAGTTATCTGATTCCAAGTATAATGATGTACAAAGATGCCAGTGGAGAGGTTGGTAAAGGGTGCCAGTATATGAAAACACCCCAATTTTGCACCCCCTAGTCTCTTTGCACAACTCTAAAAACCCTTTAAAAAAACCCTCTTTTCACGTGTTTCGATTTCTAAAATCACCCCTCAGGTAAAAAATTACCAAAATACCCCTAGGGTGAAAAATGATCAAAATACCCCTAAAAAGGTGATAAAAAGTTTTTATCTTGTTCAAACTGATTTTACAAATTTTGTGATGAATTTTGGTTAATTTTGGGATTAAATTGGACTTAAAATGATAGAAAATGACCAAAATGCTCAGGGAGTGCAAAATGACCAAAATGACCCTGAAAAGTACTTAAAAATTCATGTTTTATCTAAAATATTTTTTTGGATTTTATCAGTTCAATTTTGACTATTTTCAGGCTAAAAACAGAAAAACGGCTTATCAACGAATCGGAGAGTGCCACGTGGCATTTTTTAACCCCTGATAGGGACGATACTTCAAACAGTGCCCCTGTATTTACAAAATTGTCCCTCTCATCAAACAGATCAACCTCGTCGACATCATGCTTAAAAATATCCTAAATAGGGGCACTACTTCAAACAGTGCCCCCAGTAAAGTACGATTTTGCCCCTGTTTTGCCTCCCTACTGTTCATTGCCGCCTACTGTTTTGGTAATATCCAAATAGGGGCGCTACTTCAAGTAGCGCCCCCTATTTTTTAGCCCCTATAAATACCCCACCCCCTCTCCTTCATTTTCATTCATTCGACTTCCTATCTTCTCTCTCATCTTTCAAAAATCCCTCTTTAGCGCTTCGGATTCTTTAAGAACGTCGATTGCGAATAGTCGATTCTCGGGACTTCTTTTCAGAGACCCTTTTGGGTTTCTCGGAAGGTAAAGTATCGCCAAACTCTGACTTTTCCTTAGTCTTTTATTAGTCTTAATTACTTATTGTTTTTAAATACTTAGACTGTTTGCCCTGTCGAAACCCTGCCTGGTTTTATTGAAACATAGCCTACCCTATTGAACCTCTGCCCGAACTTCGGTTCAAACTTAGCCTGCCCTATCGAAACCCTGCCCGATTTTACTTAAACCTAGCTTGCCATGTCGAACCCCTGCCCGGTTTTACTTAAACCTAGCCTACCCTGTCGAATCTTTGTCGAAACCTCGGTTCAAACCCCACTTAGCCTACCCTGTCGAACCTCTGCCTGAACTTCGGTTCAAACTTAGCCTACCCAGTCAAACCTCTGCCCAAATTTCGGTTCAAACATAGCCTACCCTGTCGAACCCCTGTCCGAACCTCAGTTCAAACCCTGGTTTAAACCCCACTTACCTTAGCCGAACCTCTGTCCGAACCTCGATTCAAACCTTGGTTCAAACCCTACCCACCTAGTTGAACCACTAGTTCAAACTCTTATCCAAACCAGATGCTCCTTGACATGAGCTAAAACTGTTCAAATGCTCCTCGGTAAGAGCATAAAAGACTCAACCACTCCTAAATAGGAGCCCAAACCATTCAAAAACACCCTAACATTCAAATATAAAGCTCAGCATATCAAACACCCACAATCCAAAAAAAAATAATCAAACAATCAACTATCCTTTGGAACTACGTGTGGCTTGATTCCACTAACAGTGGATACGTAGGCAACCCTGATCGGGTTCTGCTCACCTAGGATAGAACCCCTGTCCTATCCCTACTTATTTCAAACTTGTACATTATTGTTCATATGATATCTGCTTAGCATATAAATGAAATTTTAAGCTTCTCTTATGGTTTTCCCACTTTAATTCAGACTTCGGGAGTAGGTAACTATCTCTGGATAGGATTTTAGGGGTGCCTAACACCTTCCCCTGACTCAAATGAATTATTACCTTGAACTCGATTTCCAGACCAAAGCCTTATTCAACCTTTTAAAGGACCCTATTTTCCCTCACAATCTAAATAGGTGGCGACTCTCTCTTTTCAGCATTTTTCTCTGGGTTCGATCCCCAGCAGAGTAGCCAAGCTGTAGACCCGGGATTTTAACCCCCACTCCCGATCAGGATTGAACCCAATGAGGAATAGTGCTAAAAATGCTGAAAAGAGAGATTCGCCACTTATTTAGATTGTTAGGAAAAATAGGGTCCCTTAAAAGGTTGGATAAGGCTTTGGTCTTAAAATAGAGTTCAAGGTAAGAATTCATTTGAGTTAGGGGAAGGTATTAAGCACCCCTAAACTCTCATCCGGAGATAGTTACCTACTCCTTAAGTTCGAATTAAAGTGGGAGAAACCATAAGAGAAGCTTGCATTTCATATATATGCTTTGACAAATGTTATATGAACACTAATGTACATATTAAAATCAACCAGGACAGGACAGGGGTTCTATCCTAAGTTAGCTGAACTCGATCAGGGTTGCCTACGTATCCACTGTTAGTAGAATCAAGCCACACGTAGTTCTAGAGTATAAAGTCTATGTTTTTGTATTGGCATATTCCGGTGTCAAAACAAGTGAGTCTAGGTGTCTTGGAGTGGTTCTTGTGTCATTGTCGTCAAGCATCCACGACAAGTGAAGTTGAAGCGCGTTGAAGAATCGCTTGATCCACTCGGATGATCATTTCCTTTATAGGATGATAAGTGACCTAGATACCATGTGACCATAGGTGGGATTTGACCTAGAATAATCCTAACATGATGCCTTATATGGTAAGTGTCCTATTCTAATCATACGGACCCTAGGTGATGAGATAAGTAGTGCAAAACAAGTTAACAATGCTGAAATTTTTCAAAAAACTAAGGTTGCTTGCAAGAGGCATATCTCACAAACTGTAACTTAGATTTTGCTCTATAATATGTCAAATCGACCGCGTCAAAAAGTAATACAACTTTTGTGAAGGGACCAAGAACTGAGAATGAAGTTTTAAAATCATTTTTAACCTCACAGTCGACCCTATGCGTTGAGGGTCGACCCTGAATAGTAAAAAATTACTATGGGGAAAATTTCCAGAAACTTCAAATTTTAGGGGTCGACCCTGGAGGATAGTTGGGCCGACCCAAGTGCACATTTTGGTCGACCCAACTATCCTTGGGGGTCGACCCTGATATGGGAAACTTTCCAAATCGATTTTTTTGATTCCCTATTTGGTTTTAAACCTTTTTAGCAACTTCTAAGTACTGTTTTGAGTTCCCTATAAGTGGGGAACACCCTTCTACTTCGTGGAGTACGACCTTGGGAGTGTGTGGAGAGGTTTTTTAAGTTTATCCAGAGGTTATAGAACCTATGGAAATTGGTATTCTCTACCCCCTTTGTTAGTGCATTAAACCTAGAGTTTGCAAGCCCAAAGCTCCATATTAACTTGTATGGACTTGTGCATTGAAGGAGTCCATCTAGGTGATGATTCTTATCAAACCATCAACCCGTTCTGGATAGAACACCTTGACCGGAGTGTTCCAGAGCCTTTGTGAGGGAGATCGATCCGAGAAGGATCGTGGTAGAGTGATTTGGTCGGTGGAATCCGAAGCCGTCATTAACGGAGATAGATCGAAAGGTCGTTGATTGTTTTCGAGACACAAAGAGAAGTACAAGCGGCTGCGGTTGATCACGGGACTTGAGAGCACGTGGTGACTTTTCGAGGCGTGGAAGACTAAGAACTGAAGGATTGTAGTGTCAAGTTCAAAGGAGTCAAGTTCGAGTCTTGTAAGTTCTTGTTTACTTTGTCTTAGTGGATTCTCATAGCTGGACTAGGTCCCGTGGTTTTTTCCTGAAGGGTTTCCACGTAAAAAACCTTGTGTTGTGGTTTGCTTGGCTTTCCTTATTCCGCACTTAAAGTACATCATTCTTTAACTTAAATAACTTAATTGTTAAAACATCAAAAAGGGTAGATAGACTTATAGGAAGCCCTAACCATCCCCTCGAACTTGTAGATTCTCAACTCAAACCCTTGATTTGAGGTTCACCGAATTGATTTTTCAATTGGTATCAGAGTGGGTTCACTAACTTTTTAGTGTGATCTTGTCTCATTCTTTTTGGTGAATATGAATCTCCAAAGAGAGGGAGGATCTATCTCTTGTCCCCCATTATTTGATGGGAATAATTATGCCTATTGGAAAGCTCGAATGAGAGTATTTCTAAAATCACTAGATGAGAGAGTATGATTCTCCATTGAACAAGGTTGGACCCATCCAACAAAGACCATAAATGACCAGACCATCCCTAAACCTTCTTCTGAATGGACCAATGTAGAGCTTGAGAGTTGTAGATGGAACAGTAAGGGTCTAAATGTGACACTTCGAATAAGGCATGGGACATTCTTCAAATCACCCATGAAGGGACTACAACTGTCAAGATCTCCAAACTTCAATTGTTGACCTCAAAGTTTGAAAAGTTGATAATGGATGATAATGAAACTTTTGATAGTTTTTATGCCAATCTGAGTGACATTGTCAATTCTAGCTTCAATCTAGGGAAAAGAATTCCATAGTCCAAAATTGTTAGGAAAATTTTGAGATCTCTACCTGAGAGATTTCAATCTAAGGTTACCACCATCGAGGAGAGAAAAAATGTTGATGCTCTCAAACTTGAAGAGTTGGTTGGTTCTCTCCAAACCTATGAGTTAAATCTGAACCCATCTAAGAAACCAAAATCCATTGTCTTGAAGTCTGTCAAGGAATCCATAGATGGTTCGGATAGTGACTCTAAGGATGAAAAGAAGAGTTGGCTTTGTTTACAAAGAAATTCAGAAAATTTTTGAAACTTAATAAGAGATTTAATCCGAAAGGATAAAAATCTTTTGAAAAGCCCAAGTTCAACCACTATGAAAACAAGAAACAGTTTAAAAGTGTGGACAAGAAATCACAAGGTGTTCAATGCTATGAATGTCAAGGCTACGGTCATAATGCCGCTGAGTGCTCTAATAAGAAAAGATTTAAGGGCAAGGCAAGGGATGACAGTGAATCTGAATATGAGGAATCAGATAGTTCTTCTTGTGAGGAGGCTAGGGGTTATATGGCCTTCACTGCATCCTTATCTGAAATTGAGGAATCTTCTTCAAATGCTGTGAGTAGCCAATACTGTAATGATGGTGAGGAGGATGATGAGAGTCAGAATGACTCAGATTCTGAGGGAGAGCTTGAGGCAGTCTATGATGAACTATTTCAAGAATGCCTAAAGCTGAAAAAGGTTCAGTTTTTCACGTCCAAAAAGATCAAATCTATTGAAATGGAAAAAGATGCCTTAGACCAAGTGGCTTCAGGGTTGAGAGCTCTTGTGTCACAGCTTGAGGAAGAGAAGGCTTCCCTCCTTGCCAAGACTCAGCTAAAAGACAAGTCTTGAAATCAAGTTGGCTGAACTTGAGCAAAACCAGAGGTGTTGAAATGTGAAGGGAACTCTATCCACCTCGAACACTGAGCCTGGTGCTAAAAGGCGCCCTCCTGCGAAAGGGAAAAACCCTTCTACTCAGAAATTCATCCCTGCATGTCATAAATGTGGAGTAAAGGGTCATATTAAGCCTCGATGTCCTAAACTTTGAAGAGTGCCCAATCATGGTTTTAAGAACCACAACAAATTTAATGGGAATCTTCAAATGAGAGTTGAGGTCCTAGTGGAGAAGTCTAGAAATTTGTGTGAAGATGTGATGAAAATTGCTCACAACTCTAGACAGTGGCATGGTCATGACACTCCTCATGCTAGATATAGAGGAGGTAACAAGGAGAACCATAATGTCCGCCATAATTCTAGGACTCAATCCTGGAAAAGGAGGAACAGGAGGAAGAGGCAAAAGGTCATACCTACCTCAACTAAAATGGTTAGAGACCAAAGGGTCAATCAAACTTCTAAAACCGTTTGGGTGAGAAAGGAAGACCTGAAGGGCTTCACTTAGCCCGTGCCTATTATAGCCTAGGGTGTGTTCTTAGTGTTTTATCTTGTCCTAGTGCTATGCTATTTGTGTATACTAGTAGTCTTTCTTTTTTACTAGTGTTTATTTGCTTTGGTATGTTTTTCTGTTTTCTTTATTTTGAAAAATCCAAAAACATTGAAAAACCATAAAATCCAAAAGATTTTTTTCATGTTGCCCTTGTTTGACTTGCATGATCTGCATTCCTTGTGTGATCTTTACTGCTATACTTGTCCAGGGTTGAACATGAGTTTGTTGCTGATTGAGGATATATCACCTTCATAGTCTCTTGGTTAGGCTAAAAATTAGACCGGTTTTATCTTGAGCAGTTGGAGACTTATTCATGTGTGTATGCTTCACAAAATTCACATGCACTCTGACTGATTCGATTGAGAGGTCTATTTTCCAATCTGTAGGTGTATGTCTTATTCCAATAGTGTGACCTTGGATGACCAATCTAGAATGACCATTTTGTTTGTCATCCCCATTTTTTATATCCTCCATGAGCTAAAATTGTTGCAATGAAAAGGGCTACCTACTAGGATAGTGTGAAAGTCACTATTAGATGGAAACAGTATGAAATGGCTACCTAGGCGGACAGTAGGTATCTATTTATCTGGGTCACTAGAGTGAAGGCCCCTGCTGCCAATAGCTAGGACTACCTACCCAGATAGTGTGAAAGCCATCATTGCATGAAAAAATATGATCAGATAAAGATCATCAAAAGAAATCTTACAAACTTGAGGTATTTGACCAAAAATAAAAGAAAAATATTGAGTCAAATAAAATGGATAAATGAGCACTAAAATGTAAAAAATCATCATATCTGGATCTAACTAGGTTTGGCTTCTAAGATGTATGTCTTCAGGAGTCCCCTTAGTGGTTAATGTCATACATTTGGAAAGGGAAAGAAACCTTGATCTAGTATCTTGTCAGACCACCACTACACACAATGCTTCACTTTTGAACTGTTCACTAAATGTGTCTAAGTGAATTGGCTATGCTTTAGCATTCCATGAGTTTTAGTTAGATGGGTATCCTCAGTCGAACTAACTAACCATGTTCTTCATTGGATTTGTAATTTTAAATTACCACTGCTTGGAATGCTTTCGATGCCTGTTTGTGTGGCACATGATATTTTTTTTGTAATATTATTATGTGTTTTCTTGTTGGCGGTCATGGGCCTTTCTGGCTTAAGTGCCCTATTTTTGGTGGTCTCCTTGATCTTAGGAAGAGAAGATCAAATTAAGTTGTTGAGGGGGAGTTTGTGCTTGATTTGTTGAGGGGGAGTTTATGTTTTATATTTCTATTTTGTTCCCTGCTCTTTATGTCCCCTTATTGTCTACATTTGATTGGTTGTACTGTGGTTGCCTTAATATTTCACGTTTGCTAAATTTGCATATTTTTCTTTGTGATATAGGCATCATGATTACCTTTGGCAACTGTACCAAAAAGGGGGAGAGTGTTGGGTGTTATTTCCCAAGTTCAGTACATTCCTTGCATTACCGGTGCTTATTTATTTTTATATTCCACACATGCTTCACTGGGTGTTTTGTTTATGAGCATGTGCCGGTGCAGGGTTGCAGCAGACTAATTTTACTTGACAAGAGCTTAGGTGTCCTAATTTAAGATGATTTTTCAATTGATGTCATGTAAGAGTATTGGAGTCATGTAATGTCCTAATTCACCGTTTTGATGTGTCTGTGTGAGTTTGTGTCACGTCATGTACTTCAGTTTGGTTTTGCCACGGAATTGCCAAAGGGAAAGATTGTAAAGTCCATGTTTTTGTATTGGCATATTCCAGTGTCAAAACAAGTGAGTCTAGGTGTCTAGAAGTGGTTCTTGTGTCATTGCCATCAAGCATCCACGACAAGTGAAGTTGAAGCGCGTTGAAGAATCGCTTGATCCATTCGGATGATCATTTCCTTTATAGGATGGTAAGTGACCTAGATACCATGTGACCATAGGTGTGATTTGACCTATAATAATCCTAACATGATGCCTTAGGTGGTAAGTGTCCTATTCTAATCATACGGACCCTAGGTGATGAGATAAGTAGTGCAAAACAAGTTAACAATGCTGAAATTTTTCAAAACACCAAGGTTGCTTGCGAGAGGCATATCTCACAAACCATAGCTCAGAGTTTCCTCTATAATATGTCAAATTGAATCCATCGAAAAGAGCTACAACTTTTGTGAAGGGACCGAGAGCTGAAAACGAAGTTTTAAAATTGTTATTAACCTCACGGTCGACCCTGGGCGTTTAGGGTCGACCCTGAATAGCAAAAAATTACTATGGGTAAAATTTCCAGCAACTTCAAATTTTGGGGGTCGACCCTGGAGGATAGTTGGGTCGACCCAAGTGTACATTTTGGTCGACTCAACTATCCTTGAGGGTCGAACCTGATATGGGAAACTTGCCAAATCTATTTTTTTGATTCCCTCTTTGGTTTTAAACCTTTTTAGCAACTTCTAAGTACTGTTTTGAGTTCCCTATAAGTGGGGAACCCTTCTACTTCGTGGAGTACGACCTTGGGAGTGTGTGGAGAGGTTTTCTAAGTTTATCCAAAGGTTATAGAACCTATGGAAATTGATATTCTCTACCCCCTTTGTTAGTGCATTAAACCTAGAGTTTGTAAGCCCAAAGCTCCATATTAGCTTGTTTGGACTTGTGCATTGAAGGAGTCCATCTAGGTGATGATTCTTATCAAACCATTAACCCGTTCTAGATAGAACAACTTGGCCAGAGTGTTCCGGAGCCTTTACGAAGGAGATCGATCCGAGAAAGATCGTGGTAGAGTGATTTGGTCGGTGGAATCCGAAGCTGTCATTGACGGAGATCAATCGGAAGGTCATGGATTGTTTTCGAAATACAAAGAGAAGTACAAGCGGCTGCGGTTAATCACGGGACTTGAGGGTACGTGGTGACTTTTTGAGGTGTGGAGGACTAAGAACTGAAGGATCATAGTGTCGAGTCCAAATGAGTCAAGTTCGAGTCTTGTAAGTTCTTGTTTACTTTGTCTTAGTGGATTCTCATGGTTGGACTAGGTCCCGTGTTTTTCCTGAAAGGGTTTCCACGTAAAAAACCTTGTGTATTGGTTTGCTTGGCTTTCCTTATTCCGCACTTAAAGTACATCATCCCTTAACTTAAATAACTTAATTGTTAAAACATCAAAAAATGTAGATAGACTTATAGGAAGCCCTAACCATCCCCTCGAAATTGTACATTCTCAAGTCAAACCCTTGAATTGAGGTTCACCGAATTGATTTTTCACAGAGGGTAGTTGATGGTTTAATTTGTTAGGTATTTGGATTATGGGTGTTTGAAATGCTACGATTTGTCTTTTGGATGTTAGGGTGTTTTTGAATGGTTTGGGCTCCTATCCAAGAGCACTTGGGATAAAAAAATATTTCAGGGATTTTAAAAATGCCACGTGGCACTCTTTGATTCGCCGATAAGCCTTTTTCCGTTTTTTGCCCTTTTTAGCCCGAAAATAGTCAAAATTGAACTGATAAAATCCAAAAAAATAGTTTAGATAAAACATAAATTATTTTAGTACTTTTTAGGGGCATTTTGGTCATTTTGTACTTCAAGGGTATTTTGGTCATTTTTTACAATTTTAAGTCCAATTTAATCCCAAAAATAGCCAAAATTTATCACAAATTTTTTAAAATCATTTTGGACAAAATAAAAACTTTTTCGCACTTCTTCAGGGGTATTTTAGTCATTTTTCATCCTAGAGGTATTTTGGTCATTTTTTACCTGAGGGGCATTTTTGGAAATTGAAACACGTGGAAAGAGGGTTTTTAAGGGGTTTTTAGAGTTGTGCAAAAATACTAGGGGGTTCAAAATTGGGGTGTTTACAGTTGCCCCACTTTGTCGGAGGGTGTGGGCACGTGAATGACAAAGGCTGATAACGCTTCAATTTTGCACGCATATGTGAGGAAAACCTGGGAAAAGATAGAGGAGAAAATGAATTTCTACTTAAATGGCTTGCCCTGGGTTGGATGACTGAAGGGTGACGACTGAAAGGGTGTGTTTGTGCCAAGTTGGCAATTATTTGGGATTAGGAAGGGTTATAATGTATGAAGTTGCCTGCTAATCGATCACACGACCAAATAGCGAGGTGCATGATGCAAGTGAGTGAGATGCAAGTGAGTGATGATTATTGCAAAACTGGCTTCACAAGAGGCCACAACTAATGGTCGATCAGACAACCGTTTCAGTTACTCCTTGAAGAGTGAGCAAGTAATTCAGTGTAGTGCGGTGAAGTGTGCAAGACTAGCTTCACAAGAGGCTGCAACGGATGGTCGATCATACAACCGTGTCAGTTGCTCATTTAAGAGTGAGCAAGTATTGCAGTGCTGTGTATGAAGTGTGCAAGACTTGTTTCACAAAAGGCCGCAACTGATGGTCGATCAGACAACCGTGTCAGTTACTCCTTTAAGAGTGAGCAAGTAACGCAGTGCAGTGCGTGAAGAGTGCAAGGCTGGCTTCACAAGAGGCCGCAACTGATGGTCAATCAGACAACTATGTTAGTTACTCCTTTAAGAGTGAGCAAGTATTGAAGTGCAGTGAAGTGTACAAGAGCTTCACAAGACGCCGTAACTGATGGTCGATCAAACAACCGTGTCAGTTACTCCTTGAAGAGTGAACAAGTATTGCAGTGCATTGAAGTGTACAAGACTGGCTTCACAAGAATCCGCAACTGATGATCGATCAGACAACCGTGTCAGTTACTCCTTTAAGAGTGAGTGCGAACATGCGGTGAAAGATTCAAATGAGTGAAGGTTGGTTACACAACCAGCTTCACAAGAGGCCGCAACTGAAGGTCGATCAGACAACTGTTCAATTACTCCTTCAAAAAATGGGTAAGATGCAATTAGTGCTGATAACCGTGTGGTTGCCCCACTGGGTAAGATGCCATGGTGCTGACAACCACGCTGTTGCCCTACCGGATACTATGCCATGGTGCTGACAACCACACGATTGTCTCACCGGGTACCATACCATGGTTCTGACAACCACGCGGTTGCCCCACTGAGTACTATGCTATGGTGTAGACAACCGCGCGGTTGCCCCACCGGGTACTATGCTATAGTGCAAACAACCGTGCGGTTACCTCACCAGGTAAGATGCTACGGTGTAGAAAACTACGCGATTGCCCCATCGGGTACTATGCCATGATGTAGAAAACCGCGCGGTTGCCTCACCGGGTAAGATGTCATGGTGTTGACAACAGCGCGATTGCCCCACAGGATAAGATGTCATGGTGCTGACAACCGCGCGGTTGCCCCACCGAGTAAGATGCCATGATGCTGACAACCACACGGTTGCCCTACCGGGTAGGATGCCATGGTGTTGATAACCGTGCGGTTGCCCCACCGGGTACTATGCCATGGTGCAGGTAACCGTACGGTTGCCTCACCGGGTACAATGCTATGGTGCAGACAACCTCACAGTTGCCCTACCGGGTAATATGCCATGGTGCTGACAACCACGCGGTTGCCCCACTGGGTGATATGTTATGGTGCAAACAACCACATGGTTACCCCACCGGGTAAGATGCTATGGTGTAGACAACCACGCGGTTGTCCCATCGGATAAGATGCTATGGTGCAGACAACTACGCGACTGCCCCACCGGGTAAGATGCTATGGTGCAGACAACCGCATGGTTGCCCTACCGGGTACTATGCCATCAAGATGAATAAAGTCAGATTTGAAATGGTCGCATGACCACTTTCGCACAAGTAAGCAAGCAGATGTATAAGTGGAGATAGTCACACGGCTAGTCCACGAGCAAGTGTATAAGCAAGTAGATGTATAAGTGGAGATAGCAGCAAGGCTAGTCCACGAGCAAGTGTATAAGCAAGCAGATGTATAAGTGGAGATAGCCGCACGGCTAGTTCATGAAAAAGTTTATAAGCAAGCAGAGTATATGATGAATGGAGATAGGCATGTGGTTGCTCCATTTTACAAGCAAAATGTATGAATGGGGAAAGCCACACGACTAACCCATGAGAAAGCAAAATGTAATTTTAGTGAGGATTAGTTACACACCCGTCTTCACCATGTATGAAACAAGCAAGCAGATGAGTGAGATGCAAAATGTATGAGGATAAGGATAGCCATATGGCTCATCTATAAGCAAGTATGATGTATGAATGGGGATTGCCACACGGCGTCCCATGAATAAATAAAGTATGTATGAATGGGGATAGCCACACGACGGCCCAAGAATAAGCAAAGTATTTAAGTGAATGAATGGGGAAAGCCACACGGCTGCCCATAAGCAAACAAATATGTATAAATGGAGAGAGCTACATGGCTTATCCATAACATGCAAAGTGTAGATGAATTGAATGAGGATAGCCATGTGGCTTACCCATAAGGAAGCAAATGAAATGAATGACGGGGCATGAGGAGTGAAAGTGTGTCCCTGAGCCACTGCCAGTCCTTCGTCTGGATGTTTATCGCCAGGTTGTGAAGGAGTTGTGCTCGAGCCTGCTTTTGCTTCGATTGATCTATTTGTTTTGCACCAGTGATGAAGATAGATTTTTGACTAAGCCAAGAGACATACTAGGACTCTAAAACTTTTAAAGATGAGCTTGTTTTTTAATTTGATTTTTGAAAACAAGTAGAGATGCTCTCTTTGTCTGCTGATTCATAAAGAGGTCTACCCTTGCTTGAGATTGTGGATCTTTTGTCCCTTAATTAGAAGACAGAATATAGCAATGAGCCATTGTAAGCTTTTGAGTCATGGCTAAGAAAGGTACAAACTTAGTTTTGACTTTGTTGCATGCTAGATTAGACTTTGCTTAGAGCTGAGGGCTTCAAGTTGGTATCTTTTCTAAGCGCTTGTAGATGTGATGTTGTTGGGGTTAAGGCTGACTTCTACCAAGATCCTGCTACCAACATAGTTCAATTTTTTTCCTTTTTTTTGCCCTTGGAATGACCAAGTCTAAGGATCACATAATTTTTGCGCAATTAGGCCATTTCCGGTTTTCACTCATGCCTGCGTAGTTGAATAAATTTTTCCCTTTTTTGCCCCTGATAATGATATCAAGGCTGGGCTTGCATTATTTTTGCGCCTCAGTGTCTTTCTGGTTTTCACTGGGCCTGCAATTTTCTCATAATTTGATCTATCTTCTCTCGTCATTGCCTTGCGGATGAGATGTATACCTTTTGATATTTGTCAGTCAGTCTACCAGTACTCTTAGTCTCTGAAGGATCTAGGAGGGCTTGGGATAGGACGAAACATAGGATAAGGGGTGGAAGATTTGGGACACCCTATCTACTTTTGAGCTTTCTTGAGCGCTTCTCTTGAGCTTTTCTCTTTGGATTTTGTTTCTTTTGATTTTGTTCTTTTCTTTTGAATTTTTTCTTTTTGGATTTTGCCTTGTTTTTTGTGAAGCAGTATTTTGCTCAAGAAAGATGATTGTTTTGTTCTGACCGCACCTGATTTTCAAGTTGCCTACGTACACTTTTCAAGATTAGGTCATGTCGTAGTTCAAGCAAGTGATAAAAATTTTGTAGGGGGTGTCCCAGTGTATGATTTTAAAGAAAGAAAGGCTATTAGGCTCGAAGGGCTAACTAGCGGATCTTATCGGTATAAGCTTAATCGATAATGAATAGGGAAAAAATGATGTGCCAAAAATGGCCTCCTTTCATTTCCTACAGCAACTGAGAGTACCAGCAATTTCTTGACAATATCTTAAGCACAGTGATCTCTTAATTTGATACATATTGACTGGCTCTAGGAGGTCTTCGTCCTCCATACGGCCGAGTTGTAAAATATCGCTAGAAAATCCATTTTTAACCGTATAGGCCTTCAAGAGATGGACTGAGCTTGCTCCTGCTCTGCGATGAATTACTAATGCTTCCATGATGACCAGTCAGTCTTCTTTGTTTTATTTGCTTGAAGGATGGTACTGTCCCCTATCCTATGTATTGGCGAGGGTGATGTTGTCCCAGTATGTAATGGATGCTCTGTATGGCTCAACAGTATAAAGGATTTGTAACTTCGAATTCTCACAGTGGCCTGATGTACTGTGCGGGACCTTGATGAGATAGCTCATTTTCTCTCTGCCCCCATTGTAGCAAGGTTCCAATTTTTGCATACGTAGGGTCATTGCTGAGTTTTGTCTCCTTCTCACTTGGCTCTGTGGGTCAAGGGTTTCTTTTGGAAATTCCTCTTCCGGCCCATTGATATATGCTACCTTGGAAACTCTGGAATTTTAATAACAGTTTGAATGATCCCTTTGTAAACCAGCAGACCAAGTTAGCATGATAGGAGAAAACTATTTTTTTTGGTTTTTGGTGGCCTTAGGTCACTAGAGCTCTTTGGAAGCACTAGATCACGATCATCATGAGTCTGTTTTAGCAATTTTGTAAAAAGTCTGAGAAAGCTGATGTTTTTAAAAAAGTATTGGTTTTGTAAAAAATGATTGTTCAAGACTTGACTAAATTTTTTGAAAAGTATTGGTTTTGTGAAAAGGATTGTACAAGACTTGACTGAAATGTATTTTTTGACAAAGTTAAAATGATAGTTTTGAAATCCTAGGCTAGACTGACTAGACTTGGCTTAGTCTCGATCGATCTTGCTTTAGCATTATGGCTTTCGACCTCCTTCCTTTGGCAAGCTCTGAAGATACTTCAATTGGCTGCTTTGTTTCTTTTCGGGCACTCGTTCAGGGTCTGCTATGAATTGAGATGATAATAAAATGTATGTACAGGAGAGTCATATGACTGTCGCTATTTGGACAAGATGCTAGATGAATGATGTCAAGTTAGATGTAGTCATAATACAGACATATGATCTAATAAAAGGCATTTGACATGGGATGTTGCCCCTTGTCTAGCCATGAATACAAAGAATGATGGATGTCTAATGCACAAAATTTGAATTGTCAGCATGTTGAATGGTATTGATACACACAAATGAAATGAATGAATTGAATTGAGTTAAATAAACTGAGCAAGTATACTCAAAATAGGGATGAGTCAGCTCAACGTGTGATCCAATGAGGTGAGTGGACAGAGGTCCATTTCACTTATCTGGGTTGTAGGAAGCCAGAGCCCAATGGGTCAAGATCAAAATGAATCAATGGATTCTCCATATGATTCGCTTTAGAGTCTAGGCTTTTAAACCTCACATGATTGAGCTAGCTAAAGAATGGATTAGGGTTAGACCTATTTAGCAATGAAGGCTCACACAAGCTCTGAAAATGGTTTAGGCATAGAGATACAGTTGTCCCTATACCTGAACAAATGATGCAGGAGCGGCTTAAACCAGTAACAGAATAGGGATAAGGTAGTCCCTCCTGACGAGTGTCCTTGATTTATGCCCAAACAAAGACCTATAGTCTATATGCTTATGCTGGTGTATGCAAGGTTTTTGTCTAAAAGGTTAATGAGCACTTGACCATATATGCGACTCCCCGGTATAGAACATATCTGAAAAAAGACAATTGGTGTAAGCAGGAAAGACCAGTTGCGTTTACCGGAGATAACCATCTCTCGGTCTACAACCAGTACTTTCCACAGATCTTTGGGCTCCAGCATCGGGAATAACCATCCCTCGATTGTAAACTTACCGAATCCAACTAGATAGGTGAAGAGTTTTTATTCTAGTATGCAATGAATATGAATATGAATACAATAATCAAAATCAAGCAATGAATAAAAATGGAATCCAAGGCATGTTGCTAAGTTGGCAAACAAATGTCCGAGATTCGATGAAAGATAGTGAAGTAAGAATATGTACAATATTAACAGCATATCGATGAAAGTAAAAGTTTCTTATGTGATTTCCTTTGTTCAGTTCAAACTTAGATTTTGGCTTGAATACTGGTCTACGAAACCAAAGTCCCCAACAGAGTCACCAAGCTGTAGACCCGGGATTTTAACCCCCACTCCCGATCAGGATTGAACCCGATGAGGAATAGTACTAAAAATGCTAAAAAGAGATAGTCGCCACCTATTTAGATTGTGAGGTAAAATATGACCCGAAAAAGGTTGGATAAGGCTTTGGTCTTAAAATAGAGTTCAAGGTAAGAATTCATTTGAGTCAGGGGAAGGTGTTAGGCACCCTAAACTCCTATCCGGAGATGGCCTACTCCCTAAGTCTGAATTAAAGTGGGGGAACCAAAAGAGAAGCTTGTATTTCATCTATATGTTTGACAAATGTTATATGGACAGTAATGTACATGTTAAGGTAAGCCGGGACAGGACAGGGGTTCTATCTTTGGTGAGTTGTATCCAATCAGGATTGCCTACATATCTACTGTTAATGGAATCAAGCCACACATAGTTCCAAAAGGTAGTTGGGTGGTTTGATTTGATTTGTTTGCATTGTGGGTGTTTGATAGGCTGAGATTTGTCTTTGGATGTTAGGGTGTTTTTGAATGGTCTGAGCTCCTATTCAGGAGCGCTTGGGCCTTTTATACTCTTGTCGGGGAGCATTTGGACAGTTTTAGCTCATGTCAAGGAGCATCTAGATAGTTTTAGCTCATGTCAAGGAGCATCTGGGTTGGGTAAGAGTTTGAACTAGAGGTTAACCCAGGTGGGTAGAATTTGAACCAAGGTTTGAATCGAGGTTCGGATAAAGGTTCGGCTATGGTAAGTGGGGTTTAAACCAGAGTCTGAACCAAGGTTCGGACAGGTGTTCGATAGGGTAGGCTAAGTTTGAACCGAATTTCGGGCAGAGGTTCGACAGGGTAGGCTAAGTTTGAATAAAACCGGGCAGGGTTTCGACAAGGCAAGCAGTCTAAGTATTTAACCACAATAAGTAATTAAGATTA